>OX101756.1:147111370-147711370 GCA_944452675.1 Tachina lurida | reverse complement strand
ATTTGTAAAATACCAAGTTAATTAATTTTTAGTTAAAATACTGATTATGAATACCAATATTTAAAAAACTTTTTTGTAACCTTAAAATATTTTTTAAGTAATATGCATTTGAAAGCTTAATCATCTTTTTTTATGAAACTTCTGTAAATATTTTATGGATTAATAACATTGGTCCACAAATTTTGGAAAAACAAATTGACTGCAGAAACGAAGCATGTTTTTTAACTACTCTGGCTGCGCTGAATTCGAATCTGGCATAAAAATTGGGCTATCACGTTTTGTTAATTCTTTTATCGCATGTTGGCCATATATACTGTCAATACAGTCAATACTGACACTCCAATTTCACAATTGTTAAATTGACTTGGAAGCCCACATTCATTCTAAATCTTCATAGTTAATAGTATCTAGCGTTTAAGCATGTCACGGATATCGTATGTTACTAATTCAAGCTATTTGTGCTTTGTGTGTGGTGAATATTTGGTTGAAAAAAAAGGATATGCAATATCAGAATCATTAAAACATAAATTTTTACATTATTTTGGTTTGGCTGTCAGATACTTGAACAAACAGTGGAAGACACCGACAATATTTTGCAATAGTTGCAGAACTATTTTATACAAGTGCTCAAATGGCAAGAAGATCTATTTCGATTTTTCAATCCAAACCGATTGTTATTTCTGTTTAACAAAAGTTGCTGGATTCGATATGAAAAATCCAAAAAATATTACATACGCGAATGCCCCATCGATTTCCAAATCAATTCAACGTCCACCAAATGATCCATTACCAGTAATTCACAGAGCGACGAACAAGAGGAGCGTGCTCGCCAAGATTTAATGAAAATTTAAAGAAATTATGAAGGATTTTGTGTCAACACCGAGGATAGTAAAAAGAAGAATAAGTAAAAATCTAATCAACACGACTACCATTGTGTGAACACAGACAGGAGCGTCCTACAGAAAGATATTAGAAGGTGCATTCCACGTACCTACCAATGTGACAATGCTGCAATTACAATGCCAGAGCTGTAAATGAGGGAATTCATGAGCAGATATAGAGCTTCTTAACTTTTTCTAATTGAGGACACACACGTCACAACCGTTGACACGTTGAATTGAGGACACATGTTGAATACGATATTTTTAAGTAAGTCAGATTTGTCGTATCAAGTTGTGCGCAACATTAACAAGTTAAGATTTCTTGTCGAATTGTATTAAACGGTCGGAACGCGTTAGTTGTTGTTCATGTTGTTCCACATGATTACGTTTATTGATTTCTTTTCATAGTGACCGTATAATTAAAATATAATAGAAAATTAAGAATTCAACCGAGATGTGCGCCTTAATTGAACTGCTCAAAAAAATTCCGATACTATACGAATTAACAAAATTAAAAAAAAACATTAATTATGTCACATGTCACAATATACGATGTCATCTTTACTCAAATTTTATTTTTTGGTACAATGATATTGAATCGTTTGAGTGCTAAACATCCTGATTGAAAGACAAGTTGTGTAACGTATGTGACCTGATTAAAGCCGAGGCACATAGAACGTCACCTTTTTCAACTGACATTAACATAACGACGGAGGAGGTTGACACATCGAAAAAAATTATGCTCAAACCAAATCTCCGATGGTGTTACCAGCTCGTAATACGAGTTTGACATACGATACTTGATGTTTGACAGCCAGCAAAAATCGAAAATCCAATGTACAGCTCATAAAGGCCCATGTTTTGCTTTATTTTAAGCAAAATTTAATGTGGTGAAGAGATTTACATAATTTATACATATTAAAAAAAAAATTGGGGGCTTTCGGATATTAAAAAACAAAATGTGTTAACGAAAACATAAAAAACCTCCAGATTGACGTGATTTTGCATTATATTTTAATATTCTACCAAAATGTAGAGTACATCACGTATGCATGATGCATTTCATGATAGGTGTGGTTGAGGGGGCACTGCCCTCAAAGAATTGATCCGCCCTAGAATTATTAAAAATTGCTCATAATTATCTACATATTTTTGTATTACCCCCCACCCACAAATTCACACTTATTATTTGTGCAATGTGTTACAATTACCGTTCCGTAATGAAAAAGCGCTTTTTTTACTAACTCGAAACTGTTAGCTGTCCAATCTTGGGCTGTTTGCGGGACACCCTTACAGCATAGATAAACGGAAATTAACGAAAAAAAAAAAATTTAAGAGTAAATATGAATGAATATGAATGGTTATTATTACGAATGCTCCCAACATTCCCAGCAGATAATATACGATAGTTGAAATATCTTTCGCTATTGAAATCCCATGTCAGCCGCAAAACTTCTAAAGATTAAACCAAAACATAATACTCGTAGATCCAATTATGTGAAACAAACAACAACACACAAATTTGTCAAGTTAAAAACTTAATTTCATTAGTAATAGAAAATATAAACACTCATGTGTGTCTCAATTTGATTTTTATTTAATCAAAAATTTAACAAAGAAGATCAGAATATGAACTACGTACGTACGTTTCACGTTGAAAACTACCAACGCTAATCGAGTGATGCGTTTATTAACGTTTCTTAACATGTCCAAGTTACCAAAAAAAAAAAAAATGAGTTCCCCCAGCTTCTGTTTGGCGCTGCGAATGAATGACATTGTCACCTGTTGACGTCGCGGTCAAGTCTGTTTGATCGCTCAAAATAAGACGACATTAATTATTGATAATAATTAATTTTAATGTCTCATTTGAAAAATAAAAACGGGTCGGTCGCTCTAACAAACACTACAACAACAAAAACAAGACGAAACATTTACGAGTTTTCGAGTTTAAGTTTTGTTTTGTCAAAAGTTTAAGTTTAAGCATTTTGTAATGGAGAGTCATTTTGTTTATACGATTACGATAATTATAAGCATTGTGGAACGATTTAATTAGCAATAAAGTGGAACCGGGCCGACTTCTTGCCGAGTCTATCAAACAACCAAACAAACAAAACGGGGTGACAAGCAGTCGTAGAGGAAAAGAAAAAAAAGTTTTAATTAAATTCAAATGGATTTCTGCTGAGTTTGTTTGTAAAACAAAACACGACAAATTTACATAAATCACAAAAAGTTTATATTTATGTGAATACATACGTACAAAGATGTATTTCATTACTATTTCATTATTTTTATTTTATTTTATAATTTGTGAATTTGTTCGATATCGCAAAACTAAAAGTAAAAATTGCGAGATATATTCACAAACGGATTACTTACAAATTTCATTGATTCAAAATTTGTTTTAGATTAAATAAAGCCCAAAGGAAATGCATACCAATCGTTAATAAATTCATTTATAAAACAAAGCCAGTCCGAAATTGTGGAACCGAACGTTTTTCAAACATACAGAGTATGATATACACATGCTTCAGAGAAGCTCTTTGCTATCTTAAAAAGTTAAAATTCACTATAAGCACAAAGCTTATGATCTTTCAGATAAATATATGTACATACATACATTTGATAAATTCGTGATTTTAACTGTGAAAAAAGCTACACGTGGATATGTAAAAATTTTTGCAAATCAAATTTCTAAAGATAAATAAAATAAATCTTTTATCTAAACTGGTACTTATGTATGTATGTACGAGTATGTATATAAAAACTTTTCGCATAATTGATATTTTTTGTTGATTGATAACTGTTCTTCAGAACAGTTTTAGAAACTCCAGAAGAAGCTCCCAGTAGCTAAAGAAAAAAGGTGGGAATGTCTTCTTCTTCTTTCGATTAGAAAAAATAGTTCTCAGAAATTTCCGGAAATTTATGAAAACTATACAATTCTGGTAAGTCACAAAACCTCCCAGTTCACTACGGCTTTCGTTAATGATATCGATTTCGGCTATATCTCGAACATTTATTATTGAGCTACAGCAAAACTGTTCTTTGAAATATATGGTTGGAACTTCATTTCGGTCACCGTCCATAAAATACTTAATTACACGAGGAAAATTAAAATAAGTTAATCGAAATTAAATTTTTTGTAATGTAGTCAATATAATTCCCGGTGCCAACTTTCAATGATTTGGGACTACATATTTTTTTTTTTTTGTACAAAAATTTATGAAACCATCCGACTGTGCGGCAGAAGAAAAAAACTAGACATGAAAACAAAAAAATCTGTTTGTGAAAATTAAAGTCTTCGTTTTGCTGAGCAAAGAGTGATCATATATTGTCAAAATTTTCTATGTGAAGTTTTGCCAAAATATCATTTAAAATTCTTTTATGCTCAGAATAACATTTTCCTTTTTTTTTGCATAACTAGTTTTATTGGAGTTATGACTCTATTAAAGCAAAGCCTCGATATATATTTTGGTAAGTAGTTAGGCAACAAACATTCAATAAAAATTCTGTGGCAATAAGAAAAAAGTGCTTAAGTCATTTTTACAGTTTTGCAGTAGAGTAGTTTTAAGCGTTCAAGTCGATTTTCAGAAATCTATTTCTTTTACAGTTAAATTAAGAAATTCGGTATTCACTTAAATTTATGTTAGAAAATTTCGTTTGACGCACTTTAAACAATACATTTGATTTGAAATATACTTCCTGAAAAAGTGCACAAAATAAATGAAATTTTGACCAGCGATAATTTTGAATATGGAGATTAACTCAAAAACAGTTTATTTCGACTTAGCACTTTTTCCTTTTTGCCACAGAATTATCAGCAAATTATCTCCGAAACACCTTAAATATAATTTAGGAGGTTGAAATGAAATGAAAAGAGCAGAAAATTTAAAATATAAATTATCGCTGCTTTATTTCAATTAAATTGCATATTTGTTAGCAACTTATACTACTTACATACATACATACATACATACATACATACATACATACATACATACATATATGCATTTAAGCCGATATAATTTATTTTATAAATTTTAGCATAAAATATTCATTCATTAGATGGAAAGTTCATAATGCATAAATAATATTATTCACGATTTCCATACTTCTAACAACTGAAAATATGAATAATTTAAGCATAGTTTTCTCATTGAAATTCAAACGTTGTTGCATTAACATTTAACTAATTTAACTAATTCATTTGCAAGTAAGTAAATTAATCGAACTTAATTAGCAGAAACCATGAACAAAACTATTCCGGCCACTAACACATAATAATATAAAATAAAACAAACTGTTCTCTATGCATGACATTCGGACTGTTATCGATTGTTTTGGGGTTGGTTCTATTCTCACTTTTTCTTCTCATGAATAAATTTATAATGCAGGAACAGATTGTTAACAATTATTTATTTATTTATTATTTCATAAATAGGTACTTTACAAAATAAATTTGAAAAAGTTTTGTTGCACAAATATGGGCGGAGTAACTAGACCATATGCCCAAGATGTTAACATTATTTTAAAAAGTTTTTGTGAATGACTATACACGACATATGCCTTCACATACGAAGTAGCAACGTGGTTGTCAACGAAATTTTTACAAAAGAGCCGCAAGATTATAGAATTATCCGTGGCAGATCAGTCAACGAGTGCTTGCGAGACGAAAAACTCTCGAAGGCCAAACAACACACACAAGCCTGACCGCACTTAAGAAATAATTATGATGACGCGAGAGCTGTTCTTCAGCCCAGAGCTGCTTAGTTCCAGTTCACACTAGTCAAGCCTTATTGCTAAGCTTGTCACCTTTTTTTCTTTGAACTTTCATCGCCGTTCACACAATGCAAGTCTTATTTTTCAGCTCATATTTTTTATGCATAGTTTTATGTATGCATGTGTGCTTTTTTAACATTACGAATGAGAAAGCAAATGACATTTGACCAATTATTAACTTGACTGCACCCAGTCAAAAATACTTGTGCGGCAACACTCTATGCTTCTATATTATATTAAGGTAACGATATTATTTTTTTTAACAAACACCTAGGGTCTATGAGGGGAATCGAGCCCACTACCTCTCTATTGAGAGTCTAGCATCGCTACTACTCAGCCACAGGGGCACAATTGCGAAAGCAATGACTCGTTGTTGTTCTTACATTTATTTTCATTAAATAAATTAATTATTCGACATATTGTCATAAGTTTATTTTAATTTGAAATTTATTTGCTGGTGGTTCAGCGATGTCTATATGCATTTCATTGTTGCTGTTGGGTCTGTCTACTGACGATTTGTTACAGCAACAATGAAATGCATATAGACATCGCTGAACCACCAGCAAATAAATTTATTTTCATTACATACTTCTTACAACTACAAATCGAGCTGAAAAAAGTCAGCCAACATAGCAATGGTAAAGTAAGAAAATAATCGACATGTTCATTATTGAGTTTTTGTTTCAACTTTGGTATTAGTTGAACTTCTCATTTGTTTAAATGAAAGTTTAGCATAATAACTCTAGTTGTTCTAAGAAATTTTTGGGTAAATGATGAACTGCATTAGCAACAGTGAAATGAGCATAGGAACCAGCTAAATCCCTCAACAATCAATTTCAATGTACACTCAGAGGCTAAAGTTTAAATACACACCCCAAATATGTACTTTCAAGAAAACTAAAGCTTTTTTGAAAACTTTTACAATGCAGTTTTATTTATCTTCATTGATAAGTCATATATATAAAAAAAAAGTTAATTAATTTTTCAAAAATGCAATAAAATTGGCTGGACAAAAGTTTAAATACATGTTGAGATACTTTATAATGAAACTGTATTTCGTAAGAAAAATAAAAAAATATATAATATTTCAGTATTTTGTTAACACATCGGGACTCTCTACGTCAGTTTGTGAACAATGTGGCATTGACAGCATCAAATTTGGCGTTTCATAAATGGCATTGTGGCCTTCTGGCCACAATAATAATAATGATAATAATAATAATAATAAACATATTTTACTGAATAACTTATTAGTGTGTTAACAAATGTTACGACATTTGACGAAACTTTACGAAAAGTAGCATTAAGTATATTATCTATTCGTTGCTTAGTCCTAATTTACACTATGCAAGTCTTATGCATTAAACACATTCACCACAGCAGGCTACACGAACACACGACTTCAAATGCCGCTAGCAGCATTTGTCGCCTCGTAGCCAGCTACTTAATTATTTTGGAGACGGCAGCAGCACCATCTGCAGCTGATATTCAAGTACAAATACATAGTTCAGTATTGCCACTTTCATATATTTTGCATTTATAAAAATTAATTTTTCTTTTAAAATGTACTTATTTCACATAAAAGTACAATAATGAATCAATTTATTCTTTACATCAATTATTGGATATTGTTTCTAGTAAATAGTATGAAATAATTGTACGATATCATTCATTCACCATTTTGTATTATACTGATAACGCTGCATTTGCTCATTGTAGCCAGAGAAATAGAAATTAGTTTAAAGTTGGCGACAGCTACAACGGTGGTCGTGCAGTCGTGTAGCCTGCTGTCGTTAAAATAATTGTTACCATAAGAATGTGTGTATTCTATTTTTGACAGATTGTAGCCCGTAGCCTGCTGTGTCGAATGTGTTTAATGCATTATTGCTAAGCTGGTTAGTCTGTTAGGTGAGAGAGAGAGAGATAGAGAGAGAGAGAGAGACGAGGGGAAAGGAAACGTATCTGTTCCCCTCGTCTATCTCTCCGTCAAACTAATCAGCTTAGCAATAAGACTTGCATAGTGTAAATTAGGACTTAAGCTGGCCTTAAATCTTTTGTAATTGATTATCGTAATTCTTGCAAGTTTTAATAGTTTTAAATTAAAAATGATTCTGTAGTTGAAATTGACATTTTGTTAATTGCGAAAAATACGAAGAGGAAGAGAAATTATAATGTATTTATGCATTTGTGGCAGAGTAGTATCTGCCAGGAATAAACAACAATCAGTTAAAATTAGTCCTTTGGCGTTGGGGATTGATTGTACAACTTAATTGTTGGCTATTGTTTTATGTCCTCGTTAAAAAGGACTTGAGTGGAAGTGTATTTATAGTTTCATGAGTATAATTTAACAAGCATTCGCGTTTTTCTTACATATTTGAGAAATTATGTATGTATGTATGTACGAATGTGTGTAAAATTTTTACAGCCTGAAAAACGAAATCTTAACGGAGTTTTTCTACACTTACCACACATTGACAATAAATATGTATGTAGCCACTCAAGTGATGTGTGTGTGTGTATGTGTGTGTGTAATTTCGGCAAGTTTTTTTTTTTAGTTTTTCACAATAAAAATAAAATTTATAGGACTTTCATGCATGTTGACAGGCGTTGCATTATAAAGAATTCGAAATGGAGCGGAAACGGAAGTAATTCGGTTGGCTTTTAAGGTGTAAATTTGCATATTTTTTTAGTTCGTAAAATAGTGAAAAAAAAAAAAATATGTACACAAATATAGAAAAACATTCAAAATTAGCAGCCAAAAAAGGCCAAGCACAAATTATAAGGAAAAGAAAACATGGGCATTAAGCTTTGAAATAAATTTATTTTTCCGTCTAGATATTTGCATAATTTTCTCTTATACAATTATGAATAAGTGACATGCAAAGACCAGCCAGCACGCTTTCATTTGAATCAATTTAAATTTAACTTGGTTCCATATTGAATGAATGATCTTAATGCACAAACGCAGAATTTTGAAATATAAATTAAGAAACATTTTGTTTTAATAGTTCTTAATGTTAACTGTTGTCGTATGTACGAGAATGTATATATTTATTTATATGTATTCACTCAAGAAAAGTTTTCGTTAATTTGTTATAAAAAAAAATCTTCTTTTTTCAGCCATTAATGCTGCGATTTCGCAGAAAAATCAAACATTAAATCAACGTAAAGAAATACTTTTAAAAAGAGACCACAGATCGAAATTTCTTCGCTTGAGTTTAATTTCGAATGGTCAAGTTTAGAATCGAAACAATTTATCAATTTATTGCACTACTGACTGCTTGTTGGCACGCTCGTAAAAAACGAACCACACAATTCAGCTGAAGTTGGTTTGGCAGTTGTACTGTGATTTTATAGCTGCGGCTAAGATACGGGCACAGTGATTAGAAGAAGCCTCTGCAGACAAACGCCTTTCATTAAAAGTTGGACGCGAAGCCTCCACTCCACCACTATGCCGCATACAGGTGAGTCAATAATATAAAATATGTATACAAAGAAATTAAATTAAATAAATAGTGACGCCATTGTAAACGTTGGGGTTTCAATTTTATTACATCAAATAAAAGCAAATAAAAACCAACAATCAAATTAAAAGGAAACACAAACTTTAAGGTTTACTTACATACATTCTTTTCTAATTTATATAAATACGCTTGTGCGTAAATACCCAGCGGTAAAACTCAGAAGACCTTCTTGGTGCAGGCATTATTAAAGGGCTCTTTCGCATAAAATATACGATACACCTTCCAAACTCCCTTCTATGAGAAGGGAGAACAGAAGGAGTGACATGCAAAATCCATTAATTTGAAGGCCTTCCAGAATATCTGGCGAAAGAAGCAAGAACAGAAGGCCTGCTCCGCAATGACAACGCGTGTAAAAAATATATGAGTATGGAATGGAGCGCGCAAGCCTTCTACATCCAAAAGAAGACGTACAGAGGCCTTCTAGAAGATATCGTTACTGCTTCTTCCTTCCCGCTGGGTATGTACATACATACATACTTACATACATACATACATATATGTATACTCGTATGCAGTTCGTATCTTTGGCTGGATATGAAAGGAATGCATGTATATATGTATGTATGTATGAATATGTATGAATATGTATGTAGTGTGTACGTGTGGGCTTTTAAATATCTGAACATTTAACTAACTTCCTTAAAATAGAAGAAATTACATACATTTATTTTACAAAACTAAAAGAAGAAATAAATAAAAAAAAGCTAAAAGAAAATATTTAAATGCACATTTAAATGCAAAATTTTTATGCACATTTTTCAATTAATTTAAGCACCAATTCATTCATTCATTCTTTCAACTCCTCAAACGAAATGCTTCTTGCTCCAACATGCTCAGCCAGACAACAGGAACAACAATATCGAAAATACCTTCACGGTTATTATTATTTTTTTATGATCAATTCCAAGCGGCTTTTGAAATTGTTGTTAATCTTTGGCTCTCCCCTTTTCCTACATTGAGGATAATAAAATCGTGTTTATGATCTTTTACTACATGCTTCCACATTCAGTTACACAACACACTCTTTCATACATACATACATACATACATACATGCATACGTTTCAGTTAATTCGAATCTCAAAGTATGCTGCTGCACTACAGTAGATCATTTTTGTGTTCGACGAGGTCAGTACTTGCTTAAAAAAATATAATATCGGACTCATCCAGAGTTTTTATTCTAACGAAAATTTTTTCTTTACCCTACGTCTACACCTGATATAACTTTATCATAGCAAAAGTCAAACTTTATATTGAAAAATAATTTTTCTTATGTTAGCTCTTTTTCCCACATGGAATTTGACATTTGTCATGATAAAAATATATCAGGGGGGTTACTCTCTATTACGATGCGAAAGAAAAATGGTACGAAATCGCACGATTGGTACTCTCTAATGCGTTTGCGCATTTACCTTTCGCATCTTTTATTTTCCGTTTCGCAAGTCTGGTATCACCGTACTGTACAATGCGAAAGCGCCTGTCAAAATCGCTCGATAAGCGCAAATATCTTGCGTTAGCTAAATACCAAACGCAAAGTGAGAAAAACATGTAAATACGTTCATAAAAAAATATTTTTGTTTTATAAGAGGTTTATTAAACTAATTTTCTATAGAAATTTGATTAATAAACCTTTTATAAAACCAAAATATTTATATTTAAATCGTAGTTTTTAGGGAAAATGCCAAAAAAATTAAAAACAAAACAACGGCAGTTTGAAATTTTAGTGGATTGCATGTGAGCAAATGGCAAATAAGCCGCAAATAATTTGTGAACAAAATTTACAGACGGCCGAAATTCTAATGGACATCCTGTAAGGGATATAGCTGGTTGTTTATAATGAAATGTGACACTAATAGTACTTATAATATTACACATGTATGTTTGTATGTATGTATTCATATTTGATTTTAAAAATCACACCAAGTGAAAATGCGTAAAAATAAATTAAGCATTTCCAGCACAGGTGATTGTCCTTCTCAGTTTTGTATTTTCTCAATCGCTACGTAGAGCTCTTTTAAGCGACGGGACATTGACTGCTGCTATATTCCTAAGGTATGGTCCTGGCCAATTTGATGTTGGTATCCAGTTTGGCCAAGTAATTTTAAGGCAGCGGCTAGTTTTATAAACTTTTAGCTAGTGTTGAACAGCGTTTAGAACATACAGAAACGCAAAATTTGTACAAAGTTAAAATAAAGCAATATGTATTTAATAACATATTCCACTAGATTATTTCTTACCTGCGGTCATTTAAGGAAAGTATACCGGAACTATCTCTTAAGCTTAAATTAGAAGTGACATACCCATAATGCCATAGCCATAACCAAACCAAAATTTAATTGGTTTCTATGGTGACAGTTATGGCTTTAAGGTTGTTTTCTATGGCTATGGTTATGTCACGTCTAATTGAACCTTTAAGACTCGTCTTGCAACTCGTTATACATGGACGTTTTCTTCATAAAACCATAACGCTACAGAATCCATCACTTTATTTTCAATTAAAAGCTGTTACACTTCACTTTTTCTTAAATTTTGATTTTAAATGTCGTTTTTTTATACATATTTTGACATTTCAGTACTGCCAACCTTTGCCATATTTTCTTTTGCAATGTCCGTGGTGCCACTTTTTCAAACAATTTTGCGAAAGGTTTTGCGAAAGGTTTTGCGAAAGTAATAGAGAGTACCAAATTTGCATATCAACGCATTTAGCTTTCGCATCGTAATTGCTTTCGCATCGCAATAGAGAGTAGCCCCCCAGGTGTAGACGTAGGGTTATGAATACTATTTTCAAAGCATGACAAGGAATAATTAAATTATTCTTTTGGTAGCTAACAAGAATAGCAAGTGGTGTCAACTCTGTTCACGCTGATAGCCAAGCCAGTTTGAACGTTATACATAGATTGTTTTTAGGGTATACATATTGCACTTTTAATTCATCGGATGTTTTGCGTTTTAGGTACAGAGACATGCAGGCACGTTCGGGAAATCGGAAGATTTTGAAAATTCAAAATTTTTACTACACACAAAAAAGTAATATGAATGATTTTGTAATATTAATTAAAATATTTGTAATATCAATTAAAAAATTAATTAAATTTTCACCTATAAGCAATTTGATAATATTAATTAAGCTTTTCCACTCAAATTAACAAATACAATTGAAAATTTAATTGAATCAATTAAATTATTAATTGAAAATATTAATTGGCTGGACCGATTTTTTTCAAACATAGTTAAGAACCTTCTCGATCAAGTGACCTTTCAAACAGAAAAAACTAAATCAAAATCTTTTGGTCGGGGGTTAAAAATAGTGAGCTGTGGTTTCGATTTTCGAAATCTCGTAATTAGCAGGATTATGAATAGGGCAAGGAATCTCATGCACTAAAAAATCGAAAATATGCGCATAAAACATGCACTTAAAATTTGAAAATATGCACTAAAAACACAGAAAATATGCAATTAAAAATATTTTTTTAATATTTTATTTAAAAACAATTTAACAAAAAAAAAGGCAGAAAACAATTCATTTAATATACATATGTATGTATCTACATATAAAATTAGTATAAAGAAAAACAAAACAATAAATTCAACAACAAAAAATTAAGTTAAATTAACGGCCTGGCCCACGATGTCACCAGATATCGTTCGATCGACAACTTGTATTGCAAACAACAATAACTTTAGAAAATTTATTTTTGTTTGCAATACAAGTTGTCGATCGAACGATTTCTCGTGACATCGTGGGCCAGGCCGTTAATTTCCATAATTTTGCAGAAAAAATCTCAAAACCAACTCACTTTCCATTTAAAATGTGTTATGTTGTGTAAAGTTACAAATTTTCAGCGCATTCCCGAACAAAACAATAACAATGTTGTGTAAATATAAAAACTTACGAGTTCAACAGGGTGATTCAGGTAAATAATTTGTAACAAATTATGTGTCAACTTTTACCAGAAGATGTCGCACTAAGTATCAGGAGTGTTTAACTTTTTCAAATGGATGCTAACAAAAATAGCAAAAATATTCACAAAAAACATGCATTTATTGAAAAATATGCAAAACGAGTATTTTTAGCAAAATATGCAAAATATGCAAAAACGATTGAATGCCATTTCATAGGAAATTTCACGAGTCGCAAAGATAACTTAACCGTTTCCGTTTTATGATGCCCAGTGAAAACATGCATTTGCATGAGATTCCTAGCCCTAATTATGAAATTTCAAACTTTTTTTTTGTTAATTTTTGCAATCAATTGCTTGCGCGAATTTAATGGGATACTCAGAAACTAACCAATAACTAATTTCCTTTTGTGCGACGGAAATTAAAATTAGAACTTAAACATACCGAGAACAGTAGGCTATCACAGACCACAATCATAATCCACACGTTTATAAGAAAACGATTATTTTGACGCAATCACCGCTACACGGCAACACTTCTACCGTTGCCGCTGTTGCCAATTTATATTTACCCTAGTGACAGATCTAATACTGCCAATATACGAGTAGTAAGAAATATGAATTAAATGAGATCTTAAGGTTGATCCACTATGTCGACAACGTTCGATTTGTCGCACACTAATTTACATTCAAAACAAAAACATATTTAAAAAATTTTTTTAAACATTTGTTAACGCACTAATAGTCACAAATTAATATTTTACTTATTCAGTAAAATATTTTTTTGTTATTAAAAATACATTGAAATGTATTATTAAGGGATTTAGCTGGATCCTATGCGCATTTCACTGTTGCTAATTCAGTTCATAAGGGAACCTTTACCCAAAAATTTCTTAGAATAACTTGAGTTATTACTTTAAACTTCCATTTAAAGAAATGAGAAGTTCAACTAAAACCAAAGTTGAAACAAGAACTCAATAATCAACATGTTGTTTATTTTCTTACTTTACCATTGCTATAGCTTAAATTAGACGTGACATAGCCATAACGCCATAGCCATAATCAAACCAAAATTCAATTGGTTTCTATGGTGAGAGTTATGGCGAGTCTCTCTCACTCTCACTCTCACCATAGAAATCAATTGAATTTTGGTTTGGTTATGGCTATGGCGTTATGGCTATGTCACGTCTAATTTAAGCTTATGTTGGCTGACTTTTTGTCAGCTCGATTTGTAGTTGTAAGAAGTATGTATGTAATGAAAATAAATGTAAAAAACAACCACAACTATTCATTGCTTTCGCAAGTATAGAGTGTTGCCGCACAAGTATTTTAAATCACGATGTAAATTTGAGTTTTTTTATGTACGAGTACCATGGAACCGATGTTATTAACCGTAAAATTTTGTTTTGCCTTCGTTGAAGTTTCTCTACATTTGGAGCTGAAGCAGTGACCCATAGCTAAATTCCTTAGCACCATATAGGTTTCAAAAGCGACGAATTGCATATTAAAAGTTTACAATCTAGACTGAGGTTTGAATTTCTACCAATCAGTCAATGTACCTGAGTTAATTTTAGTTTAACTTGTGTTAGCTTAGAGTCAATATGGTGTTTCCATGTAAGCCGTCGGTCAAGGTGTATACCAAGGTATTTCACATGTGAATGTTGAGGAACAATTTGATTCTTAGAAATAATATTGTTTGCAATAATTATTAAATATTGGATAAAACACTTAAACTCAATTGTTTGTTAAGCACCATTTTTTGGGGCTTCTCTTTTTTCTAAAATCTCTTAAGATTTAATAAATTTTGAAGTTGAGACTTAGGGCCAATCCCACGATGTCGACAACGTCGCACACTTACATTGAAAACAAAAACACATTTTAATATTTTGTTGTTGTTTCAAATGTAAGTGCGCGACAAGTCGGGCGTTGACGATATCATGCGATTGACCCTTAATTAATTAATGCCTTTTTATTGCAGGTCAAGCTGGCGTAAATCAGTTAGGTGGAGTTTTTGTTAACGGCCGTCCTTTGCCAGACTGTGTAAGACGACGCATTGTAGAATTGGCATTATGTGGCGTCAGACCCTGCGATATATCACGCCAACTTTTGGTGTCTCATGGTAAGTTGACGTTCTTATGTTCGAGTAACACACCGGCACATTATCTAATGCACATAAAAAATATTTCTAATTTATTTTTTACTTTTAGGTTGCGTCTCCAAAATTTTAACACGTTTTTATGAAACTGGTTCAATACGGCCGGGATCAATAGGAGGCAGTAAAACGAAGGTAATTTAACAGTTTTCATTTTAATTTCAAACGCTGCAAGTTCATTAAACTTAGAAGCATTTAGTGCCAGAGAGGAAATTTTGCTTCTTATTATTCTTTATATACACAGTTTTTGATCGGAACTTTTGAGACAAATTTCCAGTAATATGATGGTAATATGAAGAAATAATAATAATAATAAGAATAATTTAGAAAAGGTTTTAATCATGCATGAAATGATTATATGATTGTGATTATAGCTCAATATCTCAATTATTCTATTTTGTTTGAAAGCCATTTACAATCTAGAGTTCATAGGGTCACTTAGTATTAACACAACGAACAAGTAACAAACTTGAATATGTATTTAATTTTATTAAAATTTTTTGATTTGGAAGAAAACTGCGTTGAACATAATCGGCTAAACATAATTAACAAATCACACCCTCGTAACATGATAATAAATATTTATGGATGTTGTTTTAACGCTGTTATTGATTTATTTTGGAATTAAGTTAAGATAAGATATTTTCACTTCATGTTACATCGTACCCTACACTATTCAATATGAGTACAAGAGTGGTTGATTGCTGTTATTAGGCTGATATTTTGATTTATAAATTTCAGTTGCTGCTTTTTACGCATAAACCGAGACTCTTACGAAAATTGGCAAAACATGTATGGAGGAACTTTTCAAATTTCAAGTTGGTCAGAAGGAAATTCATTCCAATTTCATACATTTTTAGGGTTCCGTACACCAAAGGTGAAAATGAACCCAATTGTTTTCGCTACACTGTCCGTCTGTGCGTCACAGGCTATTTTCTCGAGAAGCATAAGGGCTACCGACCTGAAATTTGGACAGAGTAGAACTTTGGCTGCTACAACAACTAATACATGAGATCTAAAAACGAGCAACGTAAAATGTTAAAATCACATGTAATTGTAATAGATACAATTGTATGTACTCGTATATATACACTTGACATTTGTAAAGTTAGTGTATTTATAAGTATAATTTTAATTAAAGGGTGTTCTACCAGTTAATGTAATTTTGACTATGTAATTTTGACAACTTGCTGTATCTTGGAAGCGCAATATCTTGAAATTATCAAACCGAAAAAAATCGAAAAAAACCGAAAAATATCGCCAAAAACGAAAAAAATCGCCAAATTAAAAAAAATTTCTAAAGCTAAAATAAATCGCCAAAAACCGGAAAAAATCGCCAAAACGCGAAAAAAAATGCCAAAAAATCGCCAAAACCGAAAAAACGCCATATTAAAAAAACGCTCAAGACCAAAAAAATCCAAAAAACAAAAAACTGCCAAAACTTTATATTATATAGACTAAAGTTCGTATACGTGTGTGTCCGTACGGAACCCTTCGTGCGCGAGTCAAAGTTGCACTTTACTGAATTTATTTCATTTATTTATCCCATCCACATAATTGGCCATTGTTGTGTTAAGGTGCCCATATACTACACGATATTATTGAGTACTTTATTTCTATAATTATTGTGTATTCAATAAGTTGTACAATATGAAAAAAATATGTATTCTTATGTAAAAGTAATCAAAATCTGTGTTTAAGAAATCTTAAAATAAATTTTTCGTCTTACATACATACAAACTTAAGCAAAAAAAAGGTGTAGTGGCATCATTATTGTACAATATTCGCAACACATTACAAAATATACATATATTCCTTTTTAACCCCCGACCAAAAAAAGGGGTGTTATAAGTTTGTAGTGTGTGTCTGTGTATCTGTGTACCTGTGTATCTGTGTGTCTGTCCGTGTCCCCGTACAGCCCAAACGCCTGAACCGATTTTGATTTAGTTTTTTCTGTCTGAAAGGTGACTTGATCGAGAAGGTTCTTAAATATATTTAAAGCAAATCGGTTCAGCCGCTTATAAGATATCACATCTTTTCTAGAAATATCGGGGGTTTTTAAAATTTTTAATTTTTGTTATTATAGAATATAAATCAAGAGAAGTTTGATTTTATCCAATATATTGTGCAACCTACTAATATAATCTAAACACAAGAGATTTTATTGTACAATACCAATTATTGCGCAATATTGCAAATAGAGTGCCAGCTGTTTTTGACTGACTCAGCAGTTCTTTTTTTTACATTGATTAACCCAACGGAAGTCTATTTGGAAAGGCTACAAGCAAAGTACATATAAATGTATGTATTTATTAAAATATGATAAGAACAGTAGCAACAAGACCATAAAAAATAAAACTCACAAAAAAAAAACAAAAATTGCGTTGGCAAAACAGTTGAAAGAAAGTGTGTATTAAAAAAAAGTTACAATCCAGATAAATTTATAAACTGAACTGAGAATGATACACTTAGAAAAAAAATATTAGTTGAATAAGCTTAAAATGAAAAGATTTTTCCCAAGTGCAGGACATACAAATTTGTTTAATATATACATACATATACATATGACGACGTTTATGAGTTCCACTCTTCATATCACTTCACGGCGATTTAAAAATTTAAAAATTTGAAATTTTCACTATTTTTGTAGTGAAATTTTAACAATTTCAATGCGTTCATGAAAAGAGTATGTCATTCCATTTTTATTAATGGCGTAGTTTTTAGTTGTCATCTGTCAAGTAGTGACGGCATGAGTCATGACAATGGTGGACTAATCATTATGAAACGTCTTATTGGAACAGCCTGCACTTTTAAATTTAAAGGGAGTTTTTTTTAATATATTCCTATTGCTGTTGTGTGCGACACCACGTAAAGTTGATTGAGAAGTCTTATGATGTTTTTTTTTTCTTTGAACTAATATTAAGAAAAATTAAACTTTTGTCAAAGTAAAAATTTACGCTCGTAAGGGGTGATACAATAGTTTCTAATAAAATTCCTATTTCAAAAAACCATTTTATTGCGATTTTTTTTTTTGAAAAGTGCAATAAATGTAACATATTTTTCTAGAAAAGAAAACGCCATTATATAGCAATTTAAAATGCGCCAGAATTTACTCCTTTATTGCAAATAATGTAGTATTTTGAAATGAAATTAGCAAAAAGTTTTTTGTGCAGTTATTCGTAAAAAATAACGCAAACAAATTTAATTGACGTCCAAGTGTGCCTTCTAATTAGGAATTCATAATGCATAATAAGCACTGGAGTTCGACCGATTAATCGGCTTCGGCTTCGGCCTTCGGCCAAAAATTGGTAAAAATCGGCCGATTAGCCGAAGCCGAATATTTTTCATTCCAAGCTTGAAAAATAACATTATGTTTGGTCGTTGCTCGCCGACAGTTTCTATTGTGTTTAACGTTTTGAAAGGGTTGCTTTGAAATACAACCCAGTTGCTTTCTATTTTCTTTTACTTGGACGTTCTTGTGAGTGATCATATGAAAAAGAAATCTAGAAATTGCAAAATAGTTTTATTTTTCTTGTTATGTATCTAATAGATATTACAGCTATTTCAGTGATCTCAAAAAAGGAAACTTTTTTCTTAATTCATATAAAACAAGTATCATTTTTAAAATTTAAAACATTCGGCTTCGGCTTCGGTTTTGGCCGAAGTTTAGGATTTTAGCCGAAGTTCGGCTTCGGCTTTGGCCAAAAAAAAACCCCTTCGGTCGATCTCTAATAAGCACTAATTTCATTTTGTCATTAGGGAACACAACAAGGCGAATTCATACGAGGTGAACTCGATTTGCAACTCTGCAGAAAAGGCATGTATGTATGTACATTTGCATATACGTATGTATATTCCTTGTACTCATGAAAGGAGCATAGGGTTATATACCTACATACATATATAATTCACTAACAAATTTACATATGTATGTATATTTGTTAGTGCAAAATTGCCTGCTTTTAGAACATTTCTGAACGTTTTGCTAGATTTGACACACGAAAAATTAACAGCTGATCACCTTGATCGCCTTGGAGCATAATAATGAAGCATATGTTTACTCATACTCTCTCTACAAATCAGCTGTATAAATTTTGTAAGCAAATTTTAGTTGTAAAAACTAAGCTGCTTTTCATTCTAAAAAGCAATAGTTTTCAATATAACGCCTCAAAGTGGAACAGCAACTAAAAAAATAGGACCAAAGCTTTTGTCATAAAAATTTTGGTTACAATTCGGTTATAAGCAAAGTTCGTCTAAGCGATTTTTCTCTCAGTGTAGGCATCTGAAAGTGTTACAGGTGTTAGCTAATGCAAAATTTCTCAGGCCCGTGTCTGATATTAAAAGTGTAACAATTGATAAGACAAACAGGCAATCTCACATTCACATTCCATAGTTATAAAAAAAATACAATCACAATTTATTTATGATTGCAGCCACAAAAAATTATCTCCACTTAATGCCAACTTTACGCTAGGAACACAATTGGGACGAACGACGAATTTCGTCCACGTCGACGAATTCGTCGATAAGAGTTCGCTGCGTAAATTCGTCGAGTGAAGCACAACAACGACGAATTTACGCAGCGAATTCCTCTCTTATATTTGATAAAGTTGGTTGTTTCGTGTACAAAGACAGAGAGTGAGAGAGAAAACATTGTTTTTTCGTCGTTCGTCGGCGTACAAATTAGAAATAAATCTATCTCAGAATTCGTCACGCACGACGAATTTCATTGTACGGCGGTGTTGTGTTCATTTTCATATGCGCACATGTGTTTTATTTTTTATGACGAAAGTTCGCACCGAAAAATTCGTCGTTCGTCCCAGTTGTGTTCCTAGCATTATGCTTGTAATAACATGTGAACGCTACCGGTTTTTATTCCAAAATGAAACTGATTAGAATTTTTATTGTGTGAAAGTCTTTCCACGAAGTTTTCTTTCTGCCTCCGGCTGAAGTATTTGAGACAATTTTTCCTTTTTTTTTTAAAGCGTTAAACTTTTTTCTTAGGGGGGGGGGGGGGGGATATTATAAGTTGTCATGGAATGAATGGTTGGTTGGTTGGTTAATCAATCATATTTCTCAGTTAATTAATAAGAAATTGAAGGCTTTTTTAAACACCACATGAAGACATGTGTTAATGGTAAATATTTGAATTGTTCAAATAAACTGAGAATGAAACATGAACAATTGAAGGCACTAAGAATCAATAACACTCATCGAGTTTACCTACATTTATGTAGTAGTAGAAGTACATGTACCTGTTTACATGAAATGGAGTGGTGGGGGTGGGTGTGGGTGTGGGTGGTAATAATAATAGGAGGAGGTAAGTTAGTTTAAATACAAAACGTACGTTTAACACCTTTTTGTGCTTAAACAATTGTAAGAATAATAAATAGCGTGCCTTATTTTATTCAACCTTTATTCTTTTTTGATTCTTACTGTGCTCATTGTTGTTCCTGTTGTTCTCTTTATTACTGATAATCATCAAGACATCAAGTGTATGGACGGACAAATTGTGTGTCCATAAACGTTTTTATTTATGAATTTTTAATGAATTGCCACGTCACACGTCATGTTGGTGAGGAATTTTGCTTCTTTCGTTTTTTAGGGGAGGATAAAAAAAAAAAGGAAAATTCAAGTTTTTATTAACAAAAAAAACTACGTAAAAGGGGCGTTAGAAATGTTGTGTTCAGAAAAGGGGAAAAAATTAAAAAGTCGTTAAATTTTATCTGCGAATTTAAATAATAGTTTGAACTAGCGAAAATTGCTTTCGCAACTGATTCACACACAATCGCAAACGTTTTTATTTTTGTGTGCAATGTAACATGCGAGAATGTAACAAAACAAAATGCTCTAGAAATAATTGAAATTTCACGGTATTTTATTATTCACATTGCACGACACTTGGCGGAAGTTTAAAACATAATTTTTTTGCACTCCAGTTTTAACTTTTTTATTTCCTTCCATTCTATTGCAGCAAGTGGCCACCCCCACAGTTGTTAAGAAAATCATACGTCTGAAGGAGGAAAACAGCGGATTGTTTGCATGGGAGATACGGGAACAATTGCAGCAGCAACGCATATGTGATCCCAGCTCCGTGCCATCGATAAGTTCGATCAATCGTATACTTCGAAATAGTGGACTATGGACAGACGAAATGACGTCAAATCAACAAAATGCAGCTGCGGTAGCGGCAGCCTCTGCGGGACAACCTCTGACGGCCACTCCGTACAATACATCACCAAATCAATTGTACAGCAACCCTTCCAACTCTTCAAGTTTAACAAATTCTACACCCGATCCTTCCACCTACACTCATAACAGGCCTACACATTCTCAGCCAGGTCTCACCTTACCAAATCCTTATCGCTATAGTGAAGGCGTGAACGCCATATCAGCTGCGAACTCACATGCAGCAGCTGCTGCAACAGACCATCCCATTAAACCTTCGCCCAAGCACCCTCTCAGCGCTTTGGCAGCCACCAGCACCACTCCACCATCTCTAACAACACAATTGGCCGCACAAGATCTTTCTTATTCGGCGGCCCTGCAGAAGCACTGGTTTTGGAACCCATCATTGCTCTACTACACCCAGCACGTTCAGGCCGCTAGTCAATTTCTACCATACACTGCTCATGCGCAAACTTCCCCAGCAGCATATTTTCCTTCGTCGCTGCATGGCTCTAGTACTGGTGGTTACACGAAATCAGAAAGTTCCATTGACTTAAGCACACCTGCGGCAGCAGATGCATTAAGTGACTGTGATTCAGGCAAATCTTCGCCAGCCACAATAAATCTTACAACGGCCTCCACGCGCAAACGCAATCCCTACTCCATAGAGGAACTTCTTAAGAAGCCTGAAAAGCGCATGCGTCTGAACGATTCCAAACTCAGCAATTCTCTCAATCTCAGTCCGAAAAAAGACGACTGCAATGTGAGTGTGTGTTCCGCCAGCAGCAGCAGTAACAGCAACCACAGCATTTCAAGCAGTCACATTAGTTGTGTGGGCGATGACAGTTGCGATGGCGACCGTCGTTCTTCCCCAACACTAAATGCTTCGGCAGCCGCTGAAACGGACGACAACTGCGATCCAGTGGAGGTGGTCAATTGAGCTCTTAATGTTGTTTCGGCTATTTTTAGGATTCTTTTTTTTTACTAATTTGTTTTAAAATTTGTAAAAGTATTCACGCATATACATACATATGTAAATACATATTTAAAAGTATTATGAGTTAATAATTTCATTTAAAATTATATAATATATATACATATATAGATTTATGTTTATTAAGTGTTTTAAACGCCTAAAAGAATGTGTATATGTGTGTGTGTGTGTGTGTGTAATATAAATTCACACACACACACACACACAACACCAAAAAGCTAATAGATTAGTTTAGTGAATGTGTGTGAAAATTCAAATCGAAAGATATAATTAATAACAAAGTACGAGTATTGTAATATTATGAAATAAATGCTTAAATCCAAATTAAAAATGAGACGGAAGCCTTTAGTGTCTTTTTGTTTTATAGGGCATTTACACTGTCTCGAAATCTAGTGCTTAAGAGATTTCGAGCTAAATCTTACTGTTCTTTACTAGATTTCCCATACAGAGCAAAATCTATTTTGCCACTAGATTTATGGGAAATCTAATCAAAACCTAATATTTTTATTTATATTTTATCACCCTGTACAACATCCCAGTTGACAATTTTGAATCGAAATTTCTTCGCTTTAGTGGGCGTTAGTTTTTATCGAAATTTTTCGGAAATGTTTCAGTTGATGGGGTTTGTTTTGGTTAAAAATCTTGATAAATGTAAAAAAAAAAAATTGGTGTAATCGGTTCAGATTTTCATAAAGGTTTTAATTAAAATCTGCTAGATTTTGTGCTGGTGTAAATGCCCTATTAGTGTGAATTCTCTTCTTTAAGACATTGCAAATGTGGTACGTTTTGATATGAATGTTTTAAATTTATCACAAATATGTGAGTCCTGATACTTTTAGCATATCGAAGGATTAAGATAAGTGGCACTAAAAAGGGATTTATCAAAAAAAAAAGGGGCAAAATAAAAAAACGAGAAAACTACACTAAACTTTTTATTTTTAATGTGGATATTTTTATATAATTAACTCTTAACAAAGGGGGACAAAAAGTGGCAAGGCAGTCGAAAAAGTGGCAATTTGATAAGGCAACTCAACGTGTTTGCAGTGTTTTTCGTTTCGAATGCTACGTTTTTGGGTAATGTCTTATATCCACATTTTTATCTATATAAAATCGGTAACCGTAACTAATTAAGTCAGAAAGAAAATCAGAGCTACATCACAATTTAATTAAAAAAATCAAATAAACGAACAGTTATTTGATTAAAACAGGCAATACATTCTTCTGAAGTAGAAAAGATTTTCTATTTGCATTCTCTCATTCTTGAGTGAACTTTGAATAAGTTTTGTAACTGTTTAGAAGTTCGAGCCAAAAGGGGGTAAAACTGGTACCCTTTTTTATGTAATATCTATATCATTAAATTTATATACATACATACATATGTATATAACATACATATGTATATAACAGTTTTCAATTTACATACAACTTTACGAGGTGCGTGTATAATTCATTGTACATGAAACTTTTACACATTTCATAAACACATTTTTTTTAGATACTATATTGTCTATTTTGCAATAAAAAAGTGATAAGTATAGTTTTATTACTTGCTTTACCACTGAAATGAGATTGATAAAAAAAGTACAAAAGTACCAACGGGAGGAAAATAGGAAAAACTATTGGGTACATTTTTACAAAAACTACAAAACAGTGTTCTTTAAGTCACAAAAAATCTATGTGAAAGCAAAATTGTGTTTTATAGCATTATTGTGAGAGAACATTCGGAAATATTTTGGCACTTACATATATTATATACATATTTGTCTGTAGTATTATTTTTTCTGTTTGAGCTCGAGCTCTCAAAAACTGCCATTTCCTTTGTAGTCAACGTAGTAACTACTTCAGGCAACAGCACCCTTTAAATTTACGCACGAGTTTTGGGAAATCGACTTTTAAGGGTCGTGTTTTTATTTTCCGACCCTTTCAACTCATACATACTTTAGAATAATGACTAAAATATGAGGCGCTTTAATATGAGACTTGAATTGTATAAAATTTTGGCCAAATTCGAGATGTGTAACATTTTATTATGAAAATTTTCTGCACGTTCTACTGATAATAAGTCAGTTTGTGAATATAATTGTATATAATGCCCTTTTCCACAGAAATCGTAACTAAAATCACATGTTCCATTTCATTTTATAGTTGGCGTCTAGCAGAACTTTGACTCTAAAAGTATACCCCATTATTTGTCAACAATATCGTTAAGAGTAGATGTATGGACCTGTGGAATCGTCACTAGGTCTGGGAAACAAAAAAATCTTCGATACGTTTTGAAGAATCACCCATGAACTTTTGTCATACATAGTGCATCGTATATATTTTTCTGAAACCAAGAGCTACAACTCGATCTGTAGTCACTACGCGATCACTACCATCTATCTCAGGCTGAATTAAATCTGAACATCCGCACAAAACTCGCGCTAAGACCTCGTCTTCGTCTTAGCCATTAAACTCTCGGTAATTAGTAAAGTTTGAGGCTTTCTTTCGTACCCAGAAAAACTAACTAATATTAAATAGGTATGTACATAACTTTGGTGCTAAACCGATATTTGAAAGAAACTGTAAGAAAGTTATCCTCCTAATATACATATACATAGTATATATACATATATACATATGTATGTATGTACATAATGTATGCATTCATATGTACGTTTGTACAAACGAATGCTCACTTATTTGCGCAGTTGGTGGTCTGGTCTTTTAACTTGTTTAGTTAGTTGCGATTCACTTGTAAAATCAATGGTGCCCGTGTGTCTCTGTGTGTGTGTGTGTGTGTGTTTATATGTGTTGTAAGGTGGCATATAGTTTGTTTTCTGTAAACTATTATTATTATGTAGTTTAAAAGTTAAACTCTTAAACGTAAGATGCAACCAGTCATACATATCGTTGCAAGAAATCAGGAAAACCGTAACATAACAAATTTGTTAACATTTTTTATTATTTTTCAAAACCACGATACACTGTTTATAGTGAGAATTGTCCAGCTTACGAAAATAGCAATCAATTGCAGACTTTTACCCTCCTTACTGTTGCCAAACCTTTAACAACTGAGTCTTTTTTCAAGTTGAAAATAGTCCAATCCTCCTAAATCTGACGGGTAAGAGTGACGTGATGAAGCAATTCGAATTTTAATTTATTGATGTTGGCCATCGCACTACTGGATGTGTGTGAACTAGTGTTTTTCATACGGGATTTCCCGGGAAATCCCGGACATTTTCCGGGAAAGAAATCCCGGGAAATTTGTGCGGGAATTCCCGGGATTTTTTTATTTTGTTATGGCAACTTAATTTGTATGTACACATTCCTTGATGAGTGTCGTTATTCACTTTATGAATGCGATGGCGCAATAATAAGGTGATGGCAATACCACAACACCTAAAGCTTTACAACAACTAAGGCCGAGTTTACATCTGGCACAAATGAGTTCTGAGACTTAGATGTCTTTATTTGGAAAAAGCAGAACGCGACGTTCAAAATTTAATTCTACAACAATTTATAAAAGTAAAAACAGAAATGAGCAAGGAAATAAAAGAAAATTACAAATAATTAAAGATTATCTTTGGTAAATAGTACGTAATAGCATTAACAGCTTATTCTGTAGTAAAGTCCTATTTCAAAAGAAATATGCCATACAAAATTCGTTTGTTAAACCAACTTTAAGTTTAACAATGATTTTTTCATAAGGGGATATTTTGTTAATTTTTTTTTTAATAATACTCGTATAATTTCTTTTTTATAATATTGGTATATATGTATTTCAATTATATAAAGAACGGAAACGGTATTATTTTTTGAATAATGAGTGTATAAAACGTTATTATTTAATCGATCTCATGAATTACAATTTGTTTTTGGTGAAATAAACTAAATTAAAAAATATTTTGTATTGTTTTGTACTGGGCGGGATTTCCCGGGAAACCGAAAAATCTTTCCCGCTTTCCCGGGAAATGAAAAAGTCCGGGAAAAGAAAAACTCTAGTGTGAACTGATGCGTTGTCTGGCTGAAATGACACTTTCTTTTTCTCCAAATGCGGCCTGTTTTCTTAATTCACTCAAAAGCTGCAAGAAGTTGTTATTTTTCCTTTTGGAAGATAATTGCATTTCACGCAGCATCGAAAAAATTAATTCTATACAAAGTTCGATATCCAAAGAAAACCTCATAATACGAATTTTAGATTCGAACCTAACATCTAGTGCAACTCATAGTAAGGCCTCCGTCTCATTTAAAGAAAAATGTTTTTAAGTTTAAAATTTTTAAACGCACTAATAATCCCAAATTATTATTTTACTTATTAAGTAAAATATTTTGTTTATTTTTTTAATTTTTTATTAAAAATTGATTATTGAGGGGTTTAGCTGGATCCTATGCGCATTTCACTGTTGCTAACGCAGATCATCAGGGAACCTTTACCCAAAGTTTCTTAGATCAACTAGAGTTATTATGTTAAACAAATGAGAAGCCTAACAACAAATAACAAAGTTGAAACAAGAACTCAATTCTCATTGAATATATGGGCTTGAGGGCTAACTTTGAGGGCCGGACGCATCCCCTAAAACACAACTTATCGCTATGAAATTTTGTTGTATTTTTTTTTACATAAAACTGAACCGATTTTGGGGGTGAGAGGAAAAGAAATCAACAAAAAAAATCCTCCATACCACTAACGGCCACTCTAATATGTATGTATATAACAAACAGACAAAATAATTAAATTTATCCCAGAATAGTATGAATAAAATCCAAAAGTACGTACGTAAGTACACTTTTTACTTTTTTACAGGAGAAGCAAAAAACCTTATAAATTTAACACTATTTATTTGTTAGGTGCCAAATTGAATAATGAATAAAATCGGAATTTTCCGTCATATTTGAGTAAAATTTTGAGTACAGATGTACATACATATGTATTTTGGTTAATAACATCATAATCAATCAAAAAGTATATTTTGAATTTTTCTGGTTGTTAAGGCCTTTTGGTACTTTTTCTCTCCATGTTTACACAAGCGATAGGACGCAAATTTCCTTTTGTGCAACAGCAGTTTTGTTGGACAGGATCGTAGGTTCGATTCCCAACAAAGATTCTGATTTGCTTCACTACATCCAATTGATTTTGTTGAATTTATAGTGTTGTTGGAGGAGCCTTTTGCACTTTTGGTGACGATACTTGTATGTATGCAGTCACTGATGCATACATAAGTATATGTTTGTTTGTGTGTGTGGGCCAATATATGTACATATGTATGTATGTATTTTTAAGTGTAGATTGATGGTTGGTTACCTTGCTTGCGGAGCCTTTAATTAACTTGTGCGCCAATGAAGTGTCAACAAGTCTTAACATACAAAATAACAACTTCTAGCTGAATTTAAACGTTACAACTGCAAACTGGAACTACTTATTTGCTACAAGTGCTTCATCATCATAATGCAAAAAAAAAACAACAACAACAACAACAACAACAACAACAACAAAAACAACAGCAACGAGGTGAAAAAAATTGGAATAACAACAATTACGAGTATGGTGTTGATGACGATGGTACTCGTAGTAGCAGTAAGGACGTCGACAGCGGTGACCGGGACAACGAAAATGATGTCGAGAACGACACTGGCGATGAGAATACTCGCAATATTGATGAAATTCATGAAAAACTTTAATGCAACACTCATTGGAATCAATAATCCAACTATGTATTTACGTACATACGTACGTATGTATGTATGTATGGATATGTAGTACGTACGAAGAATGGTGTTGTCCATGTTGTTGCTGGTGGTGCTGGTGCTGGTGGTACTGGCGCAGCGTGCAACATTCGTGTTTAGAATTCATAATCGATCAGCTTGGAGTAATAATGTTCATACGATTCGTTTTCGCTGTTGTTATTGTTGTTTCTTTACACCATATTGGTCTTTACCATTTAGGGAATTTTTGCACTTGTGAGGTGCGAAATATTTATTTGTGATCCGTCTGTCTGTATGCGTGTACATATCTCACCACTGGCAAAGTGATCACAGTCGACTAAGAATGAAATTAAAAATGCAGTACAAAAATGTATTTAATTTTCCCATGTTCCGAGTGGTTGGTTGGTTGGATCAGGTTACATACACAGTTTTCGTACAAGTATGAAACGCTAATTTGGTCAAAATCAACAATTCGATGCTTGTTGCAATGAAAAGTAAAATTCATTTATTTACTCGTACTTCTCAAACTGTTCTGTTCTGCAATCAATGGTGAATGCAAGAAGTTGCGAAAGCTACTTAAATTGCTAAAGTCAATTTGCTGCTAGACTGCGAAGTGTGAACAAGTTTATGTGTGTCCAAGAATGTTTTTCTCTTATTTTTCGTCCGGTTTTTAAAGTATTCATCATTTAACTGGCGTTCGACCTCATGGGAACTATGTTCTAATTGGCGAATACGATGGTGATGCTGATTAAATAAACAATATGTACAAGCAGACACAAGACTTTGCCACTAACAACGACGCAATAGAAAAACATTTGAATTTATTTTAATTTATTGTTTTATTTATTTTAGACATTTTTGCATTAACAGATCGTTATCGAGTGTCAACTTTTATTTTGGCTTTTTTTTTTAAATACATACATACATACATATGTACATATTTACTCGCATGCATATATGTGTTATATATTTGTTCCTTTTAACTCCTACAAGGAGCATACATGCATTAAAAATATTGACATCAAATAAAGGAACATTTTAAAAATTCAAGATTGCGTTAAATATTCGAAACTCGTATATTTCGCAGCTAAAAACTGAAGCACACAGTTGAAAATAAAAAAAAATATGAAAATAAGGCAAATATAATAAAAAATAAATATGTATGTAATAATGAAAATGAATAAAAAAAACTGCATTATAAATTTGGTAACACAAACTTGAATCAATGTCAACCAACACATTGTTGAAAGAAAAATTAAGAAATGTGAAATTAAGAAAAACGTTGCCATAATTGTATCACGTGCAACCATGCATCATCCGTCCATCCAACAAACCAAAATAAAATCAGACATCTATCCGTCTCATCCATCGAGGATGACTGGCTGGATGGATGGATGGATCGATCACAGAACGTTCGTATTTGCTGTTCTTTAACATTGCTTTACAGTTCATAAACATCAGGGAGCAAAAAAAAAAACAATCTAAGAACATCGACTGAAACATCTCTTTAATTTTAAGCAAAGTATGATTGGGCAGAAAAATGCCCTACATTTCGAAATTATATTAAAGTAGAAAAATTATTTTAAATAAAAGAAAAACGACACATTTCAGCAGCTCTTTTACAACTCTAAATAACGTCATAACTCAAAAAAATCAGTTTGCCAAAAAAACGAGTTTGAAGTTTTCAATTTACACACAACTTATACCATGTTCACACTTATGGTCTTAGACGTGTTTAAGGCAAGTGTTTTAAAAAACTAAACACAACCGTTCACATTACATTTTAGATGTTTAAGGTTGACGTTTTGTCAGTAAATTATTGTACTCGTATATGTAAAAAATTACGAACAATTATGCTTTTTTATTGGTTTGTTATTTTCAAACAACAAATGTTTTTGTAAATAATTCAGTATTTTTTAACTAATTTCTTGTTAACCAAATAATTTTTTTTAATAACAATATTAAGCCGCCAGATTTATCAAAAAACGCACTGAACATACTCCATTTACGCGTTTAAGGAAGTGTTCAAATCTTAAACACTTCATTTGAGATGTTTAACAAAACAAGTCAATGTATGGCAAAACATCTCAAAATTATCATGTTTAAACTCTTAAACACGAATGAGCCGTTAAACACGTAAGTGTGAACATGGTATTAATGAAAAAGAACATTATATTTTTCTCTCAAGATTTGAGTAAACAAAATATTTGTATGAAATTTTTACGAAATATGAAGAGCGATCTGATGATTAATTCTGCATCATTAACTCAAAAATTCCATTTTTTTGAGTTATGACCTTCTTTGTTTAAATGAGCGATATGTAGTAGTTACATCTAAAGAAATGGAGTTAATAATGCAAAAAAAACGTTATATCATATTTAATCTTCTTTAAAATTTTCATACAAAAGGCTTTTGCTCTCGATTGTAGAGAGGAGTGACATTTATTATATTTTAATTTTAAACTTATTTTCTGCAAAACTAATTTTTTTTGAGTTATGCTTATGCCGGCCATACACTACACAAGTTCAGTGCTCAAGTCTGGAACTGCGTAAACTAAGCTTGTGACACACACTATACAAGTAAACTGTGCATTTTAGATTTTAATTCGCCATAATGCTGGTGAATATTTGTATAATTCTAGGATATCTGTCTTGTTGTGAAGTCTAAAAAAATCACGAAACAACTGAGCGTTTGCAACATACACTACACAAGTTCACTGTACAGTTTTCAAACTTGAGCAAATATCAAAATCGTTTTGATATTTACTCAGTTCACTGCGTAAATAGCTCAACCACTCCCATACACTACACAATCGCACTGTACAGTGCCAGACTTGTGCAGTGAACTTGTGGAGTGTATGGCCGACATTATGTTGCAATAACGGAGCGATATGTACATACGCCCTACGGGAAATATTGCACCAATTGTCTTGAACATATCTGTCATACGACTGGTGAAAGTGGGAATGGTACAATGAGTTGCTGAGTCGCGACAGGTGAAAAGAGGACCAGAACAAAGCGACAAAGTTTTACGAACGCAAAATGGGGATAGTTCTATTATCGGTTTTTATCAAATTATAACCGAGAATGGTACTAAAGAAACCACCACAGGACGAGTACCTTAAGTTTAGGTCCAGAATCTATCACCAAGTATCTTAATTATATCAATTGACCTCCTCCGGTCCCTCACATATAAATTTGCGGAACTCGAACTGGTTGCTAGTTCCTGCCAACCAGTCACGTAACGTGCCTTGTGACAGTATATTTTTCCTCTAGGGTTAGTGTAATAGCCTGACGTTTCTGTAATATTTATTACCCGCACAAAAACGACGTCAACGCCTTATGCAAACAGGCTGTAAGTTCCGCATAAATAACATAACAGTAACAAACTGACTAATGGACGTATAATGTGTGGCTAAATTGAATAGTTTTCTCACTATTGCACTAACTGACTGTCCAACTAAGTGGACGAGTGACTAAATTTCATGTCTATAATGTATGCTTTGGGTGAGCGCGATCGCTTCGGCTGTTGAATTGATGGAATGATGAGGAGCAACGATGTATAGTAATGCGTTGCGAAAACAAAATTCCATGACGACTGACAGTATTAAACATTTTTCGCTTTTAAAGTGTAAAACCTCAAGCAAAAACGCTTCAACATGGCCAGAAAAAAGTTTAGAATAAGTAAGCAACAATCAGACAGCAAACAAAAAGCAGTAGAAATCTTTTGCCATGTCTTATGTTCTGCCATTCGATCGATATCAATGCTGCAGATCAGTAGCCAAATAAATAGTACTCGCTCTCAAAGTTTTCGGTGTTTATACTGTTTTTCTCATTTATTTATTTATTTTGGTCAGTCTGTTTGTCATTATGAATGTGTGTGCGAGTTTTTTGTACTTTTTCTTTGTCTCCAGGATCATTCCTCAGCGCTTTAAGGTGATACTTTTGGTTCATCGTTCTTCATTTACTGGTAAGTTTAGCACACAAATGACAAAATGTCTTTTATTTTTCGAAACAGAATATTTTTATACGGTCGCGCTTAAAATATCAATGAGCTTGAATGGGTTTTGGGATGTTTTATTTCATTTTATTTTATTTCTTATTCATCTGAACGCGTTTTGTCTGTCTTCCACTCTGGTCGTGTACTGATACGACAATGTTTTCCAAATTGTTAGCAAAAACGCTTGATTCGAAAGCTTTTTGTTTTGTCCTAGCTTTTGGAATTTTGTTTGGGATTTCAGTTTTTTCATTATAAGATGATCTTTTTCACTGATACTTAGTAATGACGTTATCCTTAATGATCATTATGGCAAACGTTGTTTATTTTTTGTTCGTCTCTCCCCTCTTTCTTTTTCAACTTTTTATTTCTGTGCAGCGAAGATTTTGCTCTTGTTTGATTTGTGTTGTACGAGTATTTTGTGTTCGCGCGATGTTGGTCGGAATAAATCAAATCACACATCACAATCAATATGTGCATCATTCATTCCGCATGCATTTGTTGCAAAAACATAAATGCCACCCACTGTCGGTCTCTACCGACCGTGGCAATACTCTACGATAATAATAAATTTCTCTGAAATGATTGCAAACATTTTGCAAGCATATTAAGGTACGAATGAATGTTCAGTTCAAATGGACATACGATAACAAAAATTATATGGATGGAACTGCCTGCGATGTGCAAGTGCAGCTTAAGCTTTTGGGAAGAAAATTCATCCAGCTCAGGATCTTAGTCGTCTGTATCCGCACCCGATGATAAATGCATATACATATGTATCGTTACCTTAATATAAGGAGCCGCAGAGCAAAAGGTGATTTTTCGCATTTTTTTTTTTGACAAATTTGGGTGAAAATCTTCTAGAAACAATCACCTTCCTAAAATTCTAAAATTTGTTCTTCTGCTCCCCATACACAAATGTCCACTAAATTTTTTAAAATCGAATTTATAGACAGAAATATGCAAAAAAAAAAGTTGTTTCTATATTAAGGTAACGATATGTATATAATTACACATACACGATGGAGAGTCAATAAGTCCGTAACTTTTTGAGTTTTCTGTTTCTTAAGTGAGAGTGCAACACTGGTCCTGTCAGCAGGCAACTGTTAGTTGATGTCAAAATTTGAACTAGTTGCGTCATTTACCTTGTGTTTGACAGTCATGCAACAATAATGAGTTGGTACGATAACGATAGTGAGTACCAGCCTCAAGCATTCACCCGTATCGCGAATATTCGTCTACGAGATACGCCTTGCGGGTGATTATTTTGCAGAAAACCCCCATCACTCAAACCAAGGCTAAGCTTCATAAATACCATCAACTTCAATTGAACTTTATTTTGTTGTGTGTTATATTTATGGACGGAAGATGAGAAAATAGGCATCTCACATGGCTCAGTAGATTCAATTTTGAAATGTGGATCCACCATAACACACCAAAGACCAAACAAGAGTTAATACTGTGAGTTTCTCGGGATGAAACAACGTCAAAGAAGGACAAGGTGGGGTTATAAGCCAATAAAGTTATGACCACCGTTTTTAGGGTTCCGTACACCAAAGGTGTAGTTGTTTTCGGTACGCTGTCCGTCTGTCCGTCTGTCCGCAACAAACTATTTTCTCGAGAACCGTTAGAGCTACGCACCTGAAATTTGGACAGAGTGTGTAGACCTTTGGCCGCTACAACAACAAATACATGAGAGTTGGAAATTATAGGGTGGTCCAAAACGAGCAACGAAAAATTTTAAAATCCCATGTAATATACATACATACATACAATTGTATGTATACACACTTGAAATTTGTAAGATTAGTGTATTTTTATACAGACTACAACAATTAACACTTAAATTTAAACAAATTTAAATTAAAGGGTGTTTTATCAGTTAATGCAATTTTGACTATATAATTTTGACAACTTGCTATATCTTGGAAACCGTAAGAGCTAAACTCTTGAAATTTTCAAAAACAGTAAAACAAAAAAATCCCAAAATTATTAAATCCAAACCAAAAAAAAATCGCAAAAAACAAAAAAAATCGCCAAAACGAATAAACTCGCCAAATTAAAAAAATTTCTAAAACGAAAATATATCGCATAAAACCGGAAAATCGCCAAAATTGAAAAAAAAAATTGCCATAACGAAAAAAAACGCCAAAATTAAAAAAATCGCCAAAATGAAAAAAAATCGTCAAAATGAAAAAAATCGCAAAAATGAAAAAAAGTCGCCAAAACGAGAAAAAAAATCATTCCAGCTGAAAAAACGCTAAAAAAAACTCTTTAAGCAAATGCTCAAAGCCCAACGTAAGGAACCCTTCGTGCGCGAGTCAAAGTCGCACTTTACTGAATTTATTTGAGATGCACATGGTATAATCCACATGAACTATCTTCAAAAGTATAAGACAATCAATGGCGAATATTATGCCAACTTATTGCGTCGATACAATGAGGATTTAAACGAAAAGTCCGAATTTGGCCAAGAAAGAATTTATTTTCCACCACGACAATGCGAGGGGCACACAAAACTGCCTAAATTGGCATTGCCATCATCCGTCCTATTCTACGAATTTAACCCTGAGTGAATCTTTGTTGTTCCCAAACCTGAAGAGATTAAATAACAATACGATGAAATACTATCACAAAAAAATACCTCAAAATATAAATTTTTTTTTTGCAAGGGATAAGAAACTTGGAGCAACGTTGGACAAAGTGTATAGATCTTAAAGAAAAGTAGGTTGAAAAATAAAATAATTGTTTATCCAAAAACCTGTGTTTCACACAAAAAGTTACGGCGGATTATCCGCCCGCCCTCGTATATAGATGTATAAGATATTCATGAACTACATTCCAAAAATTTTTTCAGTTTTCTTTACTAAGTCCTCGTCCATACAGTGAAACATTTGCTGCAAAACATTTGAGTTTGCCGACGAGAGGGGAAAGAGGAACGACAAAGGGTACTTTGTTTCATGCCTCATTCTCATGATAAATATATGAGAAAATGTATTAAGCTGCAAAACAAAAACTTCACAGTGTGGACACGAAAAGGGAAAACAAAAATGTTTTGCAGCAAATGTTTCACTGTATGGACGAGGACTTATAAAAAAATTAAAAACATTATTTTTGCAATTCAATTTGTATTCGAATGTTGTTCAGGCTGCGTGCAGAACTGTTAACGAGAACTTTGAAGTGGAATATAAGGTCGTTGTGTTCCTGTTGAAAATAAAGTATTTATTTGTTTTTGCACAGATGTGCCCATTCTTGGTGTGTTGGACAGATATCATGGCAGAAAATTTATTTTATGGCGGTAATGGTGTTATGTTTTACGCGATTAGCAAGACCAATGTTTTGACGTTGCTTAACAAAATGTATACCAACCAAAAATGCGAGTCAGATCCCATCAGGCTCTATGTACATATATGGGTACATTCTGCGCATGTTTCTGGGCGAATGGAAAATTATATGAAGAAGCAAAAAGTAGCCACAAATCAGCAGAACGATAATGATGTTCTTCATCATGCTGATGATCTTCATCATATTCATCATTTATGTTGCAAATGAAGCAACAAAATATTTATAATTTTTTCGAAGCAATCAATGTTTATTTGCAGTACATTACTGTACAAAAGAAAAAGAAGCCTTTCTTTTGATTGACAAAAATAAAATAAATGAAAAAGTATCGTGGGCAATGAAACGAAAATACGAGAAACGATATAAATCTTTAATGATCGCTCGCTGCTCCTCTTACAAGTTAGTTTTTGTTTAAACTTTAAAGTAAAAAAAAAAATAAGTCGGTTAAAAAGAAGCAGCCAATGTTACATTTCTGGTCTGTGCGTGTGTGAGTGTGTGTGAGTGTGTGTGTGTTTTTTCTTTAGTAGAAGAATGATCTTTTAAATACCGAGTTGAAATTAAAATTAATAAGATTTTTAACAAACTTTTATTTATTTTTATTTTTTTATGTGCTTTTTTAAGATATTGTGACCTTTAATTTTTTATGATTTAATTTCACTTAGCGTTTCTTCTACTTCATCATCATTTGGAGTTGTATTTGTGTGTGTGTGTGTGTGAATATGAGATGGATTTAAAGATGTCTTAATTATACCGCTATTTGCTTTTAACTCCGATACCAACAGCAACAAGAGCAACAACAGTAATACTTTTTTCGGTAGAAAAAAAACAAAAAAAAAAGAGTTTTACGACATTTTAGTTGGTCTTGTTAAAATGACTTAAATTAAGCAATTTTTTATGGTTTATTTACTAAAATAGAGACACATTAAGTAGACAAGATACAATAACAACAACAATAAAACAACAACAACACCAACAGCCACAACAACAGTAACCATTTAACCATTGCACTTGTTTTCTTGTCTTGTAACTGGAGTCAGTCGGCGGCTGGTCGTTCTGTCAACAGTCGAAACTCAGAATTGATTTGTTTCCTTTTGACTTCTTTATGTTGAAAGCGAAAAGGTTAATTGTGGAGCAAAATTTAGTCAGGCTGCTTTCACAAGTACACAATATACATACATATATGTACATATGCATATACATATATATATACGTACATATTTACATAAGTGGAGATGATCAATGCTTTTCTATTGGTTTCGTTCTAATTTTGATAATGGGCGAGTGAGTGAGTGGCTGTGTGGCGTTTTGGCATTTACGGTGTAGAATGACTGTAATAAAACGTTGTCGTAGTTTGTAAGGCTCCCATTTCATTTTATTATTTTACGATAATTTTCTTTTGTTATTGCTTTTATTTTTCGTCTTTAACTTTAATGCAGACAATTTAATGCTCATTCGAAACATAATTTTTTATGTTTTATTTCTTATTTCCTCAACATTAGTTTTTGGTGGGCTTTCACAAAAAAATTTTTTTTAATCCATCTTTGACTGGATCTTGTCAATTTTACCTTTAAATGTTTAACATTTTTAACTGTTTACCAGTAGCAAGTTAACTGGGTGTGTATCCAATTTTAGATTAAACTCATTTTAATTCCATTAAACAGACTTGAAAGACATCGTTTCTTAACAAATACTACTACACACTTACACACACACACACACACACAACAAACAAACACACACACACACACACAACAAACACACACAAACACACACACACACACACATATATACATATATATATGTAAGTGAATTTAAGTTAGAAAATTTGCATAATTGATTTTTATTGCGTGTTTAAATTTTTTTTAAGGAATCATTAAACTGATTTAAAAATTCCCATGATTCGTTCTTTATTTTCAGTGTCGAATTTATAATCTTTCGGAATCGGCGGATGTCACAAAGAGTTTATGCTTTGTCTTCCAACTTTAATAAATTAATCAAAATTACTAATTAAAAAAATTAAATAAAAAATGAGTACAAATAACACATTATCAATATTTTTATTTCAAAATACTCTACTATAACCAGTCTTTCCGAAAAGTGATTACATCACTTACAAAATAATGAACTGCGTAATCAGATTTACATACATCGTTACTTTAGTACAAAAAGGCCCTAACTCTTTATTTTTTTGAAATTGAGATTTTTCTATATTTCGATAGAAGAACATCTAATGTATCGAAAAATGCAAAAATCTCGATATCAAAACAATAATAAGTTAGGGTCTTTCTATATTAAGGTAACGATATGTACATATAAATTTTTTTTATCGTTATTTAGGTTGTATTGACTAGTCTTCATTATTAGTAATGAGAAGCCCTGCAGGAAATGCGGATAGTGAAATTGTAGTGATTTACTAGTGAAATTGTCAATACTACTACTGACTAGGTGTACCCCAGCCAATGTAATCACCTGCTGACTTTTAACATTAGCATGTCATTGAAAATCCACCACTAGATAGTAGCACTATTGACTAAATAGTTCTTTTTGGGCCAGATGGAGACATTGGCACCAAAGATTCACTAGTAAATTTTAGGGGCTCTAGTCTACAATATCGATATTTTCTCGCTAATTGTCAATAGTAAAATTGTAGTGATTTAATAGTGACATTGTCAATACTACTACTGACTAGGTGTACTCCAGCCAATGTAATCACCTATTGACATATAATATAGGATTGTCATTGAATATCTACCAGTATTCTTCAGCACTATTCTTTTACGACCATATGGAGACATTTGATCTAAAGATTCACTAGTACATTTTAGTGACCCTCGTCTAAAATTTTATAACCGTTGGGTCAACATACATATGTACGTAAGTTTTTAACGTTAGCGCATAGCATAATAAATAACAAAAATTAACAATTTTAAAAAACCCCGAATATATCTAGAAAAGATGTGGTATATTCTAAACGGCTGGACCAATTTTCTTCAAACATAGTTAAGAACATTCTCGATCAAGTCACCTTTCAAACAGAAAAAACTAAATCAAAATCGGTCCAGCCGTTTGGGCTGTACGTGGACACGGACAGACACACAGATACACAGACACACACTACAAACTTACGAGTATAACACCCCTTTTTTTGTTGGGGGTTAAAAAGAAAAACAAACTATTGACACGCTCATTGACAATATCACCAGAAAAACACTAGAACTGTTTTCTCTAACGTATCTCTACTCGCGCATAAAAGTAAAGTTGTCGACATTTCAACTAGTGCAACTGTCGCTAGAGAAAAGAGTGTTGACATAGAGACATATGGTTCTAGGCTGACTAGAGGGAGATTATTCGTTTAAAAAAGTAACAAACATACATACATGATTAAATTTAGATTGTTTCCATTATTTCTTGATTTTTTATGAATTACATGGGTCACATACATGGATATTATATACATATATATCGAGCCTTATTTTTGATTTTATCGTAAGCGACAAAAATTTAATTTTTCAGGAGTTTTTTTTATATTCCAGCATTGTTTGTATGTAAATTGTCGCTTACCAAAAAAATTTCAGCCCGTATCTTAAAAGTTATCAACAATTTTGCCATTTTGATAATTCTTATCTATGGGTAGGCCCATAAAATTTTAATTTCAATAAAAAGTATATTTTCGATAACATGTCGCTTACGATAAAATCGATAATAAGGATAAGTTTTCGTTACAGCTTCGGCATTTACAGTCGGATTTCAAAGTTATTATACATGTTTTTGTCTCGATGAGACCAATGTTTTCCCTATGGCACATTGACCTCAAATATCCCGTCCTAGTATTGACCCATCAGATCTCAGTTCCTACCACCCTAATGTTTCCACAGTAAATATTTTCATAATTGTAGCAGAACAGTTACAAATGTATATGTTTTAAATTCAGTGCAATTTTTAACTTTTTTGGCCGAACGTAGGATCCGCCTATTAAAATATTTCATTATATGTATCTTCGGCATTGGCGCCTGCTTCTTGAAGTACGCGTGTGATAATTTTCATTTATATCTTCCAAATTGAGGAAAAGGCTGCATTCGACGAAAAAGAAAGTGTTGTTTCATGAAATATTTCACACATACACATTTGCGATAGTCCAAATCAGTGAATTAAAGTTCGAATTGCTTCATCACGGACCTCATTCGCCAGATTTAGCTCCCTCGGGCTTTTTCTATTTCCAAACTCGAAAAAATGGTCCTGTGGTCTAAGATTGATCAACAATGATGATTTGGAGTGTGCGTGTGATGACTATTTTAAGGAGCTAGACATCGAAGCTTTGGATATCGCTGGCTAAAGTATATCCAGCCAAAGGGAATTTTTTTCTCAACATTTTTGTGTTTTCTTTGTTATGTCGTAATATCCTTTGTGCAGTGTTTTTAGAAAACAAAATTTTTGATAAAGGAGAAGTAATTAACGTACCCTCATTTCACTAATTTGTGTTCCTCATTAATTTTATTTGGATTTCGTCAAAGAGGTAACAATTGCGAATTCATATTAATACATGATAAGAATAACAATTTTTTTTTAATTTTCGATTTTTCCATATTTCAGAAGGCCAACTTTTAACATCTGAAATGTAAGGTTGGAAGGATGCACTGTGAAAACCAACACAGTAGCAACAGGAATTTTTTTTATTATTTATTGATTTAAAAACTTACTAGAAAAACGAAAAGGAAAAAATAAAATTTTTTTAAGAAATTCTTTCGTCGCATGATTTTTAATAAGACATTAGAAGCATTTAGAATCAAGGAAAGAGCAATGAAACAACTAACACAACAACACTCATTATTCAAGAAAACATTAAGAAATAAAGGGATTAAATAAATAAATACGATACATAGATAAAAATTTAAAGAAACCAACAACAACAACAACAACGAATAAATTCAAACAACTCGTAATATTATTTAGTTTAGTTAGTATTACAACATCCATCCACCAGATTAATTAAGTATACTCGTAGAGGATACATACATACATACATATATATATAGGTATATATATATACATATATATATACTCGCACTATTTAACAAGTGGCAGGCAGTGATTTTAATGATAGATAGACATACTAAAGACACATTAAATAAATGTGTTGTCTATAATCTACTAAATATTTAGGCCAACATAAAGAAGCACTCTCCTAGACCGATCTTGTGAGAATGTCTCTCTGGTATGGTGATCATGATGATGACGATGGCTAAGAAAGAATTTATTTAGTGTTTAATGCTCACATAAAATGTGTTATCCACTCGAACGAATTCATCATTTAAGCCAAAGACCAGGGCGTTTGTTCAAATTGAAGTAGTTTTTCGATCGTTTAATCGTTAAATGCATTTTATGGCTAAACAGTCGCCTTAAGATATTTTTAATTTTTAATTTTTATTTTGTACTTTAATGCTGCAGCATATGCACATGCGCTCAAAAAGCTATACACACATACATACACATATTTAGAATTTGGTAAAAAAAAATATTTTTACAATGAGCCTGCATGCTTGTGTGTACCTCTGAGATGGGCTTGATTTCAGAAGCTGAACTGAGTTTAACGCATGTGATAAACAACAGCCAAGTTAAAATTGATTTAAATTGACAGTAAAATGTATGAGTTTATATATACATACATACATATGTATGTACTATAGATATACCCAACATACCGTACAATAATTATAATCAAACTTCAATCCAACTTAAGAATAAGCTTATAAAAATATTGAATTTTAAGATTTTCTTAATTTAATTTTCGTGTAATAAATGCTTATAAAATGTGAATTCACAATTTCTTTAACAATGCTTGAGAAACTCTTATTATACACAACTTTTTCTACACAGAGAAAAAACTGCGTCATAGAATCAAGAAGATTTTTTCTATGAAACGTTTTTAGGCTAAGGGCTATTCCAGCAGAAAGAAGCGAATATTTTTTCATAGAGATTCCTTATTGTTTGTATGTGGTAAATCTTATTAATTTTATCAAGAAGAAAACCACATAAAATCAAGAAGAAAGCTTATTATTCACAATTTTTTTTACTCAATTTCCGTTATTTTTGGCACCAAAAAAACAATCCATAGAGAAAAACTTCGTGATTCTATTCGGTTTTCTTATAAATTGTAAACTATAGGGATTCTTTATTGATTTTATTAGGTTGCTTTTTGATTTTTTAAAAAGATTTTCTTCTTGATTTTACTAGGCTATCTTATTAATTTTTTCGATAAGGTTTTCTTCTTGATTTTAGTAGGTTCCTATATGATTATGTGTAAAGCATCTTATTGATTTTTTTAATAAGGAAATATTCTTGATTTTATGAGGTGTCTTGTTATTTCATATATATAAATAGGCATAGAGACAATTTTTTTATGATCTTTTTAATTTTTGTATAAGAATGTTTGCACAATAATTTCAATGGTTATTCAGGCTGCTTGTTAGCATATTGGTTAGAGTGTGTGTCTATCAGTCAGAAGTTTGCTGGTTCAATACTTGGTGAGTAAGTTAGTTAAGAATATAACATAATGTGTATGTATGTATGTATAAATAAATAACATCTATAATATACTACATACATACATACATATGTACATATATGGTATAGAATTTAAATGAAAATACATAAGTACAGAGAATAAAGACGCATTTTTTTATGAGGTCGCCTAATAAAAAATACAAGAAGAAATTCTTATTGAAAAAATCAATAAGATAACCTAATAAAAAATTGAAGATTTCTTCTTGATTTTTTCAAAAAGGTTTTCCCTATGAAACTAATAAGATTTCCTTATTGAAAAAAAAAAAACAATAGAGATTTCTTATTAATTTTGTTCTATTTTATGAGGTATTTAGTAGGCACTGTTTTCTCTGTGTAAAGTGTGCTTATAAACGACATACATACATATCGTTAACTTAATAAAGAAATGTCCTAACTCATTATATTTTATTTTTGAAATTGAGGTTTTTGAATTTTTCGATTCATTAGATGTTCTCCTATCGAAATATACAAAAAACTTGATTTCAAAAAAATAATGAATTATGGCCTTTCTATATTAAGGTAACGATATATACACATATGCATAAGTATGTATATTGAACAAAAGATACAACAGCTATGAGGGCCACACCTTTTGAACAGTCACAAATCTCTTATCTTATGCACAGACTTTGTATAATTTGCTAAGCCTAATACGCTTATTTTTGCTTTGTGATTTTCAAAAACATTATTACATATTTGTGAATTCTCAAATGGTTTTTGAAAGACTGTGCGTAAGATAAGAGGTTTGCGACTGTTTTATTGTTATAAATAAAATTGAAGTAAATAATTAAAAACTATATTTGTGAAGCAATTATATAAAAATATCTTATAAAAATATTGAGAAAATAGAAATTTCTATACAAAAGTTAATACAATATTATTCTCGTAAGCTTATTCTACAATTGCAAGGATAAGCGTATAGTAAGCATGCACATATAATATTATCACGAGGATTCCGTTTTTTTCTGTAAAATTATTACGATAATTTTTTCAATATATTTGCAATACTTTTTCAAGCTTAACGCGTATGGTTAGTAAGCTTCTTGTTATATTTTCTCAAGGCATTTGGTATGTTGGGTATGTTGTATGTACATACCACAATACATACATATGTACATATGTATGTATAAATATAACTAATCAGAATATACACCGCAATCGATTCTTTTAATTGACATGTGGATACGATCACTATCATATTCTTATTTATTCGGAATGACCGTTGTAGAACCTTGATCGAAAAAAGTTTCAACTGTTGGATGTTCCACACTGATGATGCTTAAGATTTTGGCATGAGCACAGTTGGTTGCTATTTCTTCACGATTTAATGGTTTTAAAACTGATTCCGATAGCTGAGGCAACGAGGACGAGATATAAACTATCTAAAGAAATTTCAGTGCGGAGTGGAAACACAAATAAATATACACATACATACATACACATTTACATACACATGTACATATATTTTTCTTAATTTTTACTATTTCAGCTCTCGAAATATCAACTCCAAATGTGTTGGACCACAAATTATAATAGAGACCTAACTCTCAAAATTTCAAGACGCCGAATATGAGTAACGTGCCAATGAATAATTTGAACTGTTTTACTCGGCAGCATACAAATTTTCGTGTGAAATTGTCATTTAATTTTTTTTTTTTTTTGCTTTATTTGGCAACCGATTTAAAAGCTTATATTTGCTTTTTGTTTATTTCGGTTTGATATTTATTTCATCATGATGATATTTTCTATCAAAATTATGGTTTTGTTTCTCCATCTGATTGAGGAACTGGCGAACAACACCAGACTAATATCTTTAACTGTTTTTTTTACAAGAGAGGCAATAAGTGAACTACCTAGATAGAGACTAGCAAGGAAAAGTCAGTTTTCGTTATTTTTTAAGGTAGGATCGAAATGGTTTTGAATGTAAACATTTCGTGACTTCATAGATGTGCTTCCGAAGAGACCGAAAAATTTAAAAAAAAAAATCATTTACTGAGGACATGTCTAGTTTTGTTCGCCAGCTTAAAATAAGTAGATAAATAGAGATTTATCGTTCAAGCTTGTTGAGTAGACATGAAGCAAATTTTTGCTGAAATGATTAATGGATTCGTAAATAAGCAACATTTGCGCATTTGTAGTGAACATACATAATTTACAGTCTTTTGTAAATTTTGTTCATTATTCATTGTCTAAAACGGCAAATTCAGTGAAAAGTTTGTTAAAATTAGAGTTGCAAATAGCACCATAAACGCGCATGCCGTAACGGCCATATGGCCCAAATCAAACTATTTATCCACTAAAGTCAGTTTAATTGATATTAAAAATAGTCTTCATTGCTTTATTATTTTAGATAAAATAATTACTGTAGCTCCAAAAAAAAAACACCCTGTACTGTGCATTGACTGGTATAAATACATACTTATACATATACATGCACATTCTCATATGTACATATGTATACTATTCAACTTTCTAGCAAAGATTTTTTAGACAGAATGTCGAAAAAAAAACTGACTGACTGCATGTGTGAAAAGAAAATTTCGTGTTAGAATTCACATTGCAAGTCAAAACTCGATGTTTTGTTTTCTTTTTCTCAAAGCAGGCAGTATGTCCTGCACTTAGAGTAGTAGTTCACAAATTCCTCTTTGGTTGTGTCTATCATCAACTTTAAGGTAAATTACCGATGCAAATTGTTCAGTGTAATACACATCAGAGAACAGCAAGCAATAAGTAGTGAAAAAGTGAAAAAGTGAGTAGAATCATGACTTATAATTTCTTGCACTTATGCGCACTCATACTTATTGCAATTTTGGCTATGAATCACATTCACTCGAAAGTTTGAAGTGCGCATCGAACTCATACTTAGCAACATTTATGACGTTGTTGATTTCGACTCTCCTTGACCCCAATGTCTACGAAGATGCAAAAGAAGTATGATTCACAATGCGAACTTCGCATACGAACATTAAAGTGCTCATTATGGGGTTATGCGTTTGAAATTGAATTGAAAAACAACACTATTTACTACTATTGTATACTACTTGCAAAGGGTTTAATGAGTTGAGTAGTATAAGTATTTTCCTGAAATTAGAAATCAAACTGAGGTGATTTATGAGTGTGAGTGAGTGTGGTATGACTATAATGTCGACGTCGCATTCATATTTATTTCAACCTATACTTATAAATCAATGTCATCGTGAGTATGCGTAAATCAGAGTAGTTGAGTTTAAATGATGTCTACTCGCTTATATTTAAAATTTCATGAGTCATTATGAATAGCGAACAAACTATTCATTGCCGATCACTGATATACATTAATTGCACGTCCATATAAAAATTTAATTAATTTAATTGTAATTAAAAAATTACCAAATAGTTTCGTTGTCGTTTTCAATTAAACGTTTTTAGATAAATATTTGTTAAAGCAAAGTTTTTGCTCTAAATCTTTAGTTTTAAAAAGTCTAGATCGTTTTTTTAGAAATTCCAAAACTCCTTCAAAATGCTTTGAAATAGCTTCATAATAACTTCAAGTAACATTACACAAATATTCGGCCCTGTTCTGTAAACCGAACGATTTGAAACCGCACGATTTTAGATAACTAACTCCGACAATAGAAATATTTTTTTCGATTTTTAAATTTTTTTTTATTATATAGATTCCCAAATATCATATCTGAAAGAAAATTATCTTGTATGATTTTAAACACGTCTCCAGGACCATTATTAATTTTCTGAAAACGAAAAATTTACTCGGATTCGGTTTACAGAACAGCGCCGATTGTTCTTATTTTATGTTTTTATCTTCTTTTCTTCACAACATCACAAGACAAATTGACAAAGTAATTTTCATCCCCTCGATGTTGCTTAATTTCACTGTTAATTTTTGTATGTTCTGATAGCATTAATTTGACATGTAAAATACATGTTGAACATGCACATGAAATATTTTTGTTTCAGAGTACAAGGAGCAACAAAAATAAAACGGCAGGACAAGAAGCAAAGATCCCGCACAAAAAGCGCGTGCCAAGTGTGTCTGCAAACACAGGGAGAAGGACAGACGAAGAGACGGACAAACAAAGATAAGTGGCAAGTAACGGAGCGAAAACAGTTTGACAATTTATTTTTCTTCTGTTTCTTCTGTCTGTCCACAATGTGCACCAAGTGCAGCAACTCACCAAATTAGCTGCACTTTGAATGAGTTGATGATGGTTGATGGTTGAAATTAATGAGAGCAACACCTATAATTATAATTCCATTATGAAAGCGGACACATTTAAGTAAAATTCAGGACAATGCTCGCTCTGAAATCTAAAGAAATGAAGAAAGAATCAATCGCCTTTAAGGACAAGTGTTCTTGGAGAGCACCAAATATGTATGTATGTAGTATGTATGTAAGTACGAGTCTATGTGTGCAAAAGGTGCATTAAGGACGCTGGTGCAAACAAACGCAAAAAAAGAGATGTGGATGTTCAAGCAATACGAAATCAGCAAAAGGACACTCGTCAATAATTGCCAAGAGTTAGAGAAAAAGAGGCGTTCTGTAAAGGACCGGTGTTTTGGTTTTTCGATTGATAGCTAAAAAAAAATAATGATTGGCACTTGTCCAAAATAAAAAATAAAATAAAAATAAAAACGGAGAAAAGGCAAACAAAACAAAATTTTTGTATGCGCAAACATTTCTCTTTTTTGTGGCGCGGGCGATTTTCTTGTAAGTAAACAATGCGGGCGATGCATTTATGTACATATGTATGTATGTATGTATGTATGTATGTATGTATGTACATAAATATGTATGTATGTATGTACATATGTACATACATATATGCATTATGTTGTTTGATGGTTGCAGGTGATTTTTTAGTGTTTAAAGAAAAATTGCGTTAATATGATTTCTCTTAATAACCGTTTTTATGGTTTAATTCTATAAAGGAAGTATGGCTGTGGAGAACTATTAAACTAATACTTGTTAAAAAAGTTTTCAAGTGTGTCCTCATTAGCAATGAATTGCGTGCAGTGCGCAAGTGTAGAATGACCATTCAGATGATGACGATGACGATGACGATGATGAATTACAATACATACGTGTATGTATACCAAGGAACATTTATAAATTGCATATGTAATTTTTCTTTAACTTATATTAATTGTGCTTGAACTCAAAATTAATGCAATTCAAAATTGATAACGTCGATAAGAATGAGGATTTTTAAGATTTCTTCTCTTAAATTTATTTCTATTGTACTAAAAGCGTTTACTTTCCTTAGAGTAACAATTGATTGAAAATAATGTACGGAAAAAGTCGTTTTACTATGATTTTCTGTAAAATCGGTGTCAGCTTTATTTTAAATAACATTTCCCCGAGAGTTTTTTCATTATTGCATTTTCCCCTTTTTTAAAAAATCATTTGCAAATTTTAGGTAAAAATAAAATTGCTGAAAATGAAATAGCTGATTTCGTAACTCATTTATTTTTAGAATAGCATTACTTTATTTTTGTAAAAATGCATCGCCTGGGAATTATATCCCGGGGAATATTTAATATCAGGCTGTGTGATTGAGTATTTTTTTAATTTTAAAAAATTAAAAAGTCGCATAGTAATTTTTTTTTAAATGAGTTATTTTTAATTTTTTTTATTACCTATAATCCTTTAAGATTTTTCTCAATATCAAAAATAGGACACACGCTGTTAAAAATATTAAATTTCTGAACAAAAATAGTACGCAAATGTCCTTTGACATTGAGATTGTCTTGACGTTGATGTGAACACGTAGTTACATAATAAATGTGATTAGTAAAACATTATTTAAAGTAATAATCCTGAGAAATAATTTTTATTTAACCATCTCTAAATTTTTTACACTTTTCGTTTGCTTAGTTTTGCTGGTTTACTTAACTACGAAAAATTTCTGCACTAATAATTTTGCAAATACTTAGTCAAAAGCTATTTTCATTTTACTCTCTCAATTAGTGTCCTCATTTACTGTATTTATAAAATTGTAAAAACTTTTGCATACTCGATCGAACACAGCTAATGTTATATAGTTTTTATAAGATTATTTACTTATTTTTATTTATTTATTTACAGGGCAAGTTTTTTGTGGCACGAAAAATGGTTCAAAATGGCTGGCAAAGTGGCACGAAAAAGTATAATAATTGGCACGAAAATGGCAAAAAATGGCAAAACTGGCAAAAAAAAAAAAAATATGTTATTTAAGGACAATTTATTTTATTAAATTTTAATTGCACAGTACAATAACATGTTTCTTCAAGTTGTCAAAAATAGATGATCTCATATTTTCGGATAGAACAGTTGAATAAATGGAAAACACTCGTTCGACATCGCAAGATATAATTGGAGCAAACTTAAATGCCAATACTTCAGATGGAGAGAGGTTTTCAATATATTCATCTGCTTCACTTTCTTAAAAAATATATTATTTCTTATTTTAATTAATGCATGTAATCCGGTATTTCGATCTAAAACTTTTTTCAACTTATCTGATTTTTTAAAAATTCAGAGACTTCCTTAAAATTGTGTCAAATTTTTTGACACAAAATGCAGAAGAGACTGTCAGGATTAACATATATTTTTTTAGAATTTTATAAATTTAATTTTTTGAAATATATTTTCCCAAACTTTAAATCACGTGACAGTGATCTCTGACCTTTCAGAAAAAAAGTTAAACTGAATTCAGCTTAAAAGCTATTCTCAATACCTATTAAATGGGACTAATTTCGACCCTGTATCTTAAAAACTTTTGAAGATATGAGCAATAATGCAGACCACTTATATGTGTTTTTAATGAGTTTTTCATTTTTTGACGCGCCATATCTCAGGAAAAACAGAAGCTAGAAGTCCAAAATTTTATGTTTATCTTAGTTAAGTAACGTGCAAAAAGACAACTAAGTTTCATAAGATTCAAAGGTGGTCGGGAAAATCCGTTCGTCGGTTATAAAAATTTTAACCCATATGTATTTCGAAAATAAATGATCAAATATAAATAGTGTACTGGAAAAAAAAGGACGTATATGTATATTGTTAATACAACAGATTGATCAAAAATTTTATGAATTATTAACTTCAGCAGGGCGATTCCGGTCAAAGAAAAACTCTGACACATGAAAATCTCTTCAAGTTTTTAAAAAAAATGCATTTTATGGCAAGGTGGACTAAAAATGGCTTTTTATGTCAAAAATTTAAGAAATGGCAAAAATGGCAAAAAGTGGCATATGCCATAAAAAACTTGAACTGTTTATTAATATTAATACAAAAGAAGCCTAATGGCCAATTACTTGATTTTTTTTAATAAAGATTATTTTGTTTAAGAATAAACAAATTTGTCTTAAATGGTTTTAAAATCGATTTTAATATCGATCTCCTGCAAAACTTCATCAAAATCGAAAATGTTCAAAATGTTTCTTTTGTTATTTGGCTATAAATTATTTTACCCAACGAAAGAAAAGCTTGAATTTTGACTACTTTCTTATGATAATATTCTTAATATTTTGTGTTGATTTCATTTTAGCTAGACGCCTGTTGATAAAAACAATTGACCCACTCCAATGTGCATACATATGTACATATGGGCAATTCCACAGAATGTTACGTACGTTGACCAATCAATTAAGCTTTTATTTCAGAGAAAATTTAAATTTTTCTTTATTTCTTTATGTATTTTTGAGGAGCGTAAGTTAGTAAAATGTAAGAAAAAATCTAAATGCATTGATCTGAAATACTAACTAAATTGATTAGTCAACGTAGGTGACATCAAACGTGACATTCTGTGCAATTACCCATATGTACTAAGCACTCTAGCAAATTTGAATGCATAAATCGGCACACCTGCATGCCTCCCACACATTCGTTTAACTTTAAAAATGTTTTTTTTTTTAATGCAATTTCTGCAAAATTGGTTTTTTTGAGTTGTGACAATATTGAACTAAATGAGCGATTTCATTATTATTCCCAAAACATAAGGCCTGTCCCACGATGTCACCAGAAATCGTTCGATCGACAACTTGTATTGCAAACAACAACAAATTTTATAATGTTATTGCTGTTTGCAATACAAGTTGTCGATCGAACGATTTCTGGTGACATCGTGGGCAGAGACCTGCGCCGTGACGGCTTAGCCGGCTCAAGCCGCGCCGCCGATGATTTTTGGCAGCCGCCGCCGCCGTAAATTTTTCGGCTAAGGAGCGGCTTAAAATTAGCCGCCGATTTAAGTCAGACGATTAAAATTAGCCGCCGATTTTTTTAATTTTTTTTTTAGTTTGACTTTTTTATGCTGAATTTACTTTAAATAAGTTTTTATATGGAAAAGAAAAATTAAATGTTGTAAAAATGTTGGGACACATATAGTTCGGCTTTAACGAACATTGATTAAAATTCACTCACAATTTTTGTTTATTCTTTTGCTTTTGCTACATTTAATTTACGCAGCAGTTACACGAACAAGCTTTAGTTTAGTTTTACAGTGTAAAATTTACACACGTTACTGCAGCACAAATATTTTTCTGTAAATGCTTATGTTATAAGCTATAGGACACGTTTTGTGGTATTGGACATACAGAAACATTAAATAATTAACTATCACAATTTGGTAACAATTTTGTGACAGTATGTTAGTACATATACATACATATGAATGTGTTGTTATCCTATTTAAAAATATGATGATGATTTTATAATTTGATGATTTTATATCATGATGAATTAAACAACTATTTGAAAAATACAGGGCCTGATTCACGATATCGACTGCGTTCGACTTGTCGCACAGTTACATTCAAAACAAAAACAAATTCTAAAACGTTCTTGTTGTTTCCAATGTAAGTGTGCGACAACGTTCTACTTGTCGATATCGTGAACCAGGCCCACCGTCTTTGAAATTAAATTTGATATCAAAATAAATTTATCAGGCATTGAGCTCTGATGATTATATCATAAGGCTGCTATAATATTAATAAATTGAGTCTACACGTGACGAATTTTCATCATATCAATTTGACATTCATCATGATATAAATTCATCAGGTGTGGACACTATGTTATAGTGCGTTTCCATTGTGGGTAAAATATGTCGGCACTTTTTTATTATATTGTAAATGTTTTTCAGTTCGCAAATTCGCAATAACCTTATAGTTTTTTTTACATTATTTTTAACTGTATATATTAAGGCAGTGATGCACTGTCATACAAAGTCGTGCGATTTTTTAGATTGTGTAGGATAGTGAGTTATGGCCTTTATTCTCCCACACGTTTCGACTTGTTGTACAATTTGATTAAGTTGTATAATCAATTTTTACGTTAGACGTCTGATTGAACAACGGTTGGTCATCTGTTGAATAAAAAATCAAAAAATTTTTATTTGCATTCAACTGTCGAACAACTTAGCTATCAAATTGGTGCGTGTGATGGCGATTATTTCTTTTGTTTGTCATTTTCATTCAAACGTTTTGTAAGGAACATTTTGCGCAGGAAACAATAAGTGTGAAAAAACATGATTTTATAATACTTATTTTCATCTTTTTTCTCCATTAAAATTTTATTATAAATACATATATGCAACACAATTTTACTACCAGTTGCAACGTGTAGGGGCCGCATTACAGTGAGATTACACGAGATGTAAGTTTGGAAATGTTTGTATTGACGATTGTAAAAATATGATTCTAACAAAAAATTTCTGTATAAACCGTAAATGTTAGTGTTCAAACACATGTTTGGATATAATTGCTCAAATACAAAAATTTATAATAAAACAAACCTAATTATTTAACAGTTTTTATTTATGTGATACATATTTAAATTTAATTGAGCTAGAAACTAATCTTGATTAAAGTTTTTATTTGTTTATTTTTATTTGAGACAGTATAGAGCAACCGCTTAAGCTGAATGAAAGGAATTTCAGATTTAATACTGTTTTGTGTCTTTGTCTTTGTATAAACTAGCTTTGATGTCAATGTAAAAGAAAATGCTTTTCATATTTCCAAATTTTAGAGACTTCAGTACAAAAGTAACGGCCAAATTATAAACGATAATAGAACTGGGTTACTCCATTCACTCCCAATTATTTCATTGGGTGTTTCCTTTCCCTATTTATGCCATTTATCAACATATATACATATACATATTTTTAGTTAAAATTGCTAAATAATCAAAAACTAACTATACCGTAAGTGAATTTTAATACATATCTGGATTTAAGCCGGCTTAGCCGTCTTTTTGTAAGAGCCGATATATTTGTCGGCTGACAGCCGAATTTGAGCCGCCGCCGATGATTTTCATGCCAGCCGCCGCCGCCGATGAAAATCCTTCGGCGCAGGTCTCTGATCGTGGGACAGGCCGATAGTTTATGCTTAATAAATGGAGTAAATTCGTCGAACATACATACATACATACTTATGTACGTACATATGAATGTGCATTGCAGTAGGTGCTTCGAAAGAAAAGTAATACCTACTTAGTACATATCTACATGCATAGATATACATAATGATCTTACTTACATACATAACGATCATTCGCCGATCGGGAAGGTGATTCAATCTGTTGGCTTCCATAATTAACATGTAGTATGTATTGCAGTTTGCACTTATTACACTTGAGATAATAATTCATTAACTTGAACAAAGTTGTATGTAAGTATATGTATACGATATGTACATATTTATGTAAGTACATTACATTTAATAAATTTTGAACTTGCACAAAAACTATTTAATTTCAACTTGTGATATTGTATTGCTTCCAAAAAGAAAAAATAAAACACAAAAAATCCCGCTAAAAACTGATCAGCTGTTATCTGATGCAAGTTACACACCATGCGAACATTGGTACTACATGCGATTGTGTATGAGATTATGAGTTGTGTGTCGACGTTGTACGAACGATTAAAGAGACTTCCATTTTTGGCAGTGTAGATGTATAGATATTGTATACATTTTTGTATATGTATGTTGTAAATGTGCGCAAAACACATAACATCGTAACTTAATGTGTAGTACTAATGGTCGCAAAGTGTGTGTCTTGCATGAGAACAAAAAAAAAAATGCCATAGTGAGCGTTGCCAGAAAATGATGAATGATTAATGGGTTACAAATCGCCGGTTGGTTTCTGGTTTGCTGCAGACATAATGTATTTTGAATATACTGTGCCACAAACCAGTACAAAACAACGAAATTCAACGATAACTTACATTGTCCCACCGAAACTATTTTACCATAAAACTATTTGTTATTGTATCTTGCATGAAATAATTTTAGGCTAGCGCCCTCTGTTGCTTCGTATGTGAATATAAATATGAATTATGTGTATTATTAGTGCAGCCTCCTTGGTTAGCAAGGCCAAGCACTAAGTGTGCATGCACCTGCTTCTCTTAACGAAAATGTAACATTCTTCCATAATATAGTGCAGGATGTTGAAGTCGATTAGCTAAGCTCGAAAATAGTAATAGACCTATATTTCGTTAAGTAGGTTTACACTCTGATACAATTTTGGCAATTTGTAATAGATTAAGGAAACATTTTGCTTTGTGGGCCTAGTCTATTAAAAACTGCCATAATATTAAACAATGTTACGCTACGGCCTAATATTCAATAGCCAGGACAAGCACCGTATTCACTACGAATAGCACAAAGTCACGTTAACTTAACATGTGATATTTCACAACACCGTATTTTCAAATTTTATGCAAATTCATACATATCGCTTTTTTACTCAGCCAACATCATATTTGAAAACTTGGAAATTTTGAGTTAATGATGCTGAATTAATCCTCATATCGTTCTTCATATTGTGTAAAAATTTCATACAAATATTTTGTTTACACAACTCTTGAAAGCAAAATAAAAGTTTACTTTTTCTGGCCTAATTTTGTAAAACTAAACGAATTTTTGTTTTCGTTTCTGGTTGGAGCGAAAACAAAAATACATATTTAAAATTTTGTAAAACGCTACGTTGTTTTCGTTTCTTGTCAAAATATTTTAATTGAAAAATATATTATTCATTATAAAAATATTTTCAAAGTCAAATTTAATTAAATTATGGAATATGCACCAACGAAAGAAGAAATTCTAAATCAGCGGCGTTAGTTAAGTGCCCATAAATACTTATTGGATGTTTGTGAAACTTTGAAACGTTCAATATTTCAATGCTGGAGTGAAATGTTAATGTACATATGTATGTATGTATATGGATATGTTTTTCATCATACACATGGATTCAGTCAAGTTCCGTTCCAAAATCTCAGAACTGCAATCGACAAGGTCTCATATCATTTCTAGGCAACCTGCTTACTTCACAAGATTTTTCCCACATAAAGAAATAAAGAGATATCCGCTATTATCTTCTGTATTATAAAGGTAAAAATATTGCCAAGAAATAACATCCTAACGATTATAAATTAATACACATATGTATGCATGTAATATTGTGATTGTGCCAAACAATAACTTTTAAATTTATCTCACTACTTTTGATGGCCGAAATTTTTAATAGGAACTTGGCCTTTTTTCACATTTATATTTTTGTGAAGATCTAACTACTTTTTTTTTCTTTAATAAAACAGTGCAAATTAAAGATTTCTAGTCTGTTATATTTCTATTAATGATCACTGCGCCAGTTTAAAAGGGCAGAGCTAAATAATATAATGGGTTAAAGAGAGATACATAATAGTATAACATCACGTTAAATTTTATGACTACGGCCCAGTCTCCCTGGTTTAACAATCGATGCTTTCGAATTTTTCTTGTTCGTAACTGACCTAGGCCAACAAAATATAGCTCTGTAGTTAATGATTGAGCTACCTCAAGTGCTTCATCAATTTGATGACTGTATCAGTGGTCAGTTTCAGTGAGTATGTCTTAAGAAATGCACTTTTTGCATCTCCATTTATCAGGAAACTTTCATTACACACTTTCAAACTTCGCATTAAATTTTATCATTTTACCATTGACAGGAACAAAGTAGTTATGAGGGTCTCAAAGCGAATATATGTGTAAATATAGGCACTACGTCCATAGGCCGAGCTGGCCTGGAGCTCTATCGTGCACCTAGATCAAAGTCAGGCAAATGCATACATATTTAAAAAAAGAGAGTAAAATGGATGCTTGTACGAATGTGCGTGTAAAACATATAATAACATAGATACTAATTTACTCATTATTGCAGCAAAACTAATGCAATAATGTAGTAAAACTTTTAAAACGAATACAATTTAATAAACGTTTTCATATGACATTTAATTCGTTTGAAAACGTTTGCAACTGTTTTATAAAATACATTTATTTTACGTAACATAGAATTTTCGTTTTCAAATGTTTTACAAAATTCAAAATTGAAAACAAACCAAAAATTTCTGCTCGAAACGTTTCGTTCTGTTTTACAAAATTAGGCCAATCAAAAATAGAAGGCTTAAAACATTCATTATTTAAAAGATTAAAAAAACACTCGATTTAAGTTTTTTTTTTATTTTATTATTATTATTTTTTTTGTAAATATCGTATTTTTGTAAAGTAAATACATCTATCTATCTATCTATTTGTTTGTTTATTAAATGATAACTTATAACATTTTTTTTATTAATTTTTCTATAGTAGAAAAAATAATTAAAATAATAGTTTCATGAACAAACTACATATTTATATGTATGTACATAAAAATTACAATACATGTTTACATGAATACATACATAGATGTGATGACACACACACACACACACACACACCCCCACGCACTCTGGTGCATCTTTATAAATTAAATGCAAAATATAAACGTATGCAATTCTGCCTTTCCGTTCAATTATTCATTTATAAATTAGTTTAGTATGGAATTGGAAAATAAATGAATTTTTTTTAAGATCAATGGCTGGGGGTCTACTCTGTAATTCGAAACGAAAACAAATCCTTTCGAAGTGTAATATTGATAGCATACCAACTCAAAATTATTTTCTTTCTTTTCGAAATACAGAGTAGACGCCCTGGTTTAAATCGGTTGGAAAGTGTGTTTGTTGCATGTGTTGTAATCGCATGTACGCGCATACATATTTGCTAAAATTTTGATGCCTTGCTTCTCTTTTCCTCGATATTGTTTTTTTTTCGAATTTATTAATTAGTGTTTATAATATAAAATATCAACCGAAATAGTATAAAATTGGAGTTGGCTTCTTAATTATTGTAAAATTAAAAAAAAAAAACTATTGGTGCCAAAATTATCTACAATTAGATATTGACTGAAAATTTCAAATAAAATATTTAAATCATTTATTACAAGAAATGGCACTCATACTATATATTTTTTTTTTTGCTTGTTGTTTGTTTAATCTTTTTTAATGTAAAAATTATATATGTATACTATGTATCTTAACTTAACTAGGACTAAATATTTTATTCTATTCTATTAGGTTTAGTTTGTTTTGCAATTGATTTTATTTTAATAAAAATATAATTGAATGAGAAGACTTATCTCTACAGATTATCACAGTTCGATAGTAAAATTATTTTAATTAATTACTAAATAGAAAGACATGCATTTGCATGCAATTATAAGTATATATACATATATATACACACAGATATACATATGTATGTATGTATATTGATTTTTAAATTTGTTGTTTTTTTTTAAATAGATACAAAAATATGAATTATAGAAAACTTGTTATCTTCTAGTCAGTTTGTTTGCTTATTTTACTTATTTCGTCATTTGTTCTCATTGCAGGATAATAAAACAATAGTTAGTTAGTTCGGAAGATTTAGCTTTTTCGTTTAAAACATACATACGAAATGCTTCCAAGTATTTGATAAGAACTGCCTACTGATTCACTGATTCATTCATTCGTTTCCATTGGAATAACAATAAGTACACTTATTTAATAAGAATATAAAAGTAAATTTATGTATGTAAAACATGTACTTTGTATGTATATATGTAGTATACAATTTTATGTGCTACGAGTACGGTTGGTTATTTTGAATAAATACAAGACTTAAAATACTAATTTATAATGTATGTATGTATATTTTTATGCAGGCACGTTTAAGGCATTTTAGTTTATTTTTTCTCGGCAAAGAAAAGAATTTAAGATCGGTTCTTATGTCTTATGTTTAGTATTTCGTTAGGCGGGAGAGAAAAAATTTTTTTTTGTTACAATAATTGCTGGGTATTTCTTCTTTTTAAATTTAACTTTAACTTTAACTTTTTCTATTTACAATTTGGATAGATGTATTTAAGGCACTCAAAGGCAATTTTCACTGCAATAGGGCAAGAATTATTGACGGTTAGAGGGCAGCAGAAGTTGGTTTAAGGCCGGCAGTCAGTATCATACCCTCGTTTCATTTCGATGCAGCGGTTGGAGCTCTCGTTGCGTATCGTTGTAGTACTCGTGATCGGAACTGGTGGGCTCCGAAGGCGTGGTGGGTATGTCCAGAGGTCTGGATAGCATAACGGGTATGCCGAGTGTTTGTGTGGGTATTGGAGCCTCATGCGAGTTTTGGTTGGCAGTTGGGTTGAGCAAGTATTCGGGGTTATCTACACTAACTGGCACACCAATGAGGTCCATATAACCTCCAGGTGCTGATGACATGGCATTATTTGTTACGATATTGTTGTTGTTGTTGTTGTTGTTATTATTGTTGTTGATATGGTTTTGGGAGGGCATTTGACAGGTGGGCATGAGATAGTCGTCTTCGTCTACGGGTAGATCTAAGCGCAGATCGCCTATTCCCACTTCTCGAGCATTCGAGTCGGTTTCATCGCTTTCATTGGAAGAGTTCTTATTCATTGGATCTTTGCAGTAGCGATTTAGCTTGGGAACTTCATCGGAAGCATCATGGTTATGAGGGCCTGGTGCTGCTTTCGGTTGCAAATAGTCATCGGCCTCGACAATTGGCTCTGATCCCTCAAAGGTGGGGGCCAATTTGCGAATGAGGTCTTTTTCATCTTGGCTGGTGTATGAAGGAAGTCTGGTGAACTTGTCTCCAGGTATGGCTAAATAACGGCCAGGGTCGCGGGCGAATTCAGCAAAAACATTTACCAACTGCTTAAATGAAGGTCGCATTTCAGCATCCAAGTGCCAGCACGACAGCAGGGTGCAATAAATGTCTAAGGAACATATTTCCGGTTGCTCTAGTTTTAAGCCAACTTCTATGAGATCAGGAATATCTTTGGCTGGTATATTTTCATGCGGTCTTTGACCAAATGTCAACAGTTCCCAAATGGTAACACCAAACGCCCACACATCCGACTTGCTTGTGAAAATACGATGACGGATACATTCCAATGCCAACCATTTAATTGGCATTTTACCACCCGCTGCCTTGTACTCATTGGAATCATTGTTCAAAAGTTTTGCCAAGCCGAAATCGGTAATTTTTACACACGAAGGTGTTTGGACGAGAACGTTACGGGCAGCCAAGTCACGGTGAACCAAACGCTTTTCTTCCAAATATGACATACCTTTAGCAATTTGGGTTGACCAGTTGAGCAGTGCCTTTGAGCCAATTTTGTCTCTATTATTGCGAACATAGTCCAAGAGACAACCCAGTGGCATTAATTGGGTAATCAACATCATTTGTGACGTCATACAAACTGCTAACAATTTCAATAAGTTGGGATGCTCTACAGAAGCCATAATATATGCCTCCCGCAAGAATTCTTCGCTCGATTCAGCACCCGTCGATTTCAGCAGTTCCTTGATGGCGACAGGAATTTTGACATTTTCACCTTCAGGAACCCATACACCTTTGTATACTCTACCAAATGCTCCCATACCCAAAACACCGCCTTTCCTCAGCTCGGCCTCCTTAACAATGCGCAATTTTGACAAATTTGCCCCAATATTGGTGGGTCTCAATGGTTCAGAGTCTTCACAACCTGATAGAACCATTGTCATTTTAACCGCCTCCTTTTTAGCCTTGGCCTTCTGGCGACACACATACGTCACTACACTCAATATGCATAGCACCAACACTAAAGTAACAAGTGCTATAATCAGAAATATGTAGTTGTCAACGGCTGCCACCAGCTTGCCCCTATTCATGGGCACCGCCGAGCAATAAGTACCCAAATGAGGTGCTTGATAAATGACGTGGGCATATTCCATAGGGCATTTTGAGGTGCAATTAAAAATTGTTGAATTGTCGTAGGGATCTCCTTCTCCGAAAAGTTTGAAGCTACGACATGCCAGGCAGTCTTCCGGTCCCGGACCACTGCATCCTTTGCATTCTTGATTACACATAAAGCATTCGCGATTAGCTTCGTCGGCATAATGATCAGAGGGGCATTCATCCTCACACTGTTCTCCTCTCTTATATCCGGCACATTTTTGACACACCTGCTCATGGAAACCATATCCACTACACAATTCACATCGGGGATGGCATTTGCGACATATGGCCTTCCCCGCCAAAGGCTTCAGCTGACCTTGTTCTCTGGGATTAACATATTCCCAGTAGTAACCATCTGGACACTTGTCATTTTTCTGCAAACATCTTTCAACATTTCCATCCAAGCTCATAATTGCCAGAGGACACGTCTTACAGCCGCCCGGTCCAATTGTATAATTGGGTCCCGTACAACCTTCACATGTGGGGTGACAGCTGCGACATATTCCGTAATCAGAAAACTTGTTCTCAGGGCAAACGGTAACGCATCGATTTTCATCACGCACGTGAACACATTCATCACAATGTTCTGCATCTGGACCAGAGCACGTTCGACATTCTGGATGACACTGCTTGCACGTCTTGGCATTAAACTGATATGCACTAAAACGGAAAAGGAAAGGGTTCTCATAAGAAAAGTATGCTTTTTATTGATCTATAAAAAAAGAGGACTTACTTGGTGATATTACGACAATCCGCAATGCAGGTACCGTTATATTCGAAATTTTTACATTCCAGGCACTGGTCATTACCGGAACCCCAACAGCCGGAATGATCGCACTGATCTGAGCAGACCAAACCTTCTTTCTCTGCAAGTATATGGTAGAAGAAATATTTTATTCGCTTTCATATACATACGACTATAATGTTTTTCTAATACTTACTGCAGTCTTCTTTATTGCGATTTCTTTCGACTACAAAACCGTGTTCGCCTGATTTTTGCAGTTTCGTCCAATTTATTTCGTTGACATAACATATCTTATCGTTATGTTGTATGACCACAGAACCGGCATTTATTCGCTTTAAAGACTTCATTTCCAAGCTTTGCAATGATGTTTTAACAATGGACAATGATGCAAAATAACTTTCCATTAACTGACGGCCATGTATGACTTCCAGGTTGCGAAAGTAGGAAAGATTTTTAAAGTCTGGATGGGCTCCTTCAATGTCCAAATACCCAGTGATTTCCTTTACAGTAGAGAATACTTCTAAGGAATCTGGATGCATTGCACTGTAGCGCGGACCCAGAGAATAATTCTTATAGATGTCTTGAAAGCCAGAGAAAGTTTGATCGAGAATTCGTAAAGAGCCTTCGATAACAGTGCAGCCTCTATAAGTCTCTATATTTCCAGCATGTAAAATTGCAAGGCCTGGACATGATTTGGGACAAGGCCCATTGCAGGGTATACATTCGCCGTCCTTGGCCATTTTGAAGGCGGGACAACTTCTAACACACGCTCCACTATCTTTCAATAAGTGTTCGGGACATTCTTTAACACACGTGGCACCGTATGCGTATTTTCCATCTGGATTAGCCTCCCATAAATAATTTGTAGGATTATATTTCTGCATTGGTGGGCACTCTTCTTTACAGACACCATCATCGTAGAAATTCTTACATGCTATACACTCCTTTTGCGTGGGACCCGTGCAGCCACCGGCACAAAACAAATGACAGCATTCTCTAGGACGAGGCCCAAAGCATCTGTCCTGAGCACATTGTGGCGAACAATTGATTTTACTAAACTTCTGGCAATTATTGGGACCTTCTCCCCAACAACCCTTCTCACAAGACTCGTGACACTTTGGACATTCTCTTTCCGGCAATGTAAAGTTATAAATATAGTTGTAACGGTACTTGTCAGGTGGACCCGACATTATTTCATTCCAATCGATGCTTTTGATATGACACAGATTAAAGTTGTTAAAAAAACCCACCGAGCCCTGGAGTATATCACGCAGGGCCGGCATTTCCAAAGAAAACATTTTCGAATAAGTAATAAAAAATGCAAACTGTTCATCCTGAACATTCAAATTGAACAATGTACGTCCTCGTATAATTTGAAGTCTAAAAAACAAAAGAAAACATTACAGAAACCCATAATTATTTACTCCAAATGCCCACACTACAGGGCGCATACTGCTGCTCTCTTCTCTTACCTTGGGAATACGACTTTGCGTATGTCGACATGACTGATCAATATATAACCGGTTACTTCTCGAATATTCTCCAAAAAGCTCAAGTCCGAATTGGGATCCTGAAGCCACGTCAATTCCAAATTACCATCGACATAAGTGCAATTATTGTAGCGATCACGCAAATTGCGATAATGATGTTCTCGATTCGAGGGTACCGACAGGCGAGATTTTGTGCCAATACAAACTGAAATTTGCAAAAAAAAAAAAGATAAAATTTGAATTTCTTTCGACATTTATAATATATAAAAAAATACATAAGTAAATTCAAAATAGAAACGATCTTTAAAAGAAGGAAGAAATCGAGCAGACATGAACAGAGAAAACAAATTTGTTGCCAATCGAATTTTGGCAGCTGTATAACATTTAATCATTGTTTAATTGCAGCAACCGTTTAATAGTTCTTAAATTCAAAATAACTTTCTAAAGAGACGTTTTTACCAACAATTTGTACCAAACTTAAGACCTTCATTCGAAAGATTTTCTCTTCTACCGAAATTACAATCGTGAATAATTTTTTCTTTTTTTTATTCCTTTCATTACGAATGATATTTTACACGGGAATTTTTTTGCTTTAATATTGTAATAAATCGCATAACTTCAATATTTTACTTCCAATTAAATTTTAAAGATTATAAATACTTATTTTCAGGACAAGAACAGTAAATAATGTTCAGCATTGTTAACAAAAATTCACTGCAACACCTTTATGACTAAATATTTTTTACCTAGAACACACACACATTTTAATTTAAAAATATTGGCGCATATTCACATTCAAATGAAAGTATACTTTAAAACCAGTATTAATATGCAAAGTACATTAAACTATTACAACTTTATTTATAAAAATTATTAAGGCTTTATAAAGAGTTTTTAAAACAAATTTTCTTACAAAATTTTTCTTTTTAATCCTTTATAAGGACTTAATAATTAATTCTTCAAATTTTTTTCACCTCTTTTTAATTATAATTTTTATAAAAAACAATCAAACCAAACAATTTCCCCATAGAGGCCACACAAAGGCGAAATATCGAAATATCAAACCTTGAAATAAAATCAAGAGACCTTAAGCTCAGCGTGACCGTTTGACCGACTAAAGTGGCAAATTGCCACTTTTTCGATATATCGATTCCACTTTTCCACTTTTTCGACTTCCTTGCCACTTTTGTTCGTCCTTTTTTTAGGGTGAGTTATATAAAAATACATTAAAAATAAAAAGTTTAGTGTAGTTTTCTCGTTTTTTTTTAGTTTTGCCCCTTTTTTTCGATAAATCCTCTATTTGGTGCCACTTTTTGAAAAATGTCATCGGTCACCCTGCTTAAGCTTAACAAAATTAGAGAACATTATGACTTAATAATTTTTATAAATAAGACTCTAATGGCCTGTTTCACAATAACGAAACGAAATTTTCAGTCGAAAGTTTCATTTCGTTATTGTGAAACAGGTCATTAAAGTATGTATATTTTTTTTTTTAATATGAATATGCGCCATTTCATATGACACTCAAAAAGTTTGTATTTTTTATTCTTATTATTAGCGGGAAAAATTTAACTGCAAATTCTCAATGGCGCATACAACTTTCATGGTTACAAGAATTCCGCTTGTTGTTCAGGATATGCCTGATTACAGTTTTATTGGGTTGTACTTTTTATAACCGATAAATAGTCACGTCAAATCCAAACAATCGCTTAAACTCATTCAATAAATAACTCTCGGAATCCTATTTTTAATACACTATAATTTTGTATTTATTAACATTAATTTTCTTTTGGATTTGTAGAAAAATTATGAGCATTAGTAGAAATATGGTTTGCTTAACCAATTTTCTATTATACTAACTAATAATTTTCCAACTATTTTTCAAAGACAGAATTTTATTTTGGCAAGTCTTGCATCTTTAAGTCAGTTGCCGAGAAGAGAATTGGCAGCTTAAGAGAACAACATTTATACATTTGATAGTTGTTGCACAAGGTTTTGCTTTTTCTTTTTCGGTTTTCTATTTAGTGTGCTTTTCTGCGTTTTTTTTTTTCAATCGAAAATTAATTTAAGAGAGTGCTGAGTTGGGTATGTGTGTATTTAAGGCGCAGCTTTCATTATTTGCAATTGTTTGCATTTATTACAAACACAAATACAAAAATTTTCCAGTTGAAGTCTCATTTTATCGCAATATATATTTTTTTCAAAATAAAACTAGATAAATAAAACAACTACACGTTTGATTTTGACTCAGAACCCTTGTATATACCCATCAAACAAAATGCTACGAATTCGTAAAGAATTCGTAACGACTGGTCGACAAAATCTTCCGATTTCAGAACCGAAATATTACCGAAGTCGTAACGATTTTTGTATGAAATAGTTGACACGACTTCGTAACGATATGTCGGTACGAATTCCTTACGATAGGTCGGTAAGAATTCGTAACGACATGTAGGTACGATTTCTTTTTGCTTAGCAGAGTACCGCTTCTGTTATGTTGCTGCTATTGTCGAAATAATTTGCACATACATACTCACGTTTTTTAATATTTGTTACAATCCTTATTTTTCATCAACATATAAATAGTTATTTTAAAAAAAATTTCACAGACTTTTACTTATGTACATACCTATGTACTCAAAAATCAAAGTTTTAATGTTTAAAAAAATTGTTCAGAAAAACTACCGAAATTTCTTAACGAGTTCGGTACGAAAAGTCTGAGTTCAGACAAACTGCCGAAATGTCTTAACGAATTCGGTACGACAAGTCTGACTTCAGAAAAAGTCGAAACATTTTGTTTGGGGGGTATATATTATGTACACAAGTATGTATGTGTGTAGTAATAATATTAATTTGTAAATAATAATATTTCTAATTGCTTGCATCAACGACTTTTATGGCTGTTTAGTTTTTCTCATCGGACGCCCATACAAAACTATTTTTAACAAATTTCTACAGCCCTAGAGGATGGATGATGGTTAGTTTAGTTTCATTCCTAATAAAAAACTTTGTACGCAGTGGCTTAAAAATTCAAAATCCATTAACCTTACGCATCTACGAACAAACGCACATACACACACACACGCACACACACACACACACACACACAGAGAGAAATCGTTGGTGGAACGAAGTAAATGGGTATGTGCCTTAAGTCTTTTGTTTTGGATTGAATTTTTTTCACTTAAATTGGGTGGCTTGTGGACAATTTTAACTTGACAGACAAGAAACTCAGCACCAATTACATTTTCAAGGTATTTAAACACAATTTATTGTCAAGAAAAAATAATGCATTTTGCAACATCAATTTTTAAGAGCAACTTTGTTAGCATCAAGTCTAAACTAATTCCAGGTAAGCCAGAGACAAAAAAGTATGTACATATTTCCAAAAACCGAAATAATAATATAAAATAAAAATTTTAAACTTGAGCTAAATAAGTGGGCTTGCATTAAGAAGATAAATAAATACAAAAAAAAAAAAAAAAACAAACAAAATACAAAGGGAGAGTGATAATAAGAGTATGTATGTATGTATGTGTAAGAAATGATGTTGGTGTTAACAAAACAAAAAATTATAATAATAATTAGCATCCTACACAAAAAAACACATAATTTTTATTTCCATTTCAAATTTCAATACATATGCATACATACATACGCATACATATCGTCACCTTAAATGCAAACGGACGTAACTACACAAAAATTCTAAATCGACTTTTTGATTGATTATGGTTCATTTTATCAAACTGCATGTTCACGCAAATATTTAGACCTCTGCGATCAAAAATGACGACTTTATTAAAGAAATTCAAACGGACGTAATTACGAATGCATCCATTTTTTATTGCAAGTAACGTAACTAATATAAAAGCTTAAATATATATAAAAAGGAAATAAAAACATATAAGTATGCATACTACAAGTAAATTTCGAAGAAAACTTTCAAGAATACTTTATTATTATTGGTTTGATAACGTTTTTTGTTCCTCCTGTTATTTAATATAAAAGTGTAGTTATGTACGTCCGTTTGCATTTAAGGTGACGATATACATATATGTATGTATATACTAAGTTTTTTTATTAAATAACAAATATGTATGTATACACACTTGTCTGTGAGTATTTGTTAATAATTATTTCTATAGTCGTATTTAACAGAAAACCACGCATTGTCTCTTTATAATTTTATTATTAGTCAGCGTGTTAAAAAAATAAATAAATAAATTTTTAATTTGCTCCATGAATATGTATTAAAAATAAATAGAAGCGAACGGAAACGGAAAGTTTAAAGGAACAATATAAATCTACGAGTATTCAAATTTTTAAATTAATTAGTATATGCATTTGAATGAATTTACATAAAAACTAATTAATGATTGTCCACTTGGGTGGGTGTGATTTAGGAAACTCAAATTAAAGCGTGCCATCTGCCAAAAGAAATCATTAAAATTCAGCCTACAGTTTTGCAGTTGAGGGACTCAATTCCAAAACTCGTTACTTGCGTTTGGTTTTTAATGTCATGATAATAATAACTTTTGACAGATAACACCACGCTGCTTCAGTATCCAAGGTGAGAAACAATTAAACGTATTCCTTTGGCTTCTGCAAATTGCATTGAAAATTGGAGCTAACTAGTTGCAAAACTCTTTCTTTGCATTGTCTATTGTTGCTCACTAAAAAACTGCTTACTTGCATGGAACAGCACAAAACTTGTCCTTTGCAGTCATAATCCACCTATATTGTACCCGGTTTTTTTTATTATTTTCTAAAGTTGTCGTATTTTTCGGTGCCAATAATTTAGGGCATATCGAAACGAAAATTAGAAAAGTCGATACGGGAATATTGGTATGGATATATTTTAAGTCACTGAGGAAGTTGTTGCTGAGGATTGGAAAACCGAGGTTTCATTTGTGTACCAAGGCAACAGTTGGACTGCATTTTAGATTTGCCCCAAGCAAACAAAATATTATAGAGGAAAATAAAATCAAATTTTAATTTTCGCGCAGGATTACACAGAAAGAAATATAATCAAAATGCAACCAGCAAAACAAATTATTACTATTTAATTTAAAAATTAACAATCGCCATTGTTGATATAACAAATTTATTTTTTTTAGTCAATTAAATTACTCCAAAAAAGTATTTTTTAAATTATATCATAACAGAATGCGCACATGTGGAAGAAACATATGAAATTATGTTTTGTGTGTACAGTGAAATCTCTCATTACCGGACACTCACCATCGTTATATTTTTGTCCGGTTATTAGAGGTGTCCGCTTATGAGAGAGTTACTTATTCACTTATTTTAATTTTGCATCTACAAAACTTGTCCAATTATTAGAGGGGTCCGGTTATGGGAGTTGTCCGTTATGAGAGGTTTCACTGTATTCATTGTTTCCGTATCTAATAAAGTATTGCTCTTTAGCTGAGAGGTAAGTAAGTAAGTTAGTTTACTAGTCCAGAAATTGCCGGTTCGACTCCGCCCAAAGACATTTAAAATCGTTTCCAGGGTTGTGATTGTGTATAAAAAAAATATTTTTAATATAACAATTATGAGAGTCAAAAACTGTATGGAAATTCAACATTTCGCATTGTTCATATAACAAAAGCTTTAATTGAAATAACTGTGAAATCTAACAAAAATAAATAAATTTCAACAGACTATTTGTTGATATATTTAATTGAAAATATTTTTCAGATTTTCCTTTAACTTGCAATTTCGTTAATTGCATTTACAAAAATCGTTGATGGCTCAAAATCAATTTATTATTTAATTGATATAAAAAAAAATTAACTGCATTTGCAAATCTTTTTTTTTCTGTGTTGGAGCACAATCGGTCAACAGCTCCCAAAAGGATTTGAAAAAAAAAACAAGACACCAGCAAGAATTAAGCATTAACAATTGTCTTATAATGCTAACACAAAACCTGAAAAGTTGGTTGACGTGAACAAACTGGTTGAAAATTTTTTTGGAGTGTACTGGCGAGGAATATAAAATAAAGTTAAAGAGGAAAAACATTTTTAACAAAATAAAAGTTAAACAATTTTAACTTTTTATCTAATGCTGAATCAACTTTTTAATTGAATTTAAATTTTCATATTGGAACTATATAATTTGCTAATCATATAACTTGCAGCAATCGAAACTGGTTACTTATGGAAAAGTTAACTCCAAAACTCTTTTCTTGCAGTGCATAGTTTCAAGTCTCGCTCCACTCCTTGTTGATGCTGTGGCTATAAACTTAAAGGAAAATAATTTTTCTATTGCAGTCCAATGAAACTACAAAAAGAAATCAGCTGAAAAGGTCACATTTAGCTTACATATACCTATAAAGATTTTTGAGGTTTGTGAAAAATGATTTCAATTGCGCAATTAGCGAGTTTTGGAACTCAGCTCCTCAACTATTTAAATACGGATTGTTCGTTTCACTACACAAAAAATAGCATCGTATGTATTATGTACTATCTTTTGGTTGTACTCTTGCAATAAATTATTATTGAAACAGAAAGCTGTAAAAAAAATAATTTTATAAATGTGTTTTGGCAAATACATATTGTAGTTTTGTGTCCTCAAACGAAAAAGAAAATAAGACAACAAAAGAAGCCGCGCATTTTGCCAACACGTAGACGACATCAATAAAGTATTTCTGTTTCTTTAAGGCATTCAAGAGTACAGCAAGAACAAAATCAAAAAAAAAAAGAAATAAATAAAAGGTTTCAGTTTTTGCAGCATTGAATCTATATAAGGAAAACAATTTTTATAATAATCTTGAAAGGCCAACATTAAACGAACAAAAAAAAACCAACTCAAATACGACTACAAACAACGTTTAGCTTTAAAAAGAGTTACAAACGGCTTCAGCACGAATTGAACACACATATTCATATGTACATATGTATGTACATATGTACACAGTACCCTGCAGGAGATCGAACTAGTGTCCAACTGGTATTTTACTAGTACAGAAGCCACCACCACTAGTTCCCAACCGTAAACTTTTCTATAACATGTTAATGCTCAAATTAGCATTGAGTGTGTTTAGAAAATTACTAGTGCCATTGGTACTAGTTTAGGACTAGTTAATTACCAGTTCTTTTGCAAAGAAAATGTCTATAAAATTGGTGGTTTTATTCCTTTGTTACCCAGTGACAACTGCTAGTTAAAATTCGCAATTATTTATCAAAATTCAAGAATACAAAAGGTTAATTGTAATTATTTGATTCACAATCTTGTGCAAATGGTCTTGCATCGTTTCATGTGCAAAATCATATAGTATATTGATACTCACTACTACGAATTGTTAAGTGGTGAATATCAATATACTATACCATTTTGCACATGCAACGATGCAAGACCATTTGCACAAGATTGTGAATTGGGCTAATTATTTATAGGTGAATCTAAAACTTTATTAATTGTATAATACCAATTTTCGTACAGTGCAAGTGCTCTGTTAGACAGTCAAAATTTATTTTGCAATGTGGTACCTTGGAACTACTTCATATACTAGTACTCATCAGAACTAGTAATTTTATACAACAAATTTAACCCTTTTCGCACTAGTTCTTGCTGTTCTAGTAATTATACTAGTAGCTTTTAGACAATTGACACCTATTCTCCTGCAGGGTACCTACTAATGTACATACATACATACATACATACATACATACATACATACATACATACATACATACATACATACATACATACATACATACATATGTACATCCAAGCATACAGCAAAACAATCGCCATTTTTGTGCTCGTGACTTTTTGATTAATCTAACTTAAAATATTCACAAGCTTTTTCAGCTTAAAGCATCTTTTGTAAGCACAACTGGTGAAGAGTTTTACTGTCTGTTTGAAAAATGACTGAAGGCTGGCCAGCAGCAACTAAGAACTTTAAACGATGGATAAAAAACGCAAAGTCTCATTAAAACAAAAGAGTTGAGCAACAAACCTCATACTACGTATCAAATTATGAAAGTTTAGACAAACAACAACAACAAAAGCAAAAGAAGCCTCTTCTCTAAACGCCATAATTTGCTTGAAAAACTAAACAAAACTACTGATTGATTGATTGTTTAACAAGTAATCGAAGGGAAATCAAAAGGTTTTTTGGTTTAAGTTATTTTTAAATTTTTGGTTTTATGAAACTTTCTTTTGTAGCTTCCAAATAAGCTCCCATCTTTTTTTTTTTTTTTTTTTGATGAGTTCAAATTAAAGAAATATACGGCAAATGAATTTAAAGAATTTTTGTGTGCGTTTTTCTATCTTCAGCCACACACAGCTCAATGCATATTTTGCCTCTTGATATCTTTTGTAGCATTTCCCTTTGGTTTGTATTCGGTTTGGTTATGCTCTGCAAAACAAAATGCATCCATCCTAAAACCAACAGACAAGACAATTCACCAGCCAACGAATGTGTAAAAACAATCTGTTTATAAGTTCTTTTAACTCTTAACAAATCTCCTATCATGTTGTATGTTGTACGAGTACGAATACGACTCTTTTTTCACTTTGTTTGTTGTTGTTGTTGGTGGTGTTCTTTCTGTTATATTATTCGTTGTTGTTGTTGTTTTTGTTGCACATACATACATACATATGTATTTCTGTTCAAATATTCTTTTAAACATGTTTCTTACACTCGAACCGTAAGAAACTCGCACAACAAAAATAAAATAATAATTTAAAAAAAAAAACTCTAATTTGATTATATGCCCTCTTGTTGTAGTTGTAGTTGCAGTGGCCTAGTCTTACCGGTTTTTTAGTTATTTTTTTTAATTTGTATTTGTTGTTTGTTTTTACGTTCATTTCTTAGTATTTTGTGCTTTGGCGCGCGTGTGTGTGAGTGTGTGTGTGTGTGGGTATGGTAATTTAGCTGATTTTCGAAGCTGTTTCGGCGTTTTTTGCAACATAGAATATGTAACTGATAAGATTAGGATTTATTGTTAACTTTTAAATATTGTTTTGTGTGGCGATTCTTTATAAAATAGTGAAAATTGTAGCCTTATTTTGTATTTTCTTAAAATAGGGTGTTTCTTATGATCGACGAAACGTATTTTAGCCTTATTACTCAAGCAAATCGCTTGGTCCCACATAAATGTTCGCCATTATAAATGTTCGATATGTAGTAGTCGCTAACGTTACACAGACATTTCTGTGTTTTGATTTGGTGCAGAGTTGATTTTATAAGTACTTTTTGCTCAAATTTTTGGCTTGGCATTTCCATTAAAAGTTGCACAATTTTTCAGAACTTAGTGTAATAATCTTGCACTTGCTTAAACCCTTACAATGTTGCCTACCTTGAGCAAAATTATTTTATATGTGAGGTTACCTCGGTAGGCTAGTGAGTAGTGTGCTAGCCTATCAGTGGGTTCAATTCCCACCATAGACCCTGGTCTGTTTCACTACAACGAGTGAAGGTCCTTGTTGCTATTCTCGTTTAAATTAAGTTATGATATAATTTGTAATCGTATTTATAACATTTGTGAGGGTGCTTTGTAAGCCAAATTACATGTGATAATTATTAATGAACAAATAAATAACACTAAAGTTAGTTGTAAATATTCTGACTAACACATAGTTGAACGGAACAACTAGCTGTTTTCGAAGGTCACTAAACCTTCATCATCAGCGTTCTTTTATGTTTGGTCCACTGTGTGTGGTGTCAGTTGATGTAGACTTCTGCTTTATATACTCAGCCATCATTGCAAATGAAATATGTGAATTGGCTTGATTCATCTTATTTATCTAAATTTACAACAGTCTTGCCATTCTCGTTTGTTCTTTACTAATTATGCCTGCGTTAGTTAATTTGCTTATTTTTCTTCTACTTGAGACAGACTAGTTTGTTCCGTTCTGCTAGTGTTTATCAAAATATTTACAACTAACTTTGGTGTTATTTGTTCATTAATAATTATCACATGTAATTTGGCTTACAAATCGATACGAACCTTAGCCTGTTCAAATCATAAATATAGAAACAAATGAAATTCGAACAATAATTTTTTAAAATTAACTAAAAATAAAATAAATATTTTTAATGTGATTGTTGTTAGATTTTAGTTTTTGCTTTTTCGCAACAGTGCAACGTTAGTTGTGATCACTCGTTCGTACCTTTGGTATATTTATATCAAATACATACAACTCTCAACAACAATGGAAATCAAGTAGACGTTATTTTTTGTTCCAAATACTTTATACTTATCAAAAATAGGTAAAAAAAATATGAAGAAGAACCGTGAAAAATTTAACAGGAAGGAAATGAAAAAAATCAAGACCTGAGCTCTTGCATAGACCTCATTTAATAAAGTGTTTTAAGGGATATTTAAAAAATTATCCAGAGTTGACATTTCAGTCAAACGGATTATTAATTAAGAGATTATTTCCTGTTTTGCGTGTGTGTTGGCATCACTTGTGCTTTTCTGTATTTTTTTCCATCTTATTTTTATATACCGAATAATGAATGTATTGCTGCTGCTACACTTTTTCTATGTACTATACCTATTACAATATATTTTTTTTTTCGTATTTATTTTTTGCTTCCATATTTGCTTATTTTTAGTGCTTAGACACCTGGATTTCTTCTTTTTTTTTTGCTTTATTATCATTTTTTATTTGTTGCTTTTTTGTTTTTTTTTTAATAAATTTTGCTCTCTTTAGTTTCATATTGCAATCGCTTCTATAAGTTTGCTAATAATTACTTAAACAAACTAACTTTACGATACGGGTACGAAAATAGTATATTTGAAATATACACACATACTTTGATGCCTCCATGTACAGTGTGGGACAAAAGTGGCAGATACTGAAACGTTTTTTTTACAGAATTATGTGCTGGTAAAGAAAATATGTTTGAGTTTGATTTGGTACTTTTGCAACTAAGATCACATGCATGGTTCAAGTTTAGTTATAATTCCACATTTCCGTGTCCACGTACAGCCCAAACGGCTGGACTGATTTTGATTTAGTTTTCTCTATTTGAAAGGTGACTTGATCGAGATGGTTCTTAACCATATTTGAAGAAAATTGGTCCAGCCGTTTAGAAGATGTCATATCTTTTCTAGATATATCGGGGGTTTTTTAAATATTTAATTTTTGTTTACTATTTGTTTACCATTTTATTCTTCTCTCAAGAATAACTATACAATTTTGGCACTATATGAATAACAATATGAGGATTAATTCTGCATCAAAAAACCCATTTTTTTTAAACAATTTTGAACGTTAAATGAACGATATGTAAGAAACTAGGCGTTTAAAATCAAAACCTAGCTCCCGCCGAGAGGCATCAAAATTCAAGTTTTTCGTTGGATAAAAGCATTTATAGCCAAGTAACAAAAGTAATATTTTGAATATTTTCGCTTTCGATTTTTATGAAATTTTATAGGAATGATGCATCTGACATAACTAACATTAGTGCAAAATCTTGAATCATTAAACGTTATCGTTTGCGGAATATAGCGAATATTGCACCGCTTTTTTATTTAAACGGTTTCTGTATTTTCCCCAAAAACATGAACGATTGTACAAATATTGTTTTCATAAAACAATTGCGAGTTTCAGACTTTGCTAAAACAAAAATGTACACTGTAGAAAGTTGTGACTTAGTTTTGCCTGACACAGTATGTCACAGTAACCTTATACATATATGTATATATTTAGATGTGTTTGTGGGGTATGTGTGTATGTATAAATTTGATTGTGTTTTTTTTTAAGGATTTAACGCTAAAAAGTCAGCTTTTGCAAAAGCTCGTGTTGGGTTGTTTTGTTTTAAGAACTCTAAATCGTGCAGTACGTCATACTGACTTCCATTGTTTTATTTTTACCACTACACAACAACAACAACAACAACAACAACAACGACGACGAAAAAACAGAGACTCAAATTGAAAAAGTTTAAAGCAATACCCCAGAAAATTAATTGCAAACAAGTTTTTAACAAAAAAAAAATTAGAAAGATTCAATGATAAGATATTTTATGTATGTATGTATGTATGTATGTATGTATGTACATTGTACATATGTATGTATATTCATACACATACTCATATGTGTGTATGTATGTACCCTGCAGGAGAGTAAGCGTTAATTGCCTAAAAGCTACTATGTAGTATGATTACTAGAACAGCAAGAAGTAGTTCAAAAAGGATTAAAGTTGTTGTATAAAATTACTAGTGCTGATGAGTACTAGTGTATGAAGTAGTTCCACGGTACCACACTGCAAAAAAAATTTTGAGTGTCTAACAGAGCCCTTGCACTGTATGAAAATTGCTATCATAAAATTATTAAAACTTTAGGTTCATCTAGAAATAATTATAATTACCCTATACAATTTTGAATTTTGATAAATAATGACGAATTTTAACTAGCAGTTGTCTCTGGATAGCAAAGGAATATTACCACCAATTTTATAAAATTTTTCTTTACAAAAGAACTGGTAATAAACTAGTCCTAAACTAGTACCAATAGTACCAGTAGTTTTCTACCCACACTCAATGCTAATTTGAGCATTAAGATGGTATAAGAAAGTATACAGTTGTGAACTAGTGGTGGTGATTTCTTGCAAACTAGTAAAATGCTAGTTGGGCACTAGTTCGATCTCCTGCAGGGTATGTTTATGTAAAATACTTATCAATAAATCAAGATAAATGCTCGTCGCATGTATGAACTGTTTAGTTATAAGTTTGTGTATTTAAACAGCTTGCAGAAAATAATACAAATACGGTCGGTTCTTGAAAAATTTAACAAACAGTTTAACACATTTAATTATTTGACAAAATTTATCATCGACAGAAAATTTGCCACAATTGCCAAGCAAAAACAAAATCAAATTTTTATTCCCAACATTAAAATAATTTTGCTATCTTGAACTTTTTCTGATTCATAATTATGTCCCCCATTGGGGGTTTTATTGCTCAGTGGCACAAAATTCGTGAACAGGATTTCGTTAGATACAATTTTCCACCATTTCTAGAGTTTTCGTGATCGTGACTAACATATTTCACACTCACGTGACGGCAGCTTATGCAGAGCAAAATAATAAAATCATAAAAAAACTGGGTAAGCAACTTTCTTTGAGCTCGCGATCGAGCATAATCGTGATTGAAAAGCTACACGCTATACCATCTCTATGTACAGCTTATTTTTTTCTCTTTCTGATGCCTTTTGTTCGCTTTAGTTTAAGTTTTTAAAACTTCGTCAAAGTTGAACTTTTGTTTAGGAACTTTGATTTTGTTTGTCCATAAGTTCAATGTAGGCGTTAATTGTTTTATTATATGTACACACTCGTATTTTATGACTGTAATTGCACATCAAAATAATAACTAACGCAAGCCCAGCAAAGAAAACCCACCTCCGCTTTACTTTTTTATTATTTAAATAGGTATGTAAGTAAAATAATGTCCAAGTCACAAAACTTAATTATTTTAGGAACTTTAATCAAATTGTGCCCCATGTATACCCCCCGGCCCCCCATGTATAAAGAAAATTTTGTAATTTTTGGGTTTGATGCCTATTTAATAAAGCAAGACGAATTATGGAAGCGTGAGAGAGAGAGGGATAGATAGATCGAGTTATAAAGGACGTCTGTAAGAGTAGTTGCAAGTTATTGGGCGTTAAAGACACTTAAACAAAATTCTTTAGATGAGCACAAGTTTAATATGATTTATGCAATAGTCACATATTGAGTTATTCTTCTTCTTCTTCCACTTCTTCTTGCCAAGTATAAGTTGCAAGTTACTAACAAACGTGAGGCACGATTTTTTATTTATGATTCTTCATCATCGTATCGTACCAAAACACCGACGCCAGCATCATTATCATAGTAATCATCATCTTCAACATCATCATTACAGTCATCGTCGTCGTCGTCGTCGTCAATGCCACAACAATTAATTTGCTAAGAAAAGTTTAAAGAACCTTTAAGCACGAAATGATAAAACAAACTTCGAATCAACAAAGTGCTGAAAAAGCCAAAGATGCTGGCTGACTGACTGTCTGGCTGACTGACTGACTGGCTGACTGGCTGCATTACATTCTGTTTGACAAACCATCAGCACGATTGAGGATTGAAGGTAAATATCAAAGCAGGCGATTGTGAACATAATTCGTGTAACGTATGGATATGTAAATGGTCGGCATAAAGTATCGATATTTATGGTTTAGAAATAAAATACCAGACAACATATATACAAATGTATATATGTATGTATGTACATATGTATGTGTGTTTGTATTTAGTATATACATACATAAACTGTGAGAATGTGTGTGTTCATGCTTCACATTATTTGTTTTGTTAAGAGGGTACTGAGCGCATGATTGCTATTAATCCCTGTAGGATTAAGGATGCGCTTTAGACAGAATTATTTAGAAAGAATATAGATGTAACATGTTCTAGCTCTCAAACAAAGTGAAGTTCTCTGATTTAACTTTATATAAAGTTTGCTGGAATTCGAAAATGTCGCTTTCAACATCAATAAGAGGAAATCCAAATTGAATTTGAAGTGAGAAGGATGAGCTAGAATATCTAGCAAAAGAATATACAAATTTCTTAAAGCTGCTGCCATTATAAACCTTTTTTTTCTGAGGAAAAAGCAAATGAATCCGTTCCTCTACTCGGTAAACAGACGATTTAATTTCTTGATTATTGAGGGAACATCAAAGCGTTTTAAATAAATTTACATTATTGGAACCAATATAATTTGTTTATCTCACTACTGAATAGCACAAACAGTACGTAAAGTTAGGAACCAAAAAATCCTGAGTACAAATACCAATTTGTTAGATGTTTCTCACCAGTGCCTTGCTTGCATACATCCGACAAAATAGCCTTTTTGTACGCTTGTATGCAAGTACATAAATTCATATATTCGCTGTTCAAATACTTGTCAAATGTGGAATCGCTCGGAGCGTGCTGGTCGTCCACAAGCAAAAAAAAAAAAGCACATACATATGAATAAAACTTAAAAAAACTTCACCGATTTCAAAAATAAACACTAAGCAGTTAAAAATAATTTAGATGCAGCTAAATAAAATATTTTTATATACCGTCGGCTGGCTTTATAATTTATTTTATTTGGGAACTCTACATGTCGAAAAACGTTATCCATTAGGCTAGTTTACTAAGTTATGTAGTAGGTACTATACGAAATGTTAACAGTTTTTGTCTCTCCTGAGGTCCCTTTTTTCGGAGAAGCTCACGTATGGCTTGCGAAATCAAAACAGCTGTGAAATATTTTAATTCTGGTTGATCACAACTTTAATAGTTACATACATATGTATGTACATATAGACATGTACATATGTGTACATATGTGACGCGAAAAATAGAAAGGGACCTAAGGGTAAAAACCGGTTTTGTTCAGGAGATCCATTTTAAAGATTTAAATACGTGTATCTTTGGTCTACCATCGCTGAGCGTGTTGGTATTGGTCTCATTTGAAAGCGACACATATAATGACGTCAGGAACGTGTTGGTCAACCTTGAAAACGCGCGTAGGTCGTCCCTACCTCTTGTTTTGTGTAGTTGGTTTTTACTGTTTTCTACCTAGCGCTCTGTTTCCATGAGTTTGATATCAATTTTGCTCGCGGTTTTTCGAAACCAGGTTTATTTTCTGAAATTATTAATTGTGAATTATAATAAATACTCATTTATAATTCTTTTAAATCGTGAATATCATTCTGTTAGTAGGTACGAAAATTTTTTCACATAACCTTAGAATCGTCGACTTCAATTTCATAAAACGCGCATATCTCTGAGAGGGAACACTTTTGGGGCATAGGATCGGTATCATTCGATGATCAGATGTTGTCCACATCAAAAAAAAAAAAAGAAGTGAAAATTAATTTTTTTTACCCTTAGGTCCCTTTCTCTATGCGCTGTCACATATATTAATCAAACTCGTCAATTTATACCTAAAAGCTTGGTTCATACCAAATAAGTCAAGAGAAATTCACCAAGAAAATTAAATACATACATACATACATACATACATATGTACATATGTATGTACATATGTATATGTATACTAAAATATGTATAGTACATATCCATACATGTATGTATGTATGTATGTATGTATGTATGTATAATCAAAATTTGTTACATTTCCAAGAAAGAAAAAAAAAACACATTTAAATTTTTTTGTTATACTTTTTCAAATGCTTTTCTGAGGAAAAAGATTTGAATATCGGTAAATTATAAAAAAAAATCAATCTTGTTTGCAGTAGTAGAAAATAACAACACATGAAAAATAAATATTTTCAAGAAATTAAAGCTCTTTAAATATTATGTATGTATGTGTGCATATGTATGTATGTATTTGTACTTGGCTGTGTACGTATGCATACATACACACAAACATACATACACACATACATACATATGTACATATATTTAAGTTGAATTTCTTATTATTCATCCATCTTCTACTACTACTCGTATGTACGTCTACACTTTATCTTAAAAGTGTATCTACGAAATACAAAAAAGAAAACAACAAAAACATTTGTTTATAAGTACATATGTATGTATGTATGTAGAAATGTATGCTTGTATGTATGTTTGTATGTATGTATATTGAAAGTCTGGCTTTAGCGTACGAAGTATAAGAAAAACGAGCGGCTGGATGCTGGTCGGTCGTATATTGTTGTTGGTATCGTAAGCTCAAGTTAATATATGTATATTTGTATGCATGTACACAAATATACCAATACAAATACATACACACGTTTAGATATGTAAAATAAGATTGGAATGTTGTTTTACCACAATACAATATACGAGTGCCAACATGCATTGAAATACTCGTATCTATTTGTGAACAACACGATGGAAAACAAAAATGCATTTTCAAATTAAATAATAAAAAAAAAATAGAAAATCAAGACAAACAAATCTAGTGGCGCGTGCCCGTGTAGTGGTTAAAACTTGCTGAAGAAGAAGTGGAGGGAATAAAGCCAAAAGAAAAAGCAAATCGAATACTTATGCTGATCGTTTTGAAAGTCCATATCGTTGGCTGATATGCAATTCGACGTGACTACATTTTGAACGATTTCAGTGAAGCATTAAAATCAATAAAAATTTTAAGAAGGAACAAATCCAGTCGTATGAAAAACGTTTACAACTGTAGCACAGTGGGTATTTAATACAATGTGCACTTTAGTGGAATGGACGTCGGCACATATCCATACATACATATGTATGTATGTACATAATGTATACATATGTATGCATTTACATAATTTTATAAAAGAGTATATAGGTACATATGTATGTATGTATGTGTATGGCTTAGAGTTTTTGTGTCAATTTTCGATCTTCATATTTACGTATTGGTGTGAAACTTCTAATTAGTTCATTGTTTTCTTTGCCAAACTATCAATTTATAAATAAATGCATACATATGTACATACACGACAGTTGAACAAGAGACATTTAAAAGCATCATTTTTGTAGATTGTGGCCCAATTCTAAATAGTCCATGAGTAACCGGGAAGTAATGGCCAGCGAATTAATTTCTTTTGGAAATAAAATCCTCATATTCTAAACAGATGACGATTGAAATAAAAAGTGAGAGAGAATTTCGAGTTTTCGACATACTTATGTATGTAGGAATGGGGAAAAAGCTTCCGGGGAATTTTTATTCGGAATAGGGCTGACAATCTCAATCACATTTAAGAGGTTTTATACATTTTAATTAGTCATTTAATTTAATAACGAATTATGCAAAACATCAAACCAATTTGGTTTGTTCCGGGTATTTCAATAGGGACTTGACAGTTCAAAGCGGCAATATTTTTGCAACTACATATATCTGTCGAATCGACTTTCGTATATTAGACTATCTTGTCAAATCAATATGGATGGATGCAGCTTTCGATTATTAGCTACTTCTTTTGGCCAGAATTGGGTGATATAGAAACCAACGACATGGAGTTTAAACAGGACAGCGGCACGTGGCACACAGCTCATGCCACATTGGACATTCTGCACTAGCGATTTTTGGGTCTGGACATCTCATATGGAAGTGATCAGTTCATAGATTCTGATATCGCACTATTTGATCGCGTTAGACTTTGTCCTGGAAAATTTTATATTTGGATGCAAAATTTATTATTTTTTTCTAATTTCAAGACGAACAGTATTCATTCATACATCTATTATACTTTCTATTCTTTCTAGAATTTCTTATTGTTCCCCGCTTTTGATTACAGTGAAAAAGATATGCAGACGAAAAATGTTTTCCCTTCATTATTTAATGAAGGGTTGATTGCTTCTCTCGCATTATTCAGTTACACGTGTTTTATGGTTTAATCGGTATTTATTTTGCATATTTTAGATTTGAATAGATAGATATCTCTACACACATTTTTATGCATACATACATATGTTTATTACATACATACATATAAATATATTATAAATTAAATAAATAATCATATACATACATACATATGTACATGTACGTGCGTATGTTTGCATGTTTGCTCTGTGTGTATATTTTAGATACAATTCAGTTATCCAGGTACACATCCGTTCGAGATAAAAATTAAAAAGAAAAAGAGTTGAAAATAAACAAATTTAAATATATTTATTTTATAATCGTTAAACAATCAGCCATCGATGTGCGATATACACATACACATTCATACGTTTCTATCTACACATAAAAAAATACTACATAAGTATGTATTTACTTTAAGTAAATTCAACTTAATAAAAATATTGCTTATCTTTAATTATTTAACACACTCGCACATACTCACAAGCAGTCGAATAAAATTAATTGAAGTTAACGAGGGTAATAATTCAATATTTGCATAATTTCTTGCTAAATTTTTGTACGAGTTGAACTATTCCAAACTCAGGTACAGTACGTGTATTTGCACTTAAAGTTGTGTGAATATTTGATACTGAGTATTAATTCACAAGCATTAGAGTTGTTGAAATTCTAACTTTATTACGGGCAGAGGTTGATAAAAACTTCAACAATCATAAGTCACGGTTCACACAGGGTAAGTTTAGTTGAGAAAGTTTCTAGTTCATGGGCGAGAGAGGAAAATATGGTAGGACCTAGTTTCATTAACTTCTCCTCCCTACTCCATAAGCTCAAAAGTTCCTTGAATAAAATTGCCGCGTGTGCGTCCAGGGGGTAAATTATGGCACTCGTTATCGAACGAAATTACGAAATATTTCAATAGAATTTATATGGAAATATTTTTAAATTTCTAATCGTATCGAATGCCGCAATTTGCCCCCAGTTCATATGTACATATAAGAAAACACAACATCAGTCTGCAATAATGACATAATCGAATTCGCAGCGAATTTAAGATTCTACATGACAAAGCCCTTCATTCAGCCTTCTACATACTTTTAAATTGTTGCTGAGTATTGATATTTGGCCGCTTAGTGCAGTCAATAAAACCAGGACACGAAAGCTCTGATTTGAACACATACACACATACTTACATACATACTTACATGCACATTTGTTAAGACCATCCCAGATAGCATTTGGGTGATTAGTTTTTGCAGATATCTCTAATATGATTCTCCTCAGATCACTTTTGATGATTAATCACTTGGGTGATTGAAAAAGGATTCACTTACGATTCATCTATATGATCAAATAAGGATTTCTTGAAAATAGACGAACAAAATGCAAAGAAATCGCAAAAAGGCGATTGTATGATTTAATACTACCAGAAAATTGCTCAAAAAGTAAAAAGTATCATTTATGATCGAAAAATGAGCTCACATGCGGTTATTTTTCCCGTCAAGCTGATTCCGAAAAGATTCGATTGTGATACAAAATGCTAGCTGGGATGTTAGTATCAAATAAAAAAATGAAATATAATACACACGTGTAGAAATGCAAAATACTCAAGCGTATAAAATGTTCGTATTTTAGCAGACATTAAAATTTTGCCAATTCAACATTCACACCGCACAGTATGTACTTGGAGTGTCTCTTTTGAAGCCCAATGTGAGATAAAGTTTTCGAAATGATGTATGTAAGTATGTATGCATTTATGTTTGTATGAATGTATACATATACATATGTATGTATGTATGTATGTATATATGTATGTATGTATGTATATATGTATGTATGTACTAGAACTGAGAACCATTGTACAACAGTTGAATAGACAGTTGCGTCAAGTGTGCAATAGTTTTATTGTACACTTCATAGTGCACCATTCTTCATTTCAGAAACTAAAAATTTCATAAAATATTAAGTCATAATAAAACTTTTTACAATTATATTCATTGAGAAAGATATTATTTTTATTTTATTATTTATTTATTTTATTTTTAGTCTTAAATTAATAAATGATAAAACTTTTAACGAACTAACACGCTCAAATCATCTACGTTGTTTGTTTTTTCTTTTACACACACACATATTTTTACAATTGTATGCTCATATTACAATTGTCATTCGGTGTGCACTAGTGAAATATGCTTCGACACTGCAATAACTGATGCCCTCGCATGGCAGATAAAAAAATGCTGTTGCATGCTTTTGATAAAATTTAATACCAGTTTAAGTGTTCTCATAAAAACAAGAGCACTAAGAAGAGAGAACAATTCAATACTGTACATCATGAAGGCTAAGCAAACAAACATCTTCTGCTCAGCTCTAGTATGTACTACATACACATAATGCGAAAACAAAAAGATTATCAAAATATTATTCGAAAATAAGTAACTACAAACATACATACATACATATAGGCAAATTGAACACACCCCTGTAGTAAATAAAATAATCAGTTGAGAAAAAACACTAACTTATAAATTAATTATTTTGCAAGTGACTACAAATTGGTTTAAGTCTCATGCAGATATCAACCAAACATATTGAATAGAAGCACACGTAAGAAATAAATAAAAGCAAAATAAGTAAATGAAAAGAAAATAAAAAAAATAAAAAGAAGCATGCCATGAAATCAAATGCCAAATGTTTGTGTTGAAAAAAAAACTAAATAATTTCAATAATATTTTCTATGAGCGGTTCGTATGTATGGATATATTTATGTACATACATATATGTATATGCATGTACGAATTTTTTATTGTTAGTGAATATAATAATAATAAATATTTATATAGACATATATGTATTTATATATTTACATAGATTTATATGAATACTAGCTGACCCCGGTCCGCGTTGCTGGCCCTAAGCAAACATTAGTGTTGTATATGGCATTGGTGGTACAATATGAAAATTGGATTTTGCCCACTAATAAACTAAATATTGCGCCATCTGTCGGACGAACTTCAAACTACACAGAAACGCTGCTCACGCCCCATACAGCATGTATATAAAGTTTGGTCTAAATCGGTGCAGTAGTTCTTGAGTTACGGTGCAGTAGTTCTTGAGTTACGGTGCAAAAACACAAAAATAATAAATACTGCGCCATCTGTCGGACGAACTTCAAACTACACAGAAACACTCCTCACGCCCCATAGAGCGTGTATATAAAGTTTGGTCTAAATCGGTGCAGTAGTTCGTGAGTTACGGTGCAAAAACATAAAAAAACTAAATATGGCGCCATCTGTCCGACGAACTTCAAACTACACAGAAACACTACTCACGCCCTATAGAGCATGTATATGAAATTTGCTTAAAATCGGTTCAGTAGTTTTTGAGTTACGGTGCAAAAACACAAAAAAACTAAAAATTGCGCCATCTGTCGGACGAATTACTATTTCTGAAAGGGGCGTTGCATTTACCGGGATAGAATATATATATATACACGTACAGGTCTTTTACGAATATTTTGCGGGGTGGAAGGCGAAAATCTGTTGCGGCATTGAAGAGTTTACCCATAACAAATAAACGTACTTTTGTATTATATATAATAAGATATACATATATGTATATATATAATATATATAATATAAATATACATATATCTTTTTTTTGGTATAATATTAATTAACTACAAATTGGTTGAAAAATAAGTAGTTAGTAGTCAATTTAAAAGTCATGCAGAGATGGCCAATTGACTACCGCCTATGGCCCAATTCATACGAGGATTTAAAAATCTTGTTTTATTTTAAATTCTCTTTAAAAGTTGCTTCTAAAAACATTGTACATTCATACGATGATTTTTCCATGTTTCTAGGTTTGATTTTTTTTGCCTTCAAAAATGGTATCAGTGTTGCCAGTAGATTTTAAAAAATCGATTTCCCCTACATGTTAAAAAAATGTTCCAATACGAAAATCTAGAAATTTCATTAATTTTAATTTAAAAAAAGATTAATTAAAAACATTTAAGTCCTTATTTTAACATACATATGTAGTTCTTGTGTATTAAATTATTTAAAGTGACTACTTCTGCGTTCAAAATTAATGCATACTTCTCTACAGATTTTCAGAAATTATCTTATATATAATACAAATTTAACATAAAGCTGCATTTGAGATTTCTCCATTAATGGAGTTTATTAAGACTTAAGATAGATAGATGTAAGTGTAATTTCTTTAATTATTAAGTCATTGTTTAATTGATGCCCATATTCTATTTCCTGATGTGTCTGCCATTAGATAAAAGTCTGTGTAATTTCGAGCAAAATCAAATTTTGAAACGGTTTATGAGCAAAAATATATTTTAATTATGGTTCTTTTTTTTATTTATATACAAAAAATGCAATCTGAGTATAAAAATACCTACGTTTTGTCAAAGTATTATTTATACTTATAAATAAAGAAACGTTTTGGCCAAAATAAAATATTTGTCCGATATTCCCTATAGTCCTATATTAGCGACAAAATAACCTACAGGTAACACTGTTTTCTATTATAAAAAGCTGTTGTCGCATTGAACGAAAAAATAAAATAAAGCAACATACCAAAAATTAAAATATGTGTAAAGAAAATTTGAAAAAAACTCGGAAAACGAAAAATGTGATTTTTTTTCTACCCCCTTTGCTTTTCTATACCGTTCGCCTACAAACTACAAAAATCGTGTTTCAAAAAATCATTGAAAAATCAACGTGTGAATTAGGTGTATGACATGCCATGGGTTTGAGTTCCTATAGGGACATTTCGATTATGAAAACATTCATAGAAATTTACAAAATTAATATTGAAGCGATTTTCCCAGCAAACGAATTTGAAGGAGGTTAACATAAATAATTCTGCCAAAAAACCGACATCAATGCAGAGATCTGATAGAACATTTTCGGAAAAAAATTTATGGGACATAAAATTAAATTTTAATGGGCGTCCGTCCCTCCATCCATTTTTTAAACGCAAGATTTTGTGTTTTTCAGAGCTCAGGCTGTGTGATAAGTTTTGTAAAAATCGGTACAGTGAACCACTTAAAATAAAATATTACATTTTAATGGGCGTGACTCCGCCCAGTTTTTCAAATGGAAGAGCTCAAAAAAAAAATAGAGACGAATTAATCTTCTCCTTTTTTTTTTGAAGTCGGTTAAAATAATATATGTACATACATATGTATGTAACAAAAATAGTTCTAATTTAAATTTAATTTAAAATTTAGCTAGTCGCCTTAAGCACTTCATCCCAAATTAAACAAATAATACATTTTGTATATTTAACAAAAGGCTGTTTGAAGTACATATGTACATGCATACATACAATACAATACAAATATACGTATTTTGAGTTGATGAGTATTTTAACTGATATTAAGTTTTCCAAATATCTTTTACTCGATACCAATTACAAGTACCACCATATGTACATAGATAAGAGTTATTCTTAATCATTCAAAGTCTTAAATGCTTTTTACTTGGCACTATAAATTATAGCTGGTGTTGGAAAAAAAACTGAAAATTAGTTAAGGTACACATTTTGAAGGTAAAAAGACAAAGCAAACAAAAGTTTTGAGATTAAATAAAACACAAGTTATAATAAACTGAACTTGTAAGTAAAATCATAAATAAAGTCAATTGTTGTAACACATTTCGTGGTGTTCGTTCATGCGTTCGCTCGCATTTCTAAAGATAAGATAAAGTGCATTTCGTTGAAGAATTTAGTCCCAAAATATCAAAATAAGTACATACATTTAATCACACAAGTCCACAACACAACAATTCAACGCATTCGTAACACTCGAGATTCAATACGCCTTGTTGTGCTTCTCCTTGTACAACGAATTCGTTTAGACAAAAATTGAGAACAGTCAATAAAAGCAATTCATATTTACTTTTATTTTGTTCGAAGCGTATTAAAATCGGCAAAAAAAATTAAATTAAATATTAAGTTTTATACAAACACGCACACACACACATGAGCACACTGAACAAACTAAATTTCCCAGCAAACACACCAGTTTCAGAGCGTATCACTTTTTCAGATCGAAACTATTAAATGAATGAAATGAATGAAGTTGATGCATTTCCCTCTCTTACGTTTTTAATATAAAATTTTTGTACTCATATCAATGCACACAGAAAAAGCTATTTCTCTAATAAACTCCTTAAATTTAAAAAAAGTCACCAAAAAATTTAAGATTTAATTGAACTTTTTAATTAATTAAAGGTCTTATTATGAAGGCTTAGCAAGAAACATATTGCATGAAAATCTATTTTATAACCCCTTTATAAAGGCTTAATAATTTTTATAAATAAGGCTGTAAAATTTGAGGCAAAAGTTAAATTGACTCAATAAAATTTTTAATTAAACTCTCAGGTCCAAATTTACAATCTAACGCCCGTCGTTTAACTAACGATTTCTAGTATCAATTTCATTGGTTAAACCACATTCATTAGTTAACTAAGGGCTAATAAATCAGTGCAAGTTAATCTCTATTTTTGGTTTAAAATCTGTTTAAACTAGCAAACCTATAAATCAATACAGCATTTAAACCATCTGTAAGCGCATAAAATTGGGTGTTTAAACTACATATACAGGCCATATGGTTTTGTTCTTCACAGCCCATATGTTTTGCATTAAAAGAACCCTCAATTGTTTTCCAAGCTTCTACTTTTTCTTCAGATCTTGTTCGACCTGTTTTCTTACACTCCATTATTCTTTTATACTATTCAACTTCGCCAAACATAAATACAATTCCTTTCTCAGTAAAATCTGGCGACCTTTAATTAAAATGTTTAAACTTTTTTGCCTTTTTTTATTGTGCAAAGAATTGATAGCCTGCTGCAAAACAGCTGTTTTTGGCATTTATTCTAGTGCTGCCATAATATTATTTTTTAAACTACACATAAGGTATGGTTCACTGATTCCCTCCTGTTGAGCTTAAACTACATATAAATTTGAGTTTAGTTTAACTAAGCCAGCGTTTAAACTTTGACTGATTTGTTAGCCCTAAAGACTGCGAATTTGAGCCTTAATCAATTAAATTTTGAAACAAAAGTTCTTTCTATGAACTCAAATAAATTTTTAATCGATTATTTGTATTTTCTTTTCTATTGATGGTGTTAATAGGAGAAAATGGACCTGCCACCTGGGAAGTAAAATTTTATGTTGAGAGCTTCTTAGATCTTGAACATATCTGTTAAAAAATTTGATAATGAAGCGGACATCGAAGAATTGCATGATTGTAATAGAGCCTAAAACTTAAAGGATAACTTGATTGGTATAGATTGGAAATTAAAATAATATTTCTAATGACAAAAATACAGATGCACATAGAGTGAAGTATTCAGAATTTCAATTCAATCGAGAGAACGGTTGACAATAATTATTTATCAAACTAATCTCAATCCAAATTTTTTTATTCCAATTAAAAAAAAAAGTATTCCATTTCATCTGTGTGTGAAATCATATCATCGCTGCTCAAATGTTTAACTTCAGGTTTGTTGGGTTTAATTATTTCAGATCAAGGATGGAAAGTCGATACGATAGTAATTTTTTTAATACTATTTGATCTTCAAAAGGAACATGGTACTTTCCATGGTGTAATTATACAGGTGACTGCGTAAGGATTTGTTATACAAAAATACGGCAACCATAGCTGTGTAAAGAACCGAAGAATGTCAAAAGCACTAAAATAATTGTACCAAAACGAAAACAAAATCGAAGTTTTTGCCATTCTTCAGCTACAAGGCACATAGAGCAAAAAATTATCAGCTGAAGTAACGCTGCCACCTGTTTAAATACACCTTGGTACTTTCCTGACTAATTTTTTTGTACAATCAAATGCCAATATATTCATATCTATGTATGTGTGTATGTACATATTTATGTAGTATACATTTTCGCCTTAATAGTTAATTTATTGAGACTTTTGTAAAATAATAAATTTGAAACATTTAAGATTACAATGTAATGTCTTAAGAATTCTGACATGATAAATACAGTACCAAACTTAACTGAAAATGATTTTCGCTTTAACATAATGCATCATTTAAACTTTTTACGTACCTTTTCACAATGTATGGTTAAAAGATAACAGAGATTTTAACTGCAAGTTTCGTATGAAGAACTGTCAGTTAAAGTTCACGTTAACTCTTAAGCATACATTGTGTGAAAAGGGACGTTAATGGCATAGATATATATCATATCTAAATAAATACATTTTTCTCAGAACACGTTTCGGGTTTAAAGCCCAGTACGGAGTTCTTAAGGAATTTAAGTTTTGTAAATTTACATTTATTTCTACACGGAAAAATTATCGTGTAGCCTTTTGTGTAGAATTATGTTTACATACATATAAATTGAACCCACAAAAACAATAAAAATTAATTACAATTTGATAAAAAATTGGTAATGTCAAAAATTCCGTGACCAAACAATTGTTTGAACTTTACTGAAAAAAGTCTCCACTTATATTTATAAATTCCTAAAATAGGCAATAAATTTAAAAAATTCCGTGTATTTTTCTTTTGAAAGTCCGTACTAGTGCAAATGTAAATTTCTTTACTAACATAGAGTTACATAGAGTTTGTATGAGAAGCTGAAATTCCGTATAAACTCCGTACCAGGCTTAAAGCTCAGCACAATCGCTTTCTGTTTATTTTAAAAGTTTCTAGTCGAAAGCAATTCTTTCGATACATCATTTTAATGTGAACAAATATTTGCTAGAAAACGACTTCTTAAAAACTACGATCTGAAAATAAAAAACAAGAAATAAATAAGAACAAGTTTCCCTTACTATTAAATCTATTGTAGTGTAATTAATTTTAATTTTTCTAAGTTTGAATAAGTATACGCATGCATTACAATTGCAAGAAAAATTTTGCCATATATGTATACATATATGTATACATATGTACATATATTTTAATACTGAGCAACTTATTGAATATTGTGGAGCGAACCGACAATAATAACAGCAATAAAGTACTCAATAATATTGCGTAGTCTGTGGGCATAAAAAATAAAAATAAAAACTTAATTTCGACTCGAAAAACTCCTATCCAAAAATATTTAAGAAACAGAACAAAAAAAATTCAATTTCCATCCCTGTTGGAGAGTGATGCAATGTTTAAGACGCAGTCAGTGTTGCGTTAGTGGTAGTACTCGTACTTTTAAAAAAGCCAACAAAAAAAACAACAACTATGACAATGACAACAGTTATCAACAGGTAGACATTTTTTAAACAATATTTGATTTATATTTTTTTATTAATCTTTTTTTTTTTTGGAAAATGTTTAACGAAGACAAATCGTTGTTCAAGAAATATTATTGGGAAGCATCCAGAGACATTTAGGTATGTGCATGCTTGCACACGTAACTATGTATGTATATATGTACATGTGTATATGTATGTGTGTATATATGCATATGTACATATGTGTATGTATATTTGTGCAAGTGTTATTTTATGAACATTAGCATATTGTAAATATGTAATTGAACATTAATAATGATTTATAATTTTCAATCATAAAATATTGAAATGAATGATCGCATGGGCTGCGGCGAATCTTAAATGGACATATCGATCATACATACAAACATACATACATGTAGTATCTAATAGATACTATATCTATGTACATGATCTACTTCGTAGCAGCAATTTGTTTAATTTTATGTTTTATAAATCTCTCCCCATAAACGTTTATCGTTGTATATATTGGACACATAGTTATGTATTTTTGTTTGTTGTAATTTTTACCTTTCGACTGTCAACGAAAATGAAATGAATAGTGTAGGGTGCATATGTATGCACTTTTTTTTACAAGTAATTCAATTACTTGGCATTTATTAAACAACACTTGCAAGTGTTTTCCATTAATTAGCACATTTAATACGTTTGCTCTGAGTGTGTGTTGTGTGTTATTTTTCTTTTTAAATTTTAAATTTTCAACGAACTCAAATAAAATTCCAGTTAATTTTCCAATCAATCACTCAATGTAACGTCTGAACTCTTTCTACTCGTATCCATATGCAAAATGATATGAAAGAAAAAATTCAAAATATTCTAATTAAATGAATGCTTGCGAGTGTGTGTATTCCATAAAATAAAACAGAAACTATATCGCATCAGTTGGCGATGCCAATTGGTATTGAAATCACGTCTTAACAAGAGTGAACTATGGAACGTGTAATGGCGCACACACACACACACTCGCACACACACACACACACACTTAAATGTTAAACATTTGTAAACGCAATCAAATGTACATACATACAAAAAAAAAATACAAAAATTCAAATCAAATCATTGTGATTTACTGGCCTTACTTGTGCTGGCGTGTGTGTTTGCGCGTTTGCGTGTGTGCTTGTGCATTTTATTTATGAGCGTTTTTCATATTTTACAGTTGTTTGAATTATACCTGGTGCAATCAATTAATTAATTCATTTAAAATCTGCACATTCAGGCAGTGGAGCAAAAACCAAAACACAAAAATTTAATGAGCAATAAAAAGCAAAGCCAACGCCAGCAGTCAGTCTAGTCTGTCAGTCAGTCTGTCTGTCTGTCTGTCTGTCTGTCAGCTGGAGTTAAAAATTCTTAAGAAACTTACTTTTGCCCTTAACAAATTCCGTATGCTGATCTTCTATGTGATGGTGGGTATTGGGCTGGGCAGCTAATGTTGAGAGCAAGTGTTGGGATGAGGAGGTACGTAAGCGATGGGCAGATGATGTTCTTTGGCTGTTGTTGTTGTTGTTGTTGTTGTTATTGTTGTTATTGTTGTTATTATTATTATTATTTCGTTTTCTTTGCCCTCTTTCCTCCGTATTGCTGTTGCGACCATTGCGTGTGCGTTGTGCTTGAAGGGGATTGATGTTTTGCGTGAGTACGATCAGTAGGAGTAGTGAAGCTCCAAACCAATTGAATCCTTTCATTGTCAAGACTAAGGCTAACAATTTAATAACGCCAACGTCATTATACATGCACACATGTATGTATGTACTTATTTTAAAAGATGCACTTTTTTTAATTTACTGACTGAGCAGAAATGCGCTTGTGTAGACATTCCATACATACATATGTATGTATGTATGTATGTGAAGTGTTTGGAATTGACTTTGAGTTTGAGGCACAAGAACTTTTTGCAGATTTATGTACATACATACATATGTACATATGAATGTACGTGGTAAATTTTGCAAACTTTGCTTTTAAAACAATCTTACGTCATTTATAATGAAATATTCATTTCCTTACAAAAATTGCACTATTTTTATCTTTTTGTTTTCGTTATTTCTCAATTGTTAAATATTTATTTAATTCTTTTTTTGCCATGTACTACATACATACATAAATATGTATCGTAAATTTTTAGGTTTGCTTAGCAAAACAGTATAATTATCATTTTCTTATAGATATTTCTAGCCAAACTAGTTGTTAGATCTTTTGTCATAATTCTGTTGTTGTTGCAATGATTGCTTTAGCAGTTAAAATCAACGTTCAAATGAGTTTTTCCACATTCGTAAAACACTTTAATTTTCAACTGGTGTTGAACGCGATTACATATTGATTGCTTATAAGTTTTGCATTAATTTTGTTTTATAAATTGGATTTCACAAAAAAAAAATATAATAATTATTATCTTAAGGGAATTCCTAATTAAAGGCCGTGCATGTCTTTTGTTATTTTCCATACGAAGTGCGCTTTGAAACGTTGAAAACGAAACTAAAGTGTATCTTAAAAATACAAAAGTAACTACCAACGCTATTTTCGACTTGTATACAAATACATGAAATACAATACATGAAATGTGGTATAAAAAATATTCGTACACTTCATACAGACGGACGGATTGGATTCTCTGCTTGGTTTGGCTCTCTTTGGTTTTGGCTTCCATTCGTATTGTGTTATTGTGTTTACCAGAGTTACTCACAACAATTTAACCACCTTTTGAATTGTTGTTATTTACCCGTATAAGCAACTCGGCTCGATGTGAGTTTGCGCCCAGGTATTTCCAGGTAATCGAGTTTGTAGTTTCTGTTGTTGTAATGGAAGAGTATCTTCATATGATTTCAAAAGAGGTCGGAGAATTATTTTCTTCAGTTTTACTCTCACCTGTTATTGAAATTTATCTGAATTTATTCAGATACATTTTATTTTTTGTGAATTTTGTAACAAACGTGGGTTTTGTTTGTTTTAATTTTTTCAATACTTTTTGAGTGGTAAGATCTTAAGTTGAATAGAGAAACTGTAAAGTTAATCAACTGCGACGAGATTTAATATAAAAAAATTAATAATGTCTACTCATTAGTTTCAAAAGAAGTCTTCAACATAAGAGCATAAATTTACTTTGTTTCTTTTTTAACTTTAAGAAACATAAATAAAATATGTACATAGATATGAAAATATCTACATACAAGATATTCACAAAAATAAACAAATTCTTGTCACTATATTGAGAATCGGTTGATGTTAATATAAAAATGTACTCATGTCTATTATATGTATATTTAAATAACATAACGGAACACTCCAAAGTGTATCTCATCTGATTTTGTATTTCTTCTGAAATATTTACATAGTTCCATCCCAACGGTAAGATTCACGAGGCTTGCACCAAAAAGGCATTTCTAAAGGCCTTCTTAGACCTTCTCTAAGATTCGATACTCACTATTTCCTTCCTCTTAAGGAAGGGCTTCTATAAGGCACCCATACTCCCTTCTAAAATATACATTCTCCATTCCCTTCTTTTGGAAGAGGAACAGAAGTTATTGCGTTAAAACCTTAAAGTACTCCTACTAAGTAGGCCTTTAATCAGGCCTCTTGAGTAAAGAAGAGTGGATGGCCTTGGTCGCCAATGACATCGCGATGAGACTAGCGGCCTTGTGTCTGTTAAATAAGGCCTTATAGAAAGCATATTTACTCATTATATTTACCGCTGGGATATGACAGAAAACTCAAGATAATACACACATACACAAAAATATACATACATACATATGTAAGTACATATGTCTATTTCATCCAGTCCGATTTAGTGTGATTCTTTGCCTTTTGTTCTTAGGATTCCAATTTATAACAGTTTTGACTATAACGCCTGAAGTCCTGCGAAGTGTATGGTCTATGCCACGCCATTTATGGTTCAATTTAGCCAAGAAGACTTTAACGACGTCGGTTTTTTACAAGTGCTTTAACGCGACTTGTGATAAGTATTTAGCATTCTGAGAAATTTATTGTTTGGCCTTCGAGATGGTACACCCTGGCCTTCTTCAAGTTGAATGTCAACTGGGCTCCCAAGATCCAACTATTCATTTACCCCCGGAGTCCGGTCATAGTTTTTGAATGTTACTTGCCCCCGATCGATTTCACCGTTGAATTGTTGGTCGTTGCAAAAAGAGTCTCCCAAAAATATGTCGTTTATTAAAAGTTAATTAAGCTACTCTTCGCTTTAGCTATCTGTTACTTCTCCATCTATCTGTATCTGCGCCATCCCTTTCCTACTGGCAGGTAACACAAGGGGGCCTGTTATTTGCACCCGATTGAGCTTAAAATTTACTATCTCTTCTCTGCAACCTGCCAAATCTAAACTAACCTAAATTTTTTATTGACAAAATGTTATACACCCGTATTTTAAAGAGTTTTATTTACAATTAAAATAATATGTATTATGATAGATTTTCTAAGTTTTTACTTGAACAAATTACACAAATAGTTTCTTATTTGGTATAACCCAGGTAGCATTTTGTATCATAATCCAATCGTTTCCGAATCAGCTTGACGGGAAAAATAACCGTATATGAGCTCATTTTTCGATCATAAATGATACTCCCGTTGTGAGAAAATGGTACCCTACAGATGAATCATACCAAAGAATCAGGTATTATACGATTTGCTGATTATTTTTGAGCGATTTTCATATTAAATCATTTAAATCACCTTTTTGCGGTTTGCATGATGTTCCCCTATTTTCAAGAAATCATTATTTGATCATATAGATGAATCATAAGTGAATCCTCTTTCAATCGCCCAAGTGATAAATCACTTTTTAATCATCAGAAGTGATCTGAGGAGAATCATATAAGATATTTCTGCCAAAAATGATCACCCAAATGCTAGCTGGGAAAGGTATTGTTTCTTAAAAACAATTGCCAATTTCCAAATTTTTCTTTTATACCATAGATCTCTAAATTAAATTAAATCAATCTCTGTATGACTCTCCTTATGGAAGTCGGCACAGATATTGGAGAAGCCCGCCTAATATCATCTGAAACGACACAAGGGTGAACGAACTTAGTTACCTTTACACATAGGATAGTTCAGTCCAGAAAGAAAACCAGTAACAAGCCGTAAATTATACCTGTTGAGGTTTAGGATGTCATTATATGTAAATGGCTGCATCAAAGCTTTGGCCTGCCTTAAACCAGAAGAAGACAGCCACATTTCCTTAGCGTTCGAAGAGACATCTTCTTTGATCAGAGATGTTACAGTCGACCGACTTACGCCACAAAACGGCTCTGGGCCCATAAAAGGGGCAGCTGACCGCTGTGGCCAGGATCTTTAATACAAGATGTACGAGCAAGGGAGTTAGGATGTGAATCGGTCAACATTGATTGTCCCTCTTTCTGGTTTGCACGGAATAGGAAAAATTTTCTTATTTTCTTTTATTATTTAATTTAATAAGAGACACATTTTCATTGAAGAAAATTATATTCATTTAATTTTGTAATTTGTAATTTTTAAGCAAGACAAAAAATTCAGTGAACTGCGACTTTGAGAGTCTGAACACAATGTAACGATAATCTATTGCGGTACGGTTTTTCATACGATTTTGAAGTAAAAAACCGCAGTGCGGAACGGTATAAAATTAAAATCTATTTTATTTTCTCTGCGGACTTTTTTATTCTCTCAATTTTGACTCTCTTTCTCTTTCTGATGTTGCCATAGTTTTTGAATAATTGGCGGTGTTCACAACATTATTGTGAATAAAAAAATGATTTTGTAGTTTAACCCTTAAATGCATACCGTACCATAAATTGTACATTACTTATTTGATAAAAATAATATAGTAAATGTAACCGAAACTCAATAAAGAACCCTTTAAAATAAAGAATACTGTATAAGTGTTCTTTGAAACGCCGTTTAAGTTTGTTTTTAATTTGTTTATATCATCAGCAAGCTACCAAAGTTGTTGTATGAAATTTTTGAACAAATATAGCTTGTGAACCAAATTTCAAAAGTAAATAAATAGTTAGTATAAGTGCCATTTTTGTGGAGACTATTATCATATTGTATATGGGACACTATTTTAACGAATTTTAATAAATTTGATTCAAGTTAAATTTTTTAAATAGTTTTTTCTCTCGTTTTTAATTTTTCAAAAAGAGTTGTTTTTCCAATTTTTCACGAAAACCGTTAATTTTTCTTGAAAATAAATCCTATATTCGTGTTTAGGGACCAAATTTGCATTAGAATTACTTGATCTAAGTCAAAGGTTCTGACCTCATGCATTTAAGGGTTAAAAACTTTTGTCATTACATATAAAAGTTTAAAAAATATATCAAATATATCTGCCAATGTATAAAATGTTATTAATTTCTTGTATTTAGTTACTGATATTACAAAATATTATATATATATATATGTATGTATATATGTTTCCGTCGTTCCTATAAGGAGCATAGGGCCTCCATTTCAAAATATTAAACAAACAGTAACTTTTTTAGAAAATTGTATAAAAATGTATCCACAAAAAAATTAATAAAATTTAAACAAACAATGACAAGTATCGCCGTAGCCGTCTTCCGTTGTATTGTGTTTATTTTTCTCTCCCGCAACGAGAAATCGCACCGCACCGCAAACATTGTGTTTAGACTCTGACTCGCACACGAAGGTTTCCGTACGAACACTACATACATACATACGAGTATGTAATACTATTCGAACTTTAGCCCGCTTAGTCGAAAATATTACCTGATGTAGACATTTTCTAAATGTAAGTACCTGTTGAACTTTTTTTCGCTTTTTGTGATATTTTCGGTCTTGGCACGGTTCTCGAGAAAACAGTCTGTGATAGGCAGACGGACATCGTACACAGAAAAAAATTATTTGTAAATACAATTAATTTTTTTTTGTTATATCAATTAAATAATTAATTGATTTTGAACCTACAACGATTTTTGTAAATACAATTAATGAAATTGTAAGTTAAAGGAAAATCTGAAAATCGCTATAGCGATAGGGTTTCAAATAAGTTTGTAGTTTTCAATTTACACACAACTTAATAGAAAAAGAAAGTTTTATTTTATTCTCAAGAGTTAAGTAAACAAGATATTGGTATGAAATTTTTACACAATATGAAGAACGATATGAAAATTAATTCTGCATCACTAACTTAAAAATTCCGTTTTTTGAGTTATGACTTACTTTGAGTAAATGAGCGATATGTAGTACTTTATCTACTAAAATATGTTAAAATAATGTCACTTACGAATTTTGTATGGTAAACTCTGTTTAGGACCTTTGCCAAAATCATTCAACATGGAACAAAATTTAAAAATGTTTCCATTTGAAATATCGTCGCTGTTTTAACTAACTGACCTAATTGACATCATTTTGAAAAATGAGTTAAGCCCACTATTAGACTTTATGAGTCATAATAGATCTTGTCCACAATTTTTATGACTGTAAACATTACTGTCGAGCCTATAACAGTAAAAATATTTCAGACGTTTCCATAAGAATACATGTAAAAAACAATCATAAAAGCTCCTCTCCTGTAAACTTTACAAAATGTCAGTTAGGTCAGTTAGTTAAAACAGCGACGATATGTACTCGTATTTTGAAATTCCGTTCGATATTGAAAGCCATAATTTGCTTCCTGAATTTATCTCTTTGTTGTCTTTTATCACATAAAACTTTAGAATCAAAACTGGTACATATCACTGAATATATAATAAGTACATGTTTGGGATATACACATACATACATACATACATATGTAAATTTTTAAATATTAATTACATAGATATGTATGTATGTAAATATTTTTAAAAAGTAGACGAATTTGGAATTCCAAAAATGTATGCTTTTTTATGCGTAAAAATGAAGTTTTAGAATGAAGTTTATTCAGCAACACACATACGATCGTGTGTGTATGCACAAACATATGTATGTATGTATGTGTGTATATATGTATGTGTTTGTTTGGATATTGTTTGGCTTTTGTTGTAAAGTGTTTGAATTATCGCTTGTGTTTGTTTACAAAATCATTAAAAAGAATCACACTAAAAGTTTATTGTTTCTTTCTTTCATCCTTTTTGAAAAACTTCAACTACGAAAAATAACAAAAAAACCAAGAAATGTTTTAATTACGAGGAATTGAGCGCGTGTGTGCCTGCGTTTATGTACATATGTCATATGCACATACACATATATGTATGTATGCAGTCGTATTTATGGATCTGTGAGTGAACGAGGTTTATTAACTTTTTAACCTGATCTTGTGATGCCGTTGAATGTTTTGCTTGACATTTCAAATTTGTTTTTATTTCTCGTATGCAACTAAATGTAAAGTGACAGTGTTTTTACAATATTGTGTATGCATGCGGTGTGTGTATAATATAGTGTTCGTATCGCAACCCGAATCAGAAACAGGCCTAATTTTGAATTTCTCCAAATCGTGTTTTGTTTACATAAACCAGTTTAGCAAATAAATCTTTAAAGATCTACGATCAACAGTTATTGTTGCGTCGCATGAACATTTGTCGTCTTTTGAGATGTGACCGTTGTGGGATTGGTGTGCTATATATGCATGTATGTATGTATGTACATCGTATTTGTGTAAGTAGTATTTTTCTCCAGAAAACAACAACGTATGCCAAAAAAACAAGAAATAATTGTTTAGACATGAAACCGGCTTGCTGAAAGTCAAATATGCATGCACATTTGTACGCAAATGCATTTAAGCTTTTATATTTAACACCACCACCACCACCACCACTGCCGCCAACGTCACCAGCATTCGCTCTAAACAATATGACAAGCAGACAGCAGCGATGCCAACTTGGTGTTTTTGGCACTATTTTTAGAGCTTTTTGAAGACTATAAACGCCAAATATTGAGCGTTAGTGCCAAACTAAGAAAAAGCACTAAGTAGTGCTTTTAAGAAATTTGTGTATTTATTAAAATTATTTTAATGAAAACTTGGTATATTTATATTTTCAGTGTAGATCATACCTTTTTCGTCTGATATATTTCATTGAAGATGATACTATTGCCGAAATAGAGAATAGCTTAGAAAATATTAAACATTATTAAACTTCAATCGTTTGGATCTTCACTCGTTTTTCACGTAAGTGCTTTTTACGCTTTTTAAATCTCAAAATTACGCTTTTTTGTTCTCTTTTTAAATTTTGATGTGCTTCAGGAACCAAAAAAGTTGGCATCACTGGCAGACAGTCAGACTGTGAAACAAACGCACAAGCCACTAAAAAGCAAACCTCTGTACAAATACATACATACATACAAATTAATGTTATAAAAACGACGGCTCCATCGATCGCTTTCAAATTTCGCAACCGTGCCACTGGCGATCGCGAGATATTGATTTTTTTTTGTTCAGAAAAATCTTTTTTTTTCAAAGATATGTGAAATCTATCGAACCGAATCAATTCACTATCTAACGATATCTAAGCGAGCTGACCGATCTATTGACCAGTTTTTAAGCTGTGAGCTATTTACATACACACACGACTAAAAAGCGTCGGTTTTTATGTTTTACTCTAACATTATTATCATGTTTACAAATACAGCAAATCTACTTTACATTGAAGAGCGGTATACAATGAGAGGTAAGAAAACTTTGTGAACGCATTTTTTTATTTATAACGGCAGACAACTAACTTCTGCATCAGTCATGGTAAAAAATTCGAAAATATTGTTACTGACGCGGCCTAAGATCGTTCTCATACTTAATATCCACTTAGAGTGCAATTATACATTAAGCCTATTTCTGCTAAGAAACTTTCGAACAAGTTCACAAGAATACAAATAGATCTAGATAGTCGAGCGATGTTCAAGATTTGTTCTGCATTATCTTAAATAAGATATGACAGTAATTTTCAAAAATCTATTCCAGTATACATATACATACATATGTATGTGTACATAAGTATGCGATGATTATATTTATAATGAAAGCCGGCGTTGAGCCCATTTTCGCTACGGAATGTTTGAAGATAAAATGAAGGATATAAGAAGGCATCTAGTATACAGATAATCAGATTGTAATCAAGGCCTTGATATCGTGTTAGGTATATTCAGATCTTCTGAAATATAATTTTTGAAATATCACTCCAATAAGACTTACTTAATAAGTCTTAAGTGAATATTAATAAAGAATTCGGTTATCATTTCGAGACTCGGAAGACCAACGAAGTAATTTATTTAGTTGCTGCGCCAAAACATTTCAAAATTTATTGTTGTTCAATATGTACAATATGAAACTAACAACTAAATCCATTACCGAGCATTGTGCACGGCTAAAAATACTATTAGTGTAATTAATGAACAACAACTGAAGCAACAAATGAAGACTTTTGGAAAAACACACGGACTGGACAGTATGGATTCGATAGTACTGCAACGATGTTACAACAATCAACAACCGCAAAAGAACAATAGGAGAATGGTAAGCTCCCCCTTTCACTATCCATCTGTCTATACTTGCACTAAACTATTTCTGCTCTCAGTTAACACGAAGAGACCTATTATACATATATAGTCAAGCGAGCTGAAAGCTTACTTTCTCATCTCTTCCTTACAATGATTTTTTGTTGCAATAATTTTTTTTATATCAATACAAAATATTGGAAGAATCTTTTCTTGAGAATGACAAAGATTGAGAGAAACTATCAAGCTTTCTTTATTTCAATCAACATACAATTGTCTTATTTATGGTATCGATTACCAATTTGTTTTTAGCTCAGAAATTATACATCGATATGATATGAATGGTGTATAATTTCCCAGTTAATTTTTAGTTTAATATTTTGCGATTGCTTTCTTGAGGGCGTAGCAAAGAAACTTTCTTAACAAAAAATAATTAAAAAATAAATACGAAATTCTTTTGTTAAATTCAAGTGGTTGTTGCATTAACAATAGACGATGTACTTGAACAGGCCAACCACTTGAGTTTCACGCCATACCCAGCGGGATACGAGTAGAAGCAATACAAGAGCAAAACAGCAAGGAGCAAACAGGCGATCAGAGAAGCAGTCAAGCTTAGGTGATATTAACAATATGTATGAACAGAATCGTGGTAAAAAGGCCAAAGATGAAATAAATGCCAACATTAGATCTTTTTATGATATTTGTTTTCTGTTTAGCACTGACTTTTGTCTTAAAGCGATGAAGGCTGAGCTGAGCTGAAAGCGTATCTAGTCATTATTTGGTGTTGGATTTTACTTTTGCTGTTTGTTGTTGTTCTTCTTGTTAGTTGCGTTGCTCTTTTGTTTGAAAGTGCTGGTGCACTTTAGTTACGCCAATGTCTTCTATTCCTTAAGCAGATGCGCCAAAGGATTTTTCTATTGTAGATTCTCTCTGCTTGATGTTGTTTTTGTTGTTGTTTCTACTCGCATGAATTCGTTGGCAAGTACAAAAGCATTAGATTTATTTGTTCTTTCTTGGGAATTCCAAAAATGATCAGGTTTTGAGCGTTTGTTTTTTTTTATTTATTTTTATTTAATTCTTGTTACCTGCTTGTAACTTTGTGGGACAGGCAGTAAGCAACTAGTGTGCGCAGGTGAGGTGCAGTTGAAGCGAAACATGAGATTTTTCGACCGAGATATACAAAAGGGATAAGAATTTGCTCATTAATTTAAGTTATTTTCAAGAGCGTACACAGATTTAGGACAATATGGTACTTGACATGTCTTTTGTGTCCTCGTACCCAAAATACACGTGCACGACACCTAGACAATTGTGATCAAACGCTGTTTTATGGGTATTATATACCCCAGGTAGCATTTGGGTGATCATTTTTTGCATAAATCTCTTATATGATTCTCCTCAGATTACTTTTGATTATTTAAGTCTGGTACTCTGTTCGAAGTTGTGAAAAATTTTCAGCAACATTGATTATTTCGCGTGAAAAATTTGACACGTAACAAGTGATGCCCATTTTACTTTTTCGGAAAAAACTTTCGTATTTATTGGTTTGAAGCAGGCAACACTGATCGACTTTTGTTAACAAAAACATCAGCTGTCAATATTTCGCACGAAATAAATGCCAGTCCCATTATTTCACAGATAGCAAGAAAATGTTGCTAGATACATTTCATACATTTTTCACGAGTTGAACAGAGTACAACTTTTGCAACATTATTTCATGAAAATTTCACGCAAACTTTTTTTGTATGGATTATGTCAACATTTCGCGTGAAATTTTGAACAGAGTACCAGGCTTAAAATCTGATTTATCACTTGGGTGACTGAAAAAGGATTCATTTATGATTAATCTATATGATCAAATAATGATTTCTTGAAAATAGAGGAACAAAATGCAAAGAAACCGCCAAGAAGGTGATTTAATGATTTAATGCTACCAGAAAATTTCTCAAAAATGAATCAGCAAATCGTACTATCATAAATGTTTCTTCGGTATGATTCATCTGGAGGGTACCATTTCCTCACAACGGGAGTATCATTTATGATCGAAAAGTGAGCTCATAGGTATGCGGTTATTTTCCCCGTCAAGCTGATTCGAAAAGATTCGATTGTGATACAAAATGCTAGCTGGGACATACTACATACATGCATACATATCTACATATACATACATACATATGTACATACATATGTATTACCTAATGCATAAATAATTAATTTTAGTAGTAACAAAAAATTTATTGTGAACATATTGATTGCATTTTCTTAACAGAAAAACTTTAATTTCAATAACGAAATTATTACTCGAAGGTACTACAAATTTTCTGCCATTAAAAACTTGCTTTGGAAAGTTTCCTCAATCGTTCGTAACAATAAAAATATAAACATTAAGAGAACAGAAAACAAATTTTTTGCAACGTCAACACGTTTAAATGCTAAATTCTTAAAATGATTACCGTTGAGTAAAAGTTCGATTTTTATTTCGTGCTTCATATCCATTATTTACATACATACTTACATACATACATATACTCGTATGTGTACATACTCTTATTTATGCATAATGATCATTAAAAAGTGTTCATTGTATCGACTTTCAGAAAAAGATTGAGTTGCTTCTACAATACCAAGAATTCACGTTTGTTGCTTAAAGAGCCGCTCGCTTACTTTTTTTACTCTTATCTCATTGTTGTTGTTTTTGACTTCTTAAAGCTTAAATTAGACGTGACATAGCCATAATGCCATAGCCATAACCAAACCAAAATTCAATTGGTTTCTATGGTGAGAGAGAGACTCGCCATAACGCCATAACTCTCACCATAGAAACCAATTGAATTTTGGTTTGGTTATGGCTATGGCATTATGGCTATGTCACGTCTAATTTAAGCTTAACGTTGTTTTCTTGACGTTGCATAAAGTTTAGCTTGAATTTGTTGTAAATTACATATTTCGTATTTGCTGGAGGCCTTTCGTTTCTTTTGTCTTAAATTAGGGATGTAACAAATTTGAACGTAATGAAAAATATATTCATACCTATACGATGGAGGGGGAAAGCTCTTTCTTTTTTTTTCTTTCCATCAATATAATTTTTAATCGAAATAATGCTCTCAACAATAATCGGTTTCCGTCAAAATTATATTTTCAAATAATTTTTTTATTTAAAGTTTTACAACTCTCCTATCGTTCGTTTTGTCTTTTGTGTTTAGTAGGGGCATTACTTTAAGCTATCATATTTTATCAGTTATTTTACTTCGCTGACTATACAGTAATACAAATATCCACGAAGAACTCAAAGTCGGAATCTCCATACCGTCATTTGCTTTACACTTACACTAACTACTTCAGCCAACTGCACCTTCTTTCCTTTTTGTAGGTATCCACTGAATTATAATTAATTAGTAAAGTCTTGTGAATTCATGTTGCATAACATACATATATATATAGATATTATTGACCTGCACAAGACCATTTATAAGACTTTTCAAGACATGCGACATTTTTCAAACGCTTTACCACAGCGAAATATTCTAAAATAAACGCTAAACAACACTGTTGGCAATATTTTTTTGAGTTCTTTGTCTTGCCAACAGTGTTGTTTAGCGTTTGTTTTAGAATATTTCGCTGTAGTAAAACGTTTAAAAAATGTCGCATGTCTTGAAAGGTCTTATAAATAATCTTGTGCAGGACTTTAATAGATATAAAATGCAACAGGCTAATAAAAAAAAGGAGTTAATATTAAACAAGACATATGTACATATATGCAAATCCAATTTCTCAGAAGTTTACATGCAAGTTCTTTGAATTTCACACTTTTGATGGTGTAACTTTCGAATACAAGTACATAAGTATGTACTTCAATATTTTATTTCGCATTCGGTAGACTTGCAGGCATTCGTTACTCCCTACTGTTAACAACAAAGTTATCATTCGCCCCATCATCATCACAATGCAAATAATGATCATCATGATTATGAAGATGATGATGATGATGATGATGATGTAAACAAAACAATCCTTTTGAAAGTTAAAATTTAATGTACGAAGTCAATAGCGAACATTTTTCAAATTGTTTACAATTAATGAATATTGTTTTGTTGCATTTACTATTCCCAGTTGGCCAAATCGTCACAGACGACATTGTCTTCGACGATTAATGTACGACATGTCGCCTCTTCATTAGGTTTTCTAATCGAAAATTTAAAGGAAATCGTCGTTCATGACTATCTGAGCGACAATATCCATCGTTTTGTCTTCAATAAAACTTTGTTGAGGACAATCTGATCGACAATATCCATCGTTTTGTTTTCAAAAAAGCCGTGTTGAGGACAATCTGATCGACGGTGTCATATAAGTTTTGTCTTCAATAAAGCAGTGTTGACGACAATCTGAGCGACATTGTCGCCCATCTCGTCTTGTGTGACCTCGGCGCCATTTGTATGAAAATTTTGTCGACGATTTGTATGGGGCTGTCTTCAATATGTCTTCTACGACTTACCATTGTCGTCAAAGATGTCTTAAAGACGTGGCCAACTGGGTTGGTACCACATACACATACACACACATACACCCATAAATATCTATGTATATATGTACATATGTATGTAAGTTTGCTTAAATACACAAGCACAAAGGCATATATATACACGTGCGCATACCTATCTCCCCTTTGCGGCAACATTGTGATATCTCAAAAAATACATTGAATTTTTATTTACATAAAAATTTCTTACAAATGGCTTGTTCTCTCATCTCTTGAGAGAAGCAAATATTAATTCAGTATTTTCTTTCAGTTTTACGTACGTAAATTGAAAACTTTGAAATCCTTTTCTGCAGAACTAACTTTTTTGAGTTATCCCTATGCTGCAATAAAGGAACAATGTACTGTTTGGCTTTAAATTGCATCAAATAAATGGCCGTTCTTCTTCTGCTTGGCTTATGCTGGGTTTACACGACATGCTTTACCTTCTGACTTGACAGTTTTGTACCTCACATGTAAATGCAAAAAAATTTACTTTCAATTGTTCATGTTCCATCATATCTGCCTTAATCTGTTTCCTTATGCATTTGTAGATAATTACACTCAAGACAGCTGACATCAGATGTTTTACAGATCAAAATAAAATGAGGTCTAATTGAAATTTTAGCATCTGAAATGATCATCAGACTTTTGCTGTAGCAATCATTAGCGATTAATAAAATATTCCCGTTCTACAACAATAACAAAAACCATATGAATTTTGTTGGTATAAATCAAAGAGCTAGTTGTCAAAATCATCTGGAAAAGCTGTGTGCTGACCATCACCCTTTTGCGTTGAAGGAGATGTAAAACAACTTACGAAGCTAAAAATTTATATATATATAGTGTTTGGCACAGAATTATTATGGGTCTATGCTGTTTGGTTGTTTCCTTCATACGAGTATTAACCATAAATGTACATATACATACATATACATACATGCAAATCGACAGCAACAAAATTTCAATTACTGGGACAGTTTGTAAGTGATCGCTCTAATTACTGGAAGGATTCAGCCAATGGCTGAAACACACTCAATGGCGCAAAGATGCTGACCAGAACTGGTTCGCTGACTGCTTCAAGCAAGAAAATGGAGATTCCAAGATTTAGATATATGGCCCTTCCAAAGGGCCATCCCCATAGATAAATACCCTACGCTTTTTCAGGCGGATATCCATGTCATCTTTTTCTGTCCTTTAATCTCATGGATTGCGTTATACATATTAAAGTCCTGTACAAGACCATTTATAAGACCTTTCAAGACATGAGAGATTTTGCAACTGCTTTACTACAGCGAAATATTCTAAAACAAACGCTAAACAACACTGTTGGCAAGACATTTGTTTCAGTTGTTTGACTTGCCAACAGTGTTGTTTAGCGTTTGTTTTACAATATTTCGCTGTAGTAAAGCAGTTTAAAAACCTATCATGTGTTGAAAGGTTTCATAAATGGTCTTCTGCAGGACATAAATACATATTTCTAAATTGTATTGGCGCTCAAAATAAATCAACTAAGTGCCTGTCCATGAAGGTCATGCTGGTCATGCTAACTGTTTAGCCCACAGCAGAGCCCAACGTAGGTTTTTAGGACCGGAAACCTTCTTTTATTCAGTTCGAATTCAGTCACCATTAGGAGGCTCTTTGCAGTCTAAGACAAGCTAAACGATTCATTACGATTTCCCAAAACAAACTTACTAGTAAGGGACAAAAATTACCTTAGATTAATGACGGCGCGGTTAAACGTGTACTACGGTCCTAGACGATATCAACTCTGAAGCCAAACTACATACATACATAGACTCTGCAAAATGCAAGAAGATACGTCGGCGAACATTCTCGCATGACTTAAAGTGAAATATACAATCTCTCCTCTCACGGTGTAGTATAAATAGTTGGTCTTATTCGTAGCCTTAATATACTTCAGTGAAAAATTGCGCCTTTACATAATAAGAATGGAAATTGTAACACTTTTATTTTGTAATCTATTTTTTTTTTTTTTTTATATATAAAAGAGAAGTAACACTCAGGCAATTAATGCCTACTCCTAATACTAGGTGTTACCTTCTTTAGGAAAGGGATAGTGAGAGAGAAGACAGGTGGTGAAAGAAGAGATAGAGGAAAGCTTCATTCCTTTACAACTCTGCTTTTCGCACGTTTTTTTTTTTTTAATAGTGCAGAGTTGCAGCGCCTCTCTGATGTTAAATGGGGCGTATTAATTTTTTGAAGCTGTGTCTTGTAGCCATTTTATTGATTATTTTACTTCGCCGATGATTTTGCTACACAACGAAGGAGGGCGCTCTGATGTTACATTAGGACTAGTATCTGCTGAAGTAGGTATAGTTCAGTGACCAGTGACTATGCCTTCATCACTTGAACTTTCCTACAGCAACTGACACAAAGGGACACTAATGCACATCAGAAAAATGCGTGGTGTTGTTATTTAATGACTGGCGGATACAGGGATTGAACCCAGGACCTTCGGTTTTGTAGTCAACGTGCTAACTACTTCAGCCAACGCCACCCTCAAATATTTCACTTTTCTCAACACTTTTGTTTTCTAATTTAAAATTGGCATTACATTTTTCACTTCTTTTTCAGATTAAAGGATTTTTTCAGTAAAGAAGAAGAAGAAGACAGAGGCCGTTATGCTGCTTATAAGCAATAAGACTAAGCATAACTTCAATTTGACAACTGGCTAGATATAAAAGCAACAATCAGCTGATAAAGTACGGATATAATGATAAATAGCAGTGATTTAAATATTTCACACGGTGTGTTAACATTTTTCAAGAAAAACATGTCGTGTAAGATCAGCATCGTTTATTCTTTATTTTATTTTATTTTATTTTTATAAGTAAGTGCTCACAGCATAACGATGGTTGAACCCATAATTTGTGTTTTTATACTTTTTTTCTTTTCATCATCATAATCATCATTTTTAATCAGAGTTGCCAAAAGTGATACAATCAGCCTTTGAAAAAAGTAAAATATTTTCTTTATTATATACACATAAGAATTTTTCTATATTCGTTGTAAAACAACTTTTCACTTTGCAAAGTCTTGAGTTCGTAGGAGAGAAGGGAAAAGAGCTTTCATTCTTGTACATACATATGTATCTATTTAATTCATTGGTGGATGCTATGAATGTATTCGTGAACTGTCAATGTATTGAGGTATAGAGCTACCCACCAATCACAAAGCCACACAATTAAAATATTAATTGAAAATCAAATATTTTCTAAGCAAACAGTCAATTGTAAAAAACTTTTTCAAACTTTATTTTGATATGGTCCACTGGTAGCAACTATTTTTTTTATTTTTATTATTTTTTTTTTTCAAATAAATATTTGTATTTTTATTTAAAATTTTTCTCTTTCCGTAGCTTTAAACTTATGAATATCGCTATGAAAAGCATCATCATTCCCATTTTTCCTTAAGTCCTTGATAACATAAAAAGCATTGTTTGTTACCAAATGCGTTATTTATAATAAAATAGGTTTTGCATATCATAAATTTGAAAGGCAACACGTGTGTTTGCTGGATAAATATCTTGAAAAAAATATGTAAGCATTTGCCTCAAGCGCATTCGTCGCTGTCTCATTGACGACTGAATTAAAGAGGGTAAGAATCCGTGTGAATGCTCTCAGCACAATTGTGCAGAGAAGTTGCATTCTTCAGATATAGTAGTTATTTTAAATTCGGTATAAATTACACTGCAAGTAAAACTTTAACTTTCGAAATGACACAGGAAAACCTCGATATACCCGTAGAGCACAGTGGTACACTCCGTTTTGAAGGATTATGTCAAAATCAAGAGATATTGAATTTTTTAATTTTGTATTGTCTCGCAAGCGATTTGTTGGTATTTTAAGGGAAATATGTTCATCAAAATCTCTTTTGAAATGACTTTAGCTTTTGTTGATTTGTCGAAATTCCACCTTCCGGCTAGCACAATTTATTTATTTAATCCACATTTATGAATTTTTTGTAATAAAGTTGATAAAATTAGACTAAATAGTGCCACAAACTGAAAATAATTTAATTGCATCCACCTGAAAATAGACATTGCGAGAGTTAAATTTCAACAAATAAACACTAAAATAACGTTATTTCAAAAAGACTTTTCGAAGCCTTTTTTTCATATATGTATGTATAGTATAAAAACAGCTTGCGAGACAAAACAAACTGAAAAATGGAATACTCGTATCTCTTGATTTTGACATAATCTTTTAAAAAAGAGTATACCGGCGATTTCTGAGCCATTTACACTGTGCAAGTCTTATTGCTAAGCTGATTAGTTTTATAGGTGAGAGAGAGAGAGAGAGACGAGGGGTAAAGAAACGTTTCTGTTCCCCTTGTCTCTCTCTCCCGTAAACTCATCAGCTTAGCAATAAGACTTGCATAGTGTAAATTAGGACTAAGAGTGTTATTAGAGACTTGACGATTTTTTTTTGTTAAAGACAAAACACCAAATTACGAATGCTTCGGAGATTGCAAGCAAGGCTCTCTGTAGCTACCGAAGATGTGGCAACTCTGCTCTTAATGTGCATTTGAGTGCGTCTATGCATGTACGTGCTTGTATGCATGTATAATATGCATGCACACACACACACAAGCACATGTACATATCAGCCAGTTAATTTAAAGATCTGAGCACGATAAACGTGGCCAAACTCTGTGTTTTCACTCCTGGAATGATGTCTGTTGTCGTGTACATGTGTTTATTTAATTTGTGTGCCTGCATCCAAGTGGCTAAGAAGTTGTAGGGGCAAATATGTATGTATGTATGTGTGTGTGTGTGTGTGTGTGTATGTAAGCAAGTATACTTTTATTTATTTTTAAGTTTGTCAAACTTCTTGAACGGGTTGACGATGGCTGGGCAGCAGCTCAGAGATATTTGATGATGATATTGGATGATGTTTCATCTGCTTCAGCTAAAATAATGTTTAATCCACTCCAATTACAACAACGGCCAAGGACTTGAGGTCGTTGGTGTTTTTTTTTTTTTTTATTATTATTCGATATTTTACTGTGTTTATAAGAGAAAATCAGTGTTTCGTCTTTATTTTCGAGTGCTTTTTACCATTTTCCTTAAGTGGCATTATGATGTGTATGTACTTATGTAAGTATAATAAAAGAAAATACATATATTCTTTAATGTATGGCTCAGGTATTTTATTATACATATGTATATTAATGCATAATGTGTTTTTATTATGTTTGTTGTAGGTATGTACCTACATAACCAAGAACCACAACTTCAAGGTTGTTGATACGGGTTGCTTGGAATTTATGTCTGTATAGGTATGTTAAGAGATAATATGGATGGCGTTCCATCGATGCTGATTTTTTTCTTCTCCGTTTTCTCTGTTAAACTTTTTAAGTGTTGAGTTTTTCGATATTTTTCTTTGGATGTGAATGCTTTTTCTTTTGGTCATCATCATTAATTATATTATGCCTTAAAGTGATAAAAAAAAAGCAAAAAGCAATAACAAAAAATATTTATGCATGTGTTGTTGTCTATAAGAAAAAGTTGATCACAGTAACAAATTTGCACGATTTACCTCATTTTGTTTTTATTTTAGTCAATGTTTATTTCTCAAGTATTGTTATAAGTCGCTTAAAAAAAAGCACGACTTAGTTTTGTTAAGTTATTTCATTCTTTTTTTATATTTTTTGGCTGTGGTCATCATTTAACAAGACATTTTAGGCCCTTTAGGAATCATGCCATAAGAGAAGTATGTATGAACCTATGTAACTTTTTTTTTTAGTTTTTATCTAAAGTTTGGCATCGCTATGAAATTTTCAACCTCAGCGCAGCAAGCAAGCGTTGTTGCTTCATTAAAAAAAAAAAAAGTTTATCCAGCCACGCCAGCGATGTTCCTCATTGCCATTCGTTTGTGGTCGTTGGAATCCTTAGTAAGCTTCTTGATTTACCGCTGGAATGCTGTTTATTGTTTGCTTTTGCAACCTTAGCATTTATGCATTTAAGGCCTCATGCTGTGGTTGTCATCTTCGGTTTCTTTTTACACCGAGATTAACTAGAAGGTCTACTCCTTCTTTTGTTTCTTCTTAATAATAATCTTTTCAATAAAAATAAATAAAAAGAAAAACGCTTGATCGTCAACAGCAAACAAACATAAATTTCTACAAGTTTTATCTGTGGCATAAACACACACACACACACACACACACACATGCATGCATGCATGGATGCAAACATATATTATGAACACACTGAGAGAAATTGTCTTTCTTGGCAACCGCCAAATATGTTTTTTCTACAATAATGTTTTTTCTAAAGTACTTAGATTTTTTTTAAATTCTTCTAATGCCACTACACAAGTTCACTGCACAAATCTGGCACTGTACAGTGCGTCTGTATAGTGTATGGGGGTGGTTGTGCTATTTACGCACTGAACTGAGTAAATATCAAAATGATTTTGATATTTGCTCAAGTTTGAAAACTGTACAGTGAACTTGTGTAGTGTATGTTGCAAACGCTCAGTTGTTTCGTGATTTTTTAAGCGTTCACAACAAGAAATGAGCGCAGAACAAATATTCTGGACACAGTTTCTAGAAACATACAAATAATCACCAGCATTATGGCGAATTAAAATAAAAAATGCACAGTTTACTTGTATAGTGTGTGTGTTTACGCAGTGCCAGACTTGAGCACTGAACTTGTGTAGTGTATGGCCGGCATAAGCAACACATACAGTGTTGCCAGAAGTGGTGGAAAACCCTTACAAGCAATTATTTTTATCACTTATTTGGCAGCGCAGGGAAAATGAGATACATATATGTATATTTAATTTTTGGACAATATTGAGGTATTTTATTCTCAAATTGCATTTTCTTACTTTCCGCTATAAGAAGTTATCTAGTGGTCTTACGACAATTCTTGGAAATCGAGTTTTCATCATATTTCGTCGTTTTAAGGTCATGGGAGTCAATCCGAAGATGTCTTAAGAAGGGGTCACGGGATCGAAAGCAAGATTGCCGCATTCCAAAGATGCTGAGCTCACTTATATGTCGTAAGATAGTGAATCAATTTGGTTCAATAGGTTTCTAAAATTTTTGAAAATATACTGAAGGGTGTCAAAACATCGAAATATGATGCAAACTCGATTTTTTAAAAATCAAATTAAAAATATATAAATTTATATTTTTTTCAAGGCAAAAACCCTAACTTTGATTTAACAACGTTGTTTTAATGAACTCCCTGAATGGAGACTAATCAATTAGAATTTTTCTGAAGTTGAAATTAATTGTTTTTTCTTACCATGGATTTTGTATAATGTTAATAAAAAGTGTAAAACTGTCTTGTTTGCATTACTCCATGCCGATGCAGAAAGAATTTTTCTGAAGGGAAACCAATATTCGCATCAAAAACTCAAAAATAATTTCTGCAGTAGAACAGCGGAAAATTCGTCATTACATTCGAGTGCAACAGTAAAGGAAATACATATATTAAATTAAGAGTCCATTTAGTGGAGAGAGAAAACAACGAATTTTTTAGCACGGCAAGGTATTTTTCAAAAAAATCTATTTTCTTATGCTTTCGAAAACAAATTATCAATATTTAGTTCAGTGAAATATCCGAAATATTTTTATATGAATATGGGATACAATGGCTTTTCATTGTAAGCCATGAAGGTCCGCAGTTTTATTCGATGTAGGTTGCAAGACCATCGTGAAAGCACAAGTACGTTCGATTTTTCGAAATTGACAAAAAAAATGTCTGCGTGTAATGTTGTTAGGTGACATATGTATGTATGTATGTACACGAAATTAATGTTTCACATTGTTATTGGAGCCAAAGCGTATACAAAAATTCCCAACAAACAAATTATATAATGTTTGGAATATTTTGGTTTTATAGTACATGTTATATTTTCCATTTTTAGCTAACAAATCAAAAAATTTGTGTTTACTCAAAAAGAATGTTTAAAAAGTTATTTTGTCTTCTCAATTGTAAAGTCATAAACAAAATACTGCACAAATTTTTTTAAGAACCCCAAAATATTTCTTAACTTATATTTGCTCATACATATATACTCGTACATACTCCCATATTCATAAAAAAATAAAATGAATTTAAAATCCATAGTAGGAAACTTTTGTATGAAAAACTTGAAATAAAATACATTTCAAATTTTTTTATACATTTATGAATATGAGGTTGTTAGTATATATATTGCCTTCATTTAGATGTTTTTCGTACTTATTTGCAAATAAAATTAAAAAAAAAGAAATATTGCCGCAATTATTGGCAATTATTAATTTATAAAAAATCCATTTCATAATTGAAATTATTTTGAAATCATTTTTATTAATTTCACGTTTAAGGACGTGAAATTATTCTCCTTTGTAGATCAAACCTGCATGTTTGTTGGGCAAGTGTTAATATGATTATTTTTTTTTATATACAGAGATAAAAATGTTGTACGAAAACAATGTAAAAAGCAAAAATCGTTTGCTTTTGTGCAAAATAACTTCATGTCTGTTAAAAGATAATTGCTGTCGCTACAACCAAAAACACTAAACATAAAAACTGTCAGATACAAAAATTCAAAAAACAAAAAAAGAAATAAATAAATAAAGTGAAAAATTATATACTTGTGAATCCAATGAATTATTATTGTATTTTGTTGGCGGTCATTTTAAACATTCTTCAACAGAACTTTATATAAAAAATATGAAGATGAGCATACATAAATATTTACGTACATACATACATACAATTATACAAATTAAAAACACATATTTTTCCCAAGAAAAATTAGAAGAAAATACTTGTGTTTCACAAAATATTTAAATATATGTATTGAATGACATCGCAATGAGTTTCATGTGAAACCTGTTTGCGATCGCAGTGCCCACTCCTCACATCGCACTGTATAACACTGTATTAAAGAATAATCAAATCGAAAATGAGCATTCATATTTCTAAGGAATCATTTATAATCTGATAAAATCAAGAGGTTTAATTTTTAACAAAATCCAAAAACAAAAACATTTAGTTTCATAAATATTTCAAATAAAAAGATGTTGTAGTTATAATAAAAAGTAAAATGGCTGAGGTAAGGCCTCACTCACAAATGAAGAAGTCACAGGCAATCATGCAACATTAAATCAAACCTTTCTTTTTTCTGATGGTAAAGGGAGTCGTACTAACTTGGCTACAAGATAAAACTGTCCAAATACGGCTTATGTCGATCCTACTAAAGTGTACACCAACAACAACGTTTACCTCACTTGAGACATTTCAAACAAAAGGTTCGGCTTTGATTTCTTTTGTTGTTGTTGTACAATGATTGTTTGTTTGTTGCACAAGTGTTGAACATAATAGTTTACACCACTTCGATGATTTCTATAGCTTTTCGTTAATGTTCACGTACAAAATGTCAGTCATTTAAATACATATTTAAAAAAAATATATATATATACTCTTACTCTATTTTGTCTCTGTTTGCTTCAGTTTTTGGTTTTTCATTATTGTTTAGTTTATACTCGTATTCATGGCAATAAATGTACGTACTTGTTGCATTCCGCTCTTCAATTGCATGTACTTTGCATCCTAATTAAAGGTTATTTCATCAAGTGAATATATGTATGCACATACATAGTTATAAATGAAATAAAGTGTCTGAGATATCATCGACATCCTTGTATTCGTTTGGAAGGCCTTTCGATGCCATTATGTATATAGGAATACATGTTACAAATGTCTGCAGCAGCTTTGCTGCGGCGCGTTAATCCGAAATTTTCACCCCCATGCATGCAGCAGCATGTCAAATTTAGCACGAGCTGTATGGCACATAGCGCCCTCCTGTTGAATACACATTCCGTTAATATCCATATCATCTAACTCTGGCCAAAAATAATTTTGTAATCGACCGATGAATCGTCCAGCTTAAAATGTACACCAAACAGTGAGACTTTTTAGGATGGATGGGCCGCTTCTGATCCTCATGTGGATTACCATCATCCCAAATTTGAGAATTTTACTTGTTAATCCATGAGGCCCACTTCTGGATGAATGTCTGTGCATATTTAACGAACACACGTCGGTTTCTATGATCGCAAGTTTAAGTTTATTTGGCAAAATAGACGAAATAAATGACAGCCAATTTAGCAACAATATGGCCCCTATCAACCAACAAGGCTCTCGAAAGTCTCTATGGGAAACCCCTTTACAATCTTAGAGTAAATTTTTTTTTTTAAATTAGCCAAACAAATCCTCTGGCGCAGATATCTTACCGCCAAAGTTTTTCAAATTTAATCATATATGGTCAGCAAATCCCTTCTTGCACTTTAAAACAAAGGTTTGGTAAAAGTAAGGAGACTTTCGCAACAGCTTTCGGGGCATGTCATTACTGAACACAGTCCGAAAAATAATCGCTGCTATAATCTTAGATCGACTAAAGCCCACAAAGAATCAAATCAAATCAAACAATTAAATAAAGTTTTTAACTCCTGTTGCTTTCCGTATGTGAGACGTGAGGCATAAACAAAACAAATATCAGCAAGCTTCCACCTAAGACGAATTGTATGACGTTTCTGGCTTAACACAATATCAAATAGAAACCTTGCTCGAATGATCAAGATCAAAAGAAGAAGATATGTTTGGATAGGCAACACATTAAGGTCGACAAATACATTAACTAAGGCGGCACTAACATAACACTCCAAGGCAATCATCGCAGAGGTCGGCCGAAATATATATTTAAATATAGAAGTATAGCCTGTTATACAAGAACTGCCAAAAATAGACTTTACGGGAATTTTTTAATTGGGACCATTTGCTCCCTGCATGGAGAATAGCGGAACATCATTATCATCATCGTGTTAGTCGAAAAGCTGCATTTGATCCAGAATTTCTTTTTCCGGGAAATTATCGCGAATCAATTAATTTTTTCTCTTTTCTCGGAAAGTCAAAAAGTTTGGGAAATCCTAAACTCTGTTTGTAACGCTTATTTCAATTTAAGTTATTTTAAAATTTCAATTATGTATAGGTATACTACATACCTCGTAAACGTTTTTTTTTTTTTTCTTTTTTTTGAGAATAAGTGCTGATTTGACAACACCGATTAATAATACACATGTAAGCCGAGCTACTTTTATTTTGTTTTTCTTTTTTGTATGAGTATTTGAAACGTAGTATGCATGCACGTATGTATGTATGTATACTTTTATTCTATTTATGGTAAAGCAAAGTCTTATTTTTTATATTGCTCTTCTTTTTGTTTTTGTTTTTGTTTTTATTATTCTTTTTAAATTAGTAAGAAATTGAAAGGTACATATCTATCTACTCGTATGTATTTCCAAACAGGTTTAGCAGCGTGTACAAATATAGGTGAGAGAAAACATCTATCTCACTGTGTATTTCTGACTCTCACCTGTTTTGAATGTATCTTAAAGATAAGCTGGATCTTAGCACAAGATTGAAGGCTTCATATGTACAACAGCTGATTATTTTTTTGCTTTGCTTTTTTCGTACTTGGAAATGTCAGAAGTTTTCTATGGGTTATTAACACATACACGCACGTGCTATCTGTTAAAGCCGTACCAATCCAAATAAGCTTTATTATTAAAAAGAACCAAAAATAATGAAATTTCTAATAACGGGACAATAATAACAAACAATGTCGTTTTATTGGCTGATAATTATTTGTAAGATTGCGGGTATCCACCATACAATTCCACCATTTTTGAAGGTAAACATTTAGAGAAATTTAAAAATACCGAACTATATTTATTTGACGTTAAGTCATATTAATATAAGTGCATGTTAATATAAGATCTACTGATCAGCTTCCTAATCAGATACGAAATGCATCTAGACGTGCTCAGCCAACAGCAAACAAAAATTCTTCATTTCGAAAAATAGTTTCATTTGTGAAAAAATATCTCTTAGCAGACAAGTGTACTATGTGTCTGCTTCTCAATACTGACGTTGCATGTGGATTGCATGAAATGTGGGTTACAAGCATATTTTGTTGCAATTTGCTATTATATTATACATATTCTAAAAAACAAGATTTCTGATTTGTTATCTCAGTATATTCACATTAGCCTTGCATGCTTGATAGTACCTTTAACATAAATTCCACAAGGACGTTGTATTAAACCAAACAACAGGATGAGGGTGTATCAGTGTGGTTAAAGACACTCAACTCACTCTTGCCAATTTCAATGACAAACAAAGTGTTTCGATAATTTTCCAAAATACACCAGCATATTTAAATTTTTATTTACTTTTGCCCACGTAAACTTCATATTCTACGACAATTTCTCTTATTTTGTACTGCAAATACTTTGGCTAAATTATTAATTAAATACAATTTTTATAATCCACTTTGAATGGTTTTGTGCGCCACTAATAACGATATTAGTTGGATTCTGATCACGGAAACATTTTTAGCAATATCTTGAACCTTTTTAACGAACAATGTAGATGCTGTCATGTTCGATCAATGTTTTGAGTGTGTGTCTGTGCTAATGGTTACATTTTATAGTTCGAAATATTCGAAGATTCACGTTATTTTATTTCTATTGTAGTCAGTGTAACCAGATATAAGAAATATATTGCAGATAGATCTGTTTAGAAATAACGCTAAACATTTTTAAAATGATATTCGAACTTCTAAAACATTATACTCAAATTCAAAATATTCATATGTACATATTTTTAATAAAATAAAGCGCAAAGTTATTTAAATATTTTATTTAAATGTCAGCAAATTATTAGCGAAGAATATTTTTGTTATTAGTGTCCACATTAAAGTCTAAATTTCGATTGCTTTCTATCCCTAAAAATATTTAAGGTTAAAAGTACAGGTGTTGATAGAATGTCAAAAAAAATATTTTTATATATATTACTCATCTGAACTAAAATTTATATTTTCGCCGGAAATAATATATTTTTAATAAAAGCCAAATCTTATTGAAATTTTTATCGGTCGTCAATTTTTTTATTTGAAAATGTTCAATTTATTGTGCACGCAGAATGTCTTTATCTACTTTCATATATGTACATATTAAATTGAAAATGGGCTAAAAAAATTTTTTTTTTCATATAAGAAAATTTTCACTTTATTTCATTTGGTGTTTTACTCGTACCTAAGTTCTACGCAGAAATACAGATATCCCAGTAATTTCGACTTGTACTGGCTGCAGTTCTTTTTATTTTCACACACCGCTCCTTTACTCAAAGAACGTCACAACTCAAAGGAATTTTTTTGAGTTAATGATGCAGAATTAATCCTCATAATATCGTTCTTCATACTGTGTAAAAATTTCATACAAATATCTTGTTTACTCAACTCTGGGAGAAAAATAAAATTTTCGCTTTCCATTAACGGCCCTTTTCGCAATGTACAATTAAAAGCTAACAGGGACTTTAACGGCAAGTTTTGTATGAAGAAATGTCAGTTAAAGTTCACGTTAACTTTTAATCATACATTGTGAAAAGGGCCGTTGTGTTGTAAATTGTGTGTAAATTGCAAACTTTAAACGCGTTTTCTGTCAAACCGGTTTTTTTTGCGTTATGACGTTCTTTGAGTAAATGAGCGATATGTATATTTTTATGGATTTCACAAATATCTATGTAATATATCGTCACCTTAAATGCAAACGGACGTAACTACAAGAAATTCTAAATCGACTTTTTGATTGATTATAGCTCATTTTATCAACCTACATGTTCACACAAATATTTAGACCTCTGCTATCAAAAATTACGACTTTTTAAAAGAAATTCAAAAGGACGTGATTACGAATGCGTCCATTTTTTATTGCAAGGAACGTAACTAAGATAAAATCTTAAATATGCATAAAAAGGAAATAATTGGTTAAAAACATACATACATATAAGTATGCATACTACAAGTAAATTTCGAAGAAAACTTTCAAAAATACTTTATTATTATTGGTTTGGTAACGGTTTTTATTCCTCCTGTAAAAAATATGAAAGTGTAGTTACGTCCGTTTGCATTCAAGGTGACGATATGTATATCTTCCTTCTCTCTATCTCTCTCACACATTGTTTTTAGCAAAATATAGTACTTAGTTATTTTTTTTTAATTGTAATACCCCCTGTGTGAAGGAAAATCTTAATATATTCCCAATCCCCATCTTATAAAAATAAATCCCCAATCGAATGATAAGTGTTTTAATACGACAACAGTGTCGAAATAGCGTTGCGGAAATGTTGGAAAATTTAAATATTTAGAAATTCTTTGTCAGCATAAAAATTGTTAACAAAACAAAGTATTTATGAATAATGTAAATACATAGATTATACTAAGCTGCTTTACCGATGTACAATATTTTCTGATTACAAGCGAAATAAGTATCTAAGCAAGTACATACAAGAATTTATTATTGAAAAATATTTATGAAGTATGTAAGTAAAAAAAAACATTCATACACATACATATATGTGTTGGCACGTGTATACATACCCTGCAGGAGATCGAACTAGTGTCCAACTGGTATTTTACTAGTACAGAAGCCACCACCACTAGTTCCCAACCGTAAACTTTCATATAAAATGTTAATGCTCAAATTAGCATTGAGTGTGTTTAGAAAATTACTAGTGCCATTGGTACTAGTTTAGGACTAGTTAATTACCAGTTCTTTTGCAAAGAAAAATTCTATAAAATTTGTGGTTTTATTCCTTTGTTACCCAGTGACAACTGTAGTTAAAACTCGCAATTATTTATCAAAATTCAAAAATACAAAAGGTTAATTGTAATTATTTGATTATAATTATTTATAGGTGAACCTAAAACTTTAATAATTGTATAATACCAATTTTCGTACAGTGCAAGTGCTCTGTTAGACAGTCAAAATTTATTTTGCAATGTGGTGCCTTGGAACTACTTCATATACTAGTACTCATCAGAACTAGTAATTTTATACAACAACTTTAACCCTTTTCGCACTAGTTCTTGCTGTTCTAGTAATTATACTAGTAGCTTTTAGACAATTGACACCTATTCTCCTGCAGGGTATGTACAAAAACATACATACATAAAAAAATAGGGGCGTAACGAATTTTTGCACTCGCATTTGTTCACATTCCCTAAAGCTTATCTGAATTCTTAAAGTGAAAACTTAAAGCAGGCCAGGCCACTCCTGGAACTTGGCGGAAGTTCCATAGATTTTTGGAGTAATAAATTAATAGTTTTTTTTTAATTTTCGACAATGACATTCTCGAATTACTTCACCGATTTAGATCCTTGCGCTTTAGTCCAGAAAAGTAATTGAATCCTGAAAATGACTTTTTTTTTAACTTCGGAGATGGGGGCAAATTATGGATTTCGATACCGATGGAAATTTTAAAATATTTCCATTTAAAATCTACGTTCGATATCGAGTGCCATAGTTTGCGCACTAATTAGTTTTTGGATTCGATCGGTTAAGTCTTTTAAAATTTATTTTAAAAAAAACTTTTTTTCGAAAACTTTATTTTCGAAAATTCACAAATTCTGAAGTGTCGTAAATTTGGTTCCGATCGGATGAGCCCTTCTTAAGTTATGAGAATTTCAGATACATACACACTCACACATATACATGCACAAGGACATCAAAAATATATTCCCATGAGATCTGACGAAAACACGATTTTCGAAAATCTGGGTGATATTAGTAACTTCCTATTTTCGAAAGCGCGAAGTTAAAAACTATAGCCTTTCTAAGGAAATAAATTATAATCAACGTGGAGAACACAAAAATGCTTATTTATCTTATTTTTATCGAAGCTGATAACAAATATTTACGATGATCTTAACTTGTGAAATTGTTATATGAACGAAGTATACAAGCATATCTACCTGCATATACATATGTATGTATTTGTATGTATTTATATTTGTATTACAAGTTTGTATAATGCAAAATCCGTTGCATTCGCTTCTGCAGACATTTAAGTTTATTTAATTTATTTAATTTTTATCAGTAAACTGACATTCGCTACCTCCCTAATATATATTTTGGCTTTATTGCAGAATAACCACACACACGTTCTAGGAATTGGAAAATTATAAATAATTTTATTTAACACTTATCATCAACATGTATTATGACCACTATTAAAGGTTATCATGTTCTCTATATTTGAAATGTGTCTACTGGGGACGTGCATACGAGTACCAAGAGATTTTGAAATTAATGTGAAGTTACATACACACATACATAAATACATTATTTATGAAGTCAAATCAAATTAGAGGCATCCCAGCTAGCATTTGGGTGATCATTTTTGGCAGAAATATCTTATATGATTTCTACAGATCGCTTTTGATGATTAAAAACTGATTTATCACTTGGGCGATTGAAAGAGGATTCACTTATGATTCATCTATGTATATGATCAAATAATGATTTCTTGAAAATAGAGGAACATCATGCAAACCGCAAAAAGGTGATTTAAATGATTTAATATGAAAATTGCTCAAAAATAATCAGCAAATCGTATCATAACTGATTATTTGGTATGATTCATCTGTAGGGTACCATTTTCTCACAACGGGAGTATCATTTATGATCGAAAAATTAGCTCATATTCGGTTATTTTGCCCGTCAAGCTGATTCGGAAACGATTGGATTATGATACAAAATGCTACCTGGGATTACTATACATACATATGTATGAGTGGATGTTTTTATATATACAAATTCTTTTTCTTAATGAGTCTGGCACAAAAATATTCATGATTATTAAGGATCAACTATTGACATGATCATGTTGAAATGCAACAGGTTATTCAGTTATCGCTAAGTTGAGATTATTTCACTCAGCATTTTTCAATATTAATACCCAAAGTTTTTAAATTTAATTATACATATGTACCTAAATATACATATATGTATATATGTATACTTATGTATGTACAATGTATACGAAAATGGATGGATTTTCAAATTTGTATGTCTGTTGTAAACTGATAAGTACTTGTTTGAAAAAAAAAGAAAAATAATCAAATATTAAATACTTACATATATGTATGTACATACATACATACATACATGCTTGCACAAATACATATGTACATACATACATATCGCTCATTTACTTCAATAGTGTCACAACTCAAAAAAACCAGTTTTGCAGAAAACGAGTTTTAAGTTTTCAATTTGCTTACAACTCAATGAAGACATGAAAAAATATCCTTCTCTCATGAGGTGATGGTACAAAAAAAATTCAATTTTTGAGTTATGTCACTTTTGAAGTAAATGAGCGATATGTATGTCGCATTTTGTTTGTTGCTTTTATATTTTGTATTGTTGATGTTGGTTTCGACTCTTTTGTTTGATGGCGTTGGCCAGGCGTGAAGTTTCGTGCATTTTGTAACACAACTAACAGGCCATGATGTTGTTCTGCTGAAAGAACTATTATAGACTTTTATTTTATTTTTCTTTTATTTCATTATTGTATTTTTTACTATTTTCTCTGTTCATAACAATCATTCATGATCTTTGTGTGAATTGCCGGGCAAAAGCTTGCCATATCTCAAAAAAAAAAAAACTAAATTTGAATTTGGAATTATTTTTTTTTTTAAATTAATTAATTCATAGATATTGTGCAAATACAAAAGACATTGTAATTCTTTTAAAACTTTCGATTTAGCTCATGAATATATTTAAATATCATATCATATCGCTCATTTACTCAAAGAACGTCATAACTCAAAAAGTTAATGATGCAGAACTAATCCTCAGATCGTTATTTAGTAAAAAGTTCATATAAATATTTTGTTTATTTACTCTTCTTTTGAGAGAAAAATTAAATTTTCTTTCTGCATTAAGTTGTGTGTAGAAAAAGTGAAAAAGAAAACTCGTTTTCTTTTTCACTTTTTGGAGAGCATGTGCTAGACTGAGGTTAGCGTAGGAAACTTATCCAACATTTCAAACACTAGGTTTGGTTTCTCACATAAAATTTTCTCTAAGATCGGAAAGTGTTTCTTAAACAGACAGACTTCCAGATTATAACTTCAGACATATTTAAATCTAATGTATGTAAGTATAATTTTTTATGTTTCCTTTTCACTTTTCTAAATCTCTCTTATAAATCTGTTCCACTGTAGTTCATTTGAATTTCAGCAAATGTTTCATGATTAAGTAATGTAAATTTTGTAAACATTACATTTTACATTATTATTTACATATACATACATATTATGTAAATGGAATTCTATTGTCGAATTATTCCATTAAGAAAAAACATACATCCATATCACAAGAAACCGATAGGAATTAAGTACCAGGTGGCATGAGCATCGGTCCTGCATTCGCATTAAAATTTCAAAAATATAATTGATACGATTAAATTAATAAAGTGCAAAGTTTTTCTCAAAGCTCTAAAATAAATTAACTCAATATTTGTCAACATGGTTTAGGCCAACTCAAACTCTGTATGCAAAACTGCTTTAGTTTTTCTTTTTCTTTTTCTTGCTGCTGCTTCAACAGTTGGTACTTTCGCTGATGCAATGAAGCCAAACAGATTCATGTACACTATCATGTATTCATTCACACGATGTTCGTTCATATGCGAAATAAATATGCATCTTTTTTGTTTGTTGTTGTTGTAATAAATACAAAAGCAGCAAACAAAAACAACAATTACAAATTCTCACGACACTGAATTAAAAGTTGAAATCTTAAAGTGTAGTGAAAAATAAAACAGAATTGAAAACAAAAATTTAACGAATTATTCTTTGTTTAGCTCTGTATTTATAATTACTCGTATGTATACAAAACAACCCAGCAAAAAATTTCAAAAAACGTAATCGGGTTTGGAATTAAAGCTTAAATTAGACGTGACATAGCCCTAACGCCATAACCATAACGAAACCAAAATTCAATTGGTTTCTATGGTGAGAGTGAGAGAGACTCGCCATAAGCGCATAACTCTCACCATAGAAACCAATTGAATTTAGGTTTGGTTATGGCTATGGCGTTATGGCTATGTCACGTCTAATTTAAGCTTAAGCATTTTTGGTGGAAGCTGTTCCTTACTGGATTACCAACTTAATGATTTTAACAAGGCGTGAGACTAAAATAATCGATTCTTGAGTAGTACTCATTTTTAGGGTTCCGTACACCAAAGGTGAAAAAGGAACCCTATTGTTTTCGCTACGCTGTCCGTCTGTCCGTCTGTCCGTCTGGCCGTCTGTCCGTCTGTCCGTCTGTCCGTCTGTCCGTCTGTCCGTCTGGCCGTCTGTCCGTCTGTCCGTCTGTCCGTCTGTCCGTCTGTCCGTCTGTCCGTCACAGGGTATTTTCTCGAGAACCGTAAAAGCTACGGACCTGAAATTTGGACAGAGTGTGTAGACCCTTGGCCGCTACAACAACAAATACATGAGAGTTGGAAATTAAAGGGTGTGCCAAAACGAGCAACGAAAAATTTTAAAATCCCATGTAATATACATACAATTGTATGTATGTATGTATATTACATGGGACCCTTGGCCGCTACAACAACAAATACATGAGAGTTGGAAATTAAAGGGTGTGCCAAAACGAGCAACGAAAAATTTTAAAATTTCATCTAATATACACACAATTGGATGTATATGCACTTGAAATTTGTAAAGTTCGTGTATTTTTATACAGACTACAACAACTAACACTAAAATTTAAAAAATTTTAATTAAAGGGTGTACCATCAGTTAATGTAATTTCGACTATGTAATTTTTATAACTTGCTGTATCTTGGAAACCGTAAGAGCAAACTTCTTGAAATTTTCAAAAACGGTAAAACAAAAAAGTCTCAAAATTATAAAATCGCCAAACCCAAAAAAAATCGCCAAAATAAAAAAAAAAATCGCCAAAACGAAAAAAAGCACCAAATTAAAAAAATTTCTAAATCGAAAATAAATCGCGGAAAACCGGAAAAATCGCCAAAATAAAAAAATCGCCAAAATGAAAAAAAATCGCCAAAATGAAAAAATCGCCATAATGAAAAAAATTGCCAAAATGAAAAAAAAATCGCCAAATTGAAAAAAATCGCCAAAATGAAAAAAATCGCCAAAATGAAAAAAATCGCCAAAATTTAAAAAATCGCCAAAACGAGAAAAAAGCGAAAATTAATCAAAAAAACGTAAAAAAACACTGTATTAAAAAAATGCTCAAAGCCCAACGTACGGAACCCTTCGTGCGCGAGTCAAAGTCGCACTTTACTGAATTTTTTTATTTGGCAACTTGTTCACGTAATCTATTTAATCTAAAAAAATTATTCTTCTCATTTAGCAACTTGTACATAATTTTTTTTTTTAATTTTAGGTAATGTGATTTGTAAGCGAGTAATGAAACTTGGTAATCAGAAAAGTAAGTCATTATATGGCAAGTAGTTCTGATGGTAATGTGTAATTTTTTGCTGGGAAGAAATCAACATATTATTTATCTTTAACTCAAAACTATTTCTCAAGGATGTCGCACTTTTCGTAAAACCAGAATATGTACATATGTATGTATGTAACATCAATACTTAAGTTGATGCAATGAAATAGTTTGGCATGCATTACATACATACATACATATTTGTTTGAGTATCAAGAGATATCCCAAGAAGGAGAGATGCTGTTTTTTGACAAAAAAAAACATATGCAAGCAAATAAACAAACAAACAAACAAACATAAGATCAGATACAAATATTCAAAACTCTGTCCGAACGTTGTACGGTACATATCGAGCCCTTTTTTCGATTTTATCGTAAGCGACATGTTATCGAAAATGGACTTTTTTATTGAAATTAAAATTTTATGGGCCTACCCATAGTTTAGAATTATGAAAATGGGAAAATTGTTGATAACTTTTAAGTTACAGGCTGTACAATTTTATCGTAAGCGACAATTTACGTACAAAAACAAATTTGAATATTAAAAAAAAACCTTCTCCTGAACAATTTAATTTTTGTCGCTTACGATAAAATCGAAAATAAGGCTCGATATGTATATACATACATATGTACACATATGGAAATTATGATAAAATAACAATTACTTAGTGTACTCGTATAAGCGAAAAACAACAAATATCTACATACACACATACATACTTCAAAAATTTTAGATATCGGCTGCATAAATATGTTTTTCACATCTGAAATGTTCTCACGCACACGATACTTAACAAATGCATGTTTACAAATGTACATATGTATGTATGTATATGCATATTTATCATACATATTCATGTATACATTATTATGTATGGAGTTGTACTTGTGCAACATCATGTTCGTTCAACAACATACATACATACACATATGTATATGTATGTAGATTTTTGTCAAGGCTTTATACTCGTGTGTGTGTATGTGTATATAAGTTTTTAAGTAGAACAAATTTTCGAAGCTGGCGTTAATTTTTTATTAAAAATTACAAAACAATGTCAAATATTTTACATTAATTTTGCAATTTATGCATGATGTACATATGTATGCATACAGACATACATATTGTGTACATTTGTATGTGTGTATGTATATGTATGTATATCTACGAGACTCAAACGGCAGTTTTAAGCGTCACAGTGTCATAATGTTTTAAAATTTCTGTTTGATATAAAAACCAAAAACAAAAGCTATTATACTAAAATAATTTAAAACATTATGACACTATGACACTTAAGACTTTGTTTGAATATCCCAAATATAGTGAAACCTCTCATAATCGGACACTCATGGTCGTGGTAGTTTTGTCCGCTTATGAGAGAGATGCATATTCTTTTATTTTAATTTTGGATCTACAAAATTTGTCTGGTTATGGGAGGTGTCCCTAATGAGAGGTTTCACTGTACTATTTAATAAAATTCATAAATTTTTACAACACTCACTCATCACTTCTTTAACATTTTGTACTAAAAATATTGTTTTTTTTTTGCTAATTTATTTTCCAAACCTTGACTGGAATTGAACCATGCAAGAAGGAAAAATAGTTACACAAAAATCTTACTTATAAAGCTATCAAGTGCTATATGTATGTATGTATTTGTATGTATTTGGCTTTCGTAATTGTTAAAATTCCAAACAGAGCACTGGAAAAGTGTCTATTTCATAAATTTTTAATAAAGTTTAATAAGCATGTATGTATGTATGTATGTATGTATGTCTGTCTGTCGCTTTTTATGAAAGATCAACCATTGATCTTCAGTCCTCATTATCATACATATTCATGCATATGTACATATGTATGTATGTATGTATGTATGTATCTGTGTATTTATTTATGTATTTACTTTGTATAATAAATAGAAAAGAAGAACTCTAAGATGAACTGGAAGATTGACAGAAGCGAAACAATTTTAATTTTTTTTTCTTGTGATTTGTGGTTAAACATTCGAAGCTTTAAATCTGTGACTCTTTGGATTTGCCAAGTTGCTGTTGTTGTTTGTACTCGTATGTATGTATGTATGTACGAGTATAAATAATCATTTTCTACAGTTTATGCCTTTTGTTTATTTGTTTTATATGAGAGTGTGTAGTTGCCTTTAATTAAAAACGTCATAGGAGATTCATTGCATCTTTTATGGGCATAAGATCCACTCTAAGTCGTGGTTTAAATGACCATATTTGTGTGTGTATGTTTACGTGTGTATTTGTGTGTGTATGCACTTGTGTGTGAAAAGAACATATTATGGTTTCAAAGAAATCTACAACTTTCCTAATTTGTTTTACCATTTTAGGACTTGTAGGAAAACTCGTCGGCAATCATTTTTCTTGTACAGTTATTTAGTGTTTGTGAAAATCCGTTATTCTTTCTTTTAACTTGTTGGCTGGCCAATAAATCCGCCAACTAAACAGTTTCATTTTATAGCAAAAAAAAAAAATCAAATCAAATCAAATCATCGAAAAAAAAATTAATTCACTTTAACTTCCGCTGTAATTTAGGTGAACAAGAAACAAATACATGGATAATGATCGTTTTAGTGAATTGAGTGTGTTTGTATATACATGCACACACACATACACATACATACATACATATGTATGTACATATAAAATGAATGTTTGTTAACAACAAAAGAAATCATTTCTGGTAATTGGTAATTTTTTTTTGTTAGGATCGTTCTTTAACACGCAATGGGCTGCGATTATTATAGAAAAATTGGAGTTTCAAACCGCGATCAGCACTATCTATTAATTATTTGTTATTTGCCTTTTGGCTTGAACTTTGCTCTTACATAATCATGAAATATGTATGTATGCTTGTATATGAAGCGTTCCAGTTCTTTTTTTTTAATTTATGTACATGTATACACATACAAGCCGCATACATGCTGTAATTAACATACATATATGCTTAAAAGCGACAACAGCATAAGTCGAATTAAGACAAAATCGAATTAAACGTGCTACAAAACCTCTACAGATGAAACCCTATAAAAATTTGTGACTCGGTCAATACAATAATCGCTATTGTTGCAACTGCCTTGGTTTTAATTAGTTGCTGTAACCGAGGGCGTACTGTACATCTATTGAAAATCTTACATATCCTGTGTCCAGTTCGGTCTTGTTCTTAGTTCTTTTAGCTTTAATTTAATGGCTGAGATGGCGAACGTATCATCACTAAATAACTTTTTTCTGTTTTTTAACCCAGCAAAAAAGTCGGAATTAGTTCCAATGGTTTCATTGCATACCAACCACTACAGGTACTGAATTTACCCCTTATTTCTACAATCCAGACGGTCGACTTGAGTATAAAATGTATGTGGAAAGCACTCATTATTTTGAATAGTTTTCATACAAATTTTCTAGACGAGTCGTCTGCCTGACTTGTGGAAACTGCACATTAATATTCTAAGGCTGTTGTTTACGTCAAAAATTGTTCTAGACAATCTAGTTATTTGGATCACTCCTGCCTTATGAGAACCATATGTTAAATGCATTAATGTTTCACCAGAAATGGAAGCATTTCTCATATTCCATTTCATTAAAAATTCATGTTAAATTGCTGATGTTAACAAGCCAAGCCTGTGACAATAAGGAAAAAGTGCTTAAGTCATATTTTACTATTTTGCAGTAGAGTACTTTTAGGCGTTCAAGTAGATTTTTAGAAATCTATTTCTTCTACAGTTAAATTAGACAATTCGGTATTCGCTTAAATTTCTTTTAGAAAATTTCGTTCTACACACTATAAATAATACATTTGATTTGAAATAAACCAAAGTATAAGCTAAATTAAGCTATTATTATTTCATATTAGATTATAAAACAAACAAAAAAGATAAGAAGCAAGTCATTTCGCTATAACTTCCCGAAAAATAGCACAAAATAAATGAAACATTGCCCAGAGGTACTTTCAAATATGGATTTTACAGGGGCAGCATTAACTCAAAAACAGCTTATCACCACTTTTTACTTTTTGTCACAGAATCAATCTTTAACCAAGGCATGGGTGCTGATGAAGTGCGTGGCTGTACAGAAAAATATCAAAATTTCCCTTAGCTAATTTTTCTTCTTTTCTTTAGGAAATCACATTAAAAATATTTCATTCTATAAGAACTTAAGCCCCATTAAGAAATTATTCCAGATTAAATATGTATAATTTTAACATTTCTTTTTTATTTCAAAATAATAATGAATGAATGGATGAATGAATGAATAACTAATTTAGTGTTTGCTTATCTTAATCGCAGGCATGTTTTCACGCGATCCACCAAATTTTGAGAGGTGTATTCGGAAATAGTTTCATATTTCATCCGGAGTCTGATGTCTAAGTCGTTTATTTACATACATATGTATGTTTATAAAATGTTAATGTTCGTTTTCATTCATTGATTCTATGTACATACATATGTATGTATGTATGTATGTGCAAATGTAAATATGTTTATTAACAACTTGTAAATATTCTAGAAAAATGTTCAACATCCGGCAGAGAAAAAACAGGAGAAAAAACACAAAATAAAACTGGCATCTTTGATTTTCAGTTATTAACCAGAAAACTGGAAATACCCTACAACCCCCATAGACTTGGATTTACCATAACTTTGTGTTGAACCAATCAACACACACACACACACACACGCTTGAACTTGCATGCAACTTAATTTGTATGAATGAAAGGAACTCCAAACAAACAAGTACTTTATAACATCAATACACGCACACACACACACACACACACACACACATACACACACGTTTGTACTTGCAATGTTACATAATTGCTGTACGGTCTATGATAATCTTGTGCAGACTCTATTCACATCATCAGCATTGCATTCTTCGTATTGGAATAATGATATGGAAAAAGACCTTTAAGAAGATGTTGAAACGATGTGGTAGAATGTGTTAAAAAATTTTCATTGATTTAAAGAATGAGCAAAAAAACACGTTTGCAACGGAAGTAATTTGTGGTGTCAGTAACGTACGAACGAGTAGTTATCGAACTTATTTATTTTTTTCACTATTTCTCTGCTCAAGAACCAGGCGATTGCTGCAACTTTTGGTTTTTATTTTTATTTTTTATGTTCATAGTTTTCTTACTAAATAAAACAAGCTTTTGCTGAAGCTGATGAAAAAGAAAAATTAACTGAAATTAATTTAATTTGGGCCATTTTTTTTTAATTAATATTCAGGTATGTTTGTATTCGTCGTATCAATCAATTACTTGCAAAATTGCAAAATGCTTACGTTGCAGCAAGAATTTAAAAGTAAAAAAAAAACTGCACGGAACTGCAAAGAAAACAAAAAATAAATGAATTTATGTGTAATACTTGTTTCTTGTTTTTGTCGCTAACCAAAAATTACTTTTTTTTAAATTTTATTAAAATGTTAATATGTAACGAACTCATTAAAGCCATGAATTGTTATTATTTATTTATTTTTTTGTTGCAAATAACGACCCAATAAAATTGAATAGCACTGGAACATTACATTGAACTCTCAGTGGTAATATAAGCAAAAAAGTTTTTGAAAAGAATTTTTCTTTCATAAAGCTCAATAGTTAATTTAGTGTTAAAGCAGAATATACTTATTTAAAAAAATTCGTTGAAAATTAAAAATTTTTCTCAAAAGTAAATTTTAACAAGTTGGCAGATTACAACACAAATTTTGAACTTTTCCGAAAGTTACGGGTTGGTTAAAGTTTCCCCCCCCCCCCTTGCAGCATATCGGTATATGAAACTATACATATGTATGTATGTTCTTTGCATCTGAGGTCTAGGGTATGTTCAGAAATTGTGTAGAGAGTATTAAGGCAAATATTTTTGGCACTATTCTAACAAATCGTAAAAAAAACAGCCCGAAAAAGGGGGACTGCAGGAATGAAATGTTCTACAAAAAAGTTGGCCACACTATTTTACTACATATGACGGAACACACCAAAGCCAACAAATCAACCCAAACAGCAAAAACCAGCCAAACTCAAGATTGCCCATTTTTTAATCTAGCCAAAACTCCCATGTTCAAATTTAATCTTTACCTGTCCCACAAGGGAATTTGTAAGAATAAAAATGGGCAATCTTGAGTTTGGCTGGTTTTTGTCACAATCCCGTATTTTTTTCGTGTTGAACTATATTCTTATTTATTTATTAGTTAAAGTCATATTTTGGTATGAGATCAATATGCATGCATATCGCGGATCGTTTCCATATTATCATGATAAGTTTTGGCTTCTAGGTGTCATTTTTCAGTTACAAGTCCCAATTTTAGGAATGAAGAATGGTGAAGATTGTGTGTGATTTGCTTATTTCAATAATTGTGAATTATTAAATTGATTTAAAGATCAGTGCAGTGAATATTTTCATAATGCGGACAAGGTTACATACAAATTCGTATGTGTATTAATGCATGTATCTTCTTTAAATGCATGGGAAGGTTAAAGTATAATTGTTGATATGACACTTTGATAAATTTACTATAATCTAATATTATGTATAACAAGTTTTTCTGATTGATTGATTTCTCTTAACTACCCAGTAAAAAAAATTGGAAGTCATTCTGAAGGAACTACATTTTCATTGCTTCCAAAAAATCGATATTTTTAAAATGCCGACAGTTAGCAGAAAGCCAATTATAAGATTATTTTAGTTATGCAAAACCTTGTAATTCCTCCATAGTTTTAGAAAATAGTCACTAGAATTTTTAAAACATCGATTTTTTGACAGAAATTTATGAACTAATTTTAGTCTAAAATGTAAAAGTAATTTACTTAAATTTACATAAAAACACCGTTTCGGGCTTAAATTCGTTTAAAAAGAAACGAATTGGTGAAATAGGTAAATATTTACCATTTTTCCTAGATGAAAATATTATCATAGAACACAAAAAAGGAAATTTTTCTTAAAATCGCTTCCAAATCGGTGACCAGGCAGCGAAAAAGAGAACTTCTTGCAATGACAACCCTATGTAAAAATCATTAGATCGGATCGAAATTTGCACTACTTCCAGATCGCAAACTCTACATTTTCATGACTTTTTTGGAGTGTCTTTTTTTACTGGGTATTGCTTTTGAAAATCTCTGGAGAAACGTGCAAAACTTGCGCCAGATAGAAAGAAGTATTCCATTTTGCAAATGTATTAATTTTTATTTTTATTTTACCAAAGCCATCTGTTGTTAATGGGGTTATTTGAAACTTCAGCAGGTACTGATGTACAATAATTTTCGACATCATTTGGCTTTTGATATAAATACACATGAAATACATGTACATACATATATACATATGTACATATCTACATATTTAATCAAATATTTACCCAACAAACATATTTGATATCAGATTAAAGCTAATATGTGAAATCTGAGGTATTGAAATTTAGTTGTGGGTTTTGTTAAGAACAACACTATATATTTCAAATATTTCAATTTACTGGAGCTCAGTGTAGAGAGATGAGCGCGAGCCCTGAACTCAATATTCACTAATGTGCAGTACTTCCAAGCACTGCAATTCAGTGCAGCTTTCAAACTAATATAAAAAGTTATATGTACATATTTATATCACCGCATCATTTGAAAATATTTTAGCTACATACATACATATTTAAAATCAGAATGAGCTATCTGAGTTGGTTGGTGTTTTGTTCTATTCCCACGTAAAACATTAACACAAAATTTAATATTTCGCGAAAATATTTCTATTTCAACTTTTATTACTGATATTTTTGTTTGTTCGATTTCGTCGAAAATATGTTTGTGTACTGGGTTTGCATGAATCAATATATACCCTGTCGAAGAATGTGTGGTTGACTTCAAAAATAATTTACTTATGGTTAACTTTTCTTAAACTGACTAAAAGCTAACTGCAATGTCATCTACAACAAACCCAAAATTAATTCTGAAGTTTAGTACGTAATCGAATTTGGTGATAGCCAACAATTCTATTATTCTCAGTTACTTTAAAACTAGGTAATTTCAATTTTGTATTAACATTTTGCTGTTGTTATTTTAGATGGCATCACACAACGTGTGATGTTACATGTTCGAACCCCAGAAAATTTTTTTCAATTTACTGACTACTAAGTGATTTAAAAAAGTCAACTTTAAGTTAGCTGAAAGTAGTGCAGAATGAGACAATTGACTACCGCCTAGGACATGGCAATGTTAAAATAGTCAGTTGATTACATTGAAAAGTAATCCTAGTGTCAGTCAGTACTAGTTGCGAAATAGTTAGCTTAAAGTTAGTTTAAAGTTAACAGAATTTCCGACAGGGTATGTACATATTTAGCCATGTACATACATTTACATCCATGCACATATACACACACAAACACATGTGTATAATAAACAACACATTCTTTGACAAGATCACCCGCAACTTTATGGTGCAACTAAATATCTTCTTCACATATAAGTATATGTTTCAAAAAGCCTGTTGCACCGTTATGGTCAGTGGTTTCATTTTATAAACAAAAATGGCAAAAACACAGCAGCAAAGCAAAAAAGGCAAAACGAAATAAACAGGCAGCAGCTGTACGAATATGCTGCTACTTTTGATATATCACAAGTACATTTTAGTGGAATGAATACTTGTTTGTGTTTTCTCTTTTCAGCTGTACATATGTACATACGTACATATAGACGTATGTTATTGTTTTAGTTATTGTTCGTTATAACAGACAACACACACATTCAATCAGCAGCATAAAAATCTAAAAACTTTTTTAACTTTGCCAACATAAGTCATGGTTGCATTAAATATAAATTTAAAAAGACGAAGAAGAAAAACTAAACAAATAAATAAAAAATCTACCATACATACACACATACATACACACATACATATGTACATATACTTATATGTTTGTGAAACAAAGTCTTTACCATTATTTATGGCTCGATAATGGATGGCAACTGAACTTCAGTTGCTTTGCCAACTGGCAACGCAACCTAAATTAAAATTAGTATTATGTATGCCGATTTTCCCTAGTTGCTTAAAAGATATCGAAACTACCATTAACTATGACAGATTATGATTATGATTAGTATATCGATGGCTTAATATAAAAAGGGCGTATCTCAATTTTTTTTTTCGAAATCGCGTTTTTAAGGTTTTCTGCTAGACAACGTATTATTGCATCCTCCTTGAAGATCTTAATACGTTACGGTTAAAAATCAAGGACTTATGGTCACTTGAAAAATTATTTCTGCATGTAAATGCTTTAGTTTTTCTTCCGTTTTTGGCTTCTCCTATAAAATATTGAAAATTCGAATTCCGCCATTCTTATATTAAGTCGTCGGTATGCAAAGCTTCTAAACATAAGATATGTATGTGTATGAGTATGTATGTAAGTGTTAAAAAGAAGTTTTTTAAGCAAAAGTTTTTAAAAAATTACCCATAATAAAGATGGTTTGTTCTGTGGAATTATTTTTCGATGAAGAAGAAGAAGTAAAAAACATGGCATGAATTCGACGGTACTTAAGGGACAATTCCAAACCTTTCCGATTTGTATCGAGAGTTGATGGATAAGATGACATAATCTGTAACATACATATGTATGTATGTATATAAAACATGTTGTTGTTGTATGTGAGGTTGAAATCTACAGAAAATAGATTTTTAAGTGACAAACATACTAATTGGCTGTAAGCTCTGAGCTAATGCACTTGGTCGGCATTTAAAAAAGTCTTTTTTTTATAAACCACGAAGAAGAAAACGAGCTGAAGTTCACATTGAACTGAACAAATACTTGTTTTATTTTACAGATATAGTTTGAGTTAAAATTACATACATGTATAATTACACATTTGTGGCAAGCTGTGCTATTTATGTGTTCACATCTGCATGTATATATGTGGAATGAACTTATGGACGTATTTAGTTACCGTACAACTTTTTACATGCATCCACACTTTGGCAATGCACCATGAATTTTAAACACGACATCAAAAAAATAAATAAAAAATCTTACAAATATCACAACAAATGGATATATTCTCACTTCATTTCATACTAAAAGTGTGTAAATATGTATACAAGTTACACGCTTGAACATATGTATATAATTCTGGGCGCATACCTATATTTACTTTGTATGTGAATTAATTCTATTAATTTCGATTGGAAGAAATTGTAAAACCTTTCCTTTGAAATTTCATTCGATATCGAATGTAACAGTTGCCCTCAGAATTGAGGGCATTCTTTTTTATTTATAACATCTACACATACGAGTAAAACAATCTGGAAAATCTTTTACTTTGGCAATTTGTCATCCACTAATACGAGTACAACACCAAATCGCCATGGATACATTTTAATGATCAGCAAATATGTACTTATCTTTTTCCCCGTAAGCATTTGTAGGCAACCAAGCGTGTGATAACACACATACATACATATTTACATACATACTTACATCCATACATAAATAAATACATACATATTTGTACATACAAATTCTTTTTTGTTTTTGTATTGCCAACAAAACTCTATTATGGGTGAGCAAGTATGTATGTATGTAAGTTAGGTAAGTAAGTGGTTGGGGGAGACGGGTTCCATTAAATAAATTACTACAAAATGTCGCACGTGTTCTATAACAATTTAAAAATAAAATATCAAAAAATGTTTTCCACCAAAATGCAACAAACATAGAAAAGGGTTTTTATCGAATTGATCAGAACATGCAGCAAGAACACTGACATATGAACATAAATACTCGTACGAATATAAATAAAAATTTTTGTATGCAACAGAGGATACAAGCTACAGTTCACATTCAGAATTTCGATCATACAACAATAAATTCGAAAACAAGAACAACAACAACAACAACAACAACAACAGATTTATTATATACATTTATATGTATTTACATTTCCTGCATTTAAACATAATAAAATGGCCTACATTAAGACGTTTCACCTTTAAATTAACAAAAAAAAAAAAGACATTGCACAATTTATATAGATCATTGCTGGCCACCGAGAGAAATGTATTCGTGTATGTATGTATGTGTATTCATTTGTATAAGAAGCCGAATGAAGTTCGAAGTTCGAAGTTGAAGAATGAAGTTGAAGTTTTATCAAATTAATAAAACTCTTTTTTTTATGCGCTCAACAATGAAATGTACACTTTAATCACATTATACTTTCAATCGTATTGCACAAGAAAGATCCAACAATTGTACCCGCAATCGAAACGCCATTACTACGAAGTGGTCATAAATACGATTCGTACCCATCAGGCTTGAAATGACGAAACGACGTCAAGCAGTCAACTAATAAATGTTAAATATAAATCGAAAATATTCTTAATGTAAAAACGATAAAACATTTATATTTATATACACGCATACATACATATACATACATACATACATATTTACATAAAAATTTATATTACGCTTCACTACAATTTAATAATTATAATGTACATACTACATTCACATTGAGTGCGCATACGTAGATACGAGCCAAGCCCATATCAAAAAGATTTATAAACAATTTATAAGCTATTGGATAATTATTACTGAAGAAAAAGTACAAAACTTTTTAGTTTTTGCTTCTTTGAAAAAAAAAAATAAAATTTTGCATTTTCATATTGTACCTAGTTCTTTTGCTCAAAACTACTACGTCTGAACTTAACATAAAGGCGGGCAAGAGTTTAAAGGCTCAGTTAGCCGACCGTAATGAAATGTAACTGCAACGGCAGGAAACAGCTGATCGATATTGTTATGTGAAAAGTATAGTACAGATTCTTACATTCCGGTTACATCTCTATAACCATTTTCATTAGATTTCTCATTACTGATTGGCCTGAAAAATACATTATGTCTGCAGCAAACCAGAAACCAACCGACGATATGTATAGTCGGTACAAGTACATATACAGCAATGCCAAGTTGGTGCCTTTGGCACTATTTTTAGTGCTTTCTGAAGACTCAAAACGCCAAATTTTGAGCGTTACTCGTAGTGCCAAGCGAAGGATAAGCAATAAGTAGTGATTTTAAGAAATTTATGTATATCTTAAAATTACTTTAATAAAAACTTGGTGTATATATTTTTGCAGTGTAAAGCATAACTTTTTCGTCTGATATACATACATATTTCATTAAAGATGATACTATTGCAAGCAACACGACTAGTCCATACATTCATGTAAAATCTACTCCATAAAGAACTAGGACTAGTCCAAATATATGGATAAAACTTGGTCGATTTAACATTGCGTTGTCCTATGGTTCTAGTTACAGACCACTCGCATACATTTGTAAGGTTTTTAGAATAACGATCATAATCGTTTAAACACGAACACTTCAACTGTTCTTGTTTTTTTTTAGATATAAGCAAAGCGAAACCATATCAGCTGATCTCAACAGCACAGGTGACTATTTTATTCGCTTGTAATTTGAATATCCCTCAGATGACAAGACACAGTTTTTAGTAGATTTTTCAAAGCGATTTGCATATGCCTTAGATTAAAACTTCTTTTGCCTCCTCTAGCAGAATAATGTTGTTTGAAAATAGTATATACTTGTATCGAAATCTTTCAGTAGCTCGTTCAGAGGGCATTTACATCTGCACAAACTCAAGCAGATTTTAATTAAAATCTTTATGAAAATCTATACCATTTACACCAACTTTTTATGACATTTATCAAAATTGTTTTATCCAAAACAAAACCTATTAACTAAAATATTTCCAAAACTACAACCAAACAACTGCAACTTAGCCAATTCACACACTTTTTTAAGCAGGCCGTACCTAATTCACTCATCTTTTTTATAAATATAATTTACAGGGTAGTAAAAAGTATATAAAAATATTAGATTTTGATTAGATTTCCTACAAATCTACTCACAAAATAGATTTTGTTTTGTATGGGGAATCTATTAAAAAGCAGCAAGATTTAGCTCGAAATCTCGAAAGTACTGGATTTCGAGACAATGCAAATGCCCTATTAGACACAAAAGCCTATAATCAAACCCATTTAAGTTGCAAGGTTTGTGTCTAAAACGGGCTACTGAAAGAGTTCGATACAACTCTACAATAAAATAGTTGCAATAATTTGCATGATCACATGTGATCATACATTGTATGACGCGGGTAAATCCTTTCCAACATACTAGTTATTTTTAATTAGATTGAATGTCTGAATCGTACTCAAACACTTAAGATTACACATCACTAGACAGGCGATCCTGTTCACAACTTTAAGTCGCTACTTATCCCTGATTCCTGTGAAGGGAATTTTAAATACGAGTAACTACTTTGCGCACCCCAGTTCTTCTTGATTGTATGTACATATTTGTATTCGTACTATACAATTTTACATTTGTATTCCAACAGCTTTAATACGTGATCGGCATGTTAAATTTGTTTTTTTTTTGATACATTTAAATAATTTATAATCGAAGTAAAAAGTACACAACTTTTACGGTTGATCGAATTTTTGTCTGTTAAGTAAAGAGACGATTTCGTTTAAGGTTTTTCGTTTTCTTTTTGATTTTCTCATTGTTAATTTGTGCCATGAATATGGTAATATTTATTTCAATCTATACAAGTTTCTAATTGAAAACAAAGTCGTAAAGAATGTAATTGGGTTTAACGATTTACCAAATGCAACACAACAATTTAGTATTTTTATTAATTTATACACTCACATACATATGAGCATGCATACATACATACATACATACATACATATGTAATTATACACACCTTGTTACTTGGCAAGAATATGTATTTCTTATTTGTATTGAAAATGTGGTTACTCGTACCACGTCTTACGACTTTTTATGTGTCGTATGCACATGAATTTGTTGTTGTTTTATATCATTTGTCCGCAAGTTGCAGCTACAGAACTCATAAGAAATTTTTAGAATTTAGAACAAATTTAACGAATCACCAAACATTTTCTGCCATCGAATCTCGTAAAGTCGAATTGTTGTAAACTATTAAAGACAATAACTTGTTGATTGCATTTGAAATATACATAAATCAATAGTAAGGCTATTCATGTAAAATGATTTCATTTCGTTTAGTGATGAACCATCAATTCAAGTATGATCATGGTTACATTGTACATATTTGCATTTTAATTATTTCACATGGGCATAACTTCTCAACTCAACTCAACAACAATTTATATTTCCAATCGGACTTCTGGGTCTCATCTACATTGAGGACACGAGCTTACTTAAACTGCCACAAACTATTGAGTCCTCAAATTGATCACACACAAATTATACCACCCTATAAGTAAAAAATGAGACCGTGTCCTTTTTGAATTAAACACAGATTTTTTGAAGCAATATAGCGGCAGAAGATAATATAAAATTTAACATTTAAACGAGGAACCACCAATTTTTATTTATTTCTAAAGTTAACTATATACTACACAATATTATCGCTTTGTTTCAATAACTTGCACAATGTTCAAGAAATATACATATAATTTTAATTTATTGTAATTTTACTTACAATATAGTTAAAGTAAACAAAACTTTCACTCACGTACGTAAATATGTGTTCAATAAATTGAACATATTGAAACATATTTACATACATAAAGTATAAAAACTTAATCAAATAAAATAATTTGCAATTAAATATTTGAAAAAAGATAATGTTTAGTGAGATGGATGAGTGGTGGGCAATTATTACCGTACAATGCTGTCAACACATTTTAATATATATATGTACATATTCTTTTTAAAGAAATATAAATCAAAAGACATTTCATTTTATACAATATATTGTGACACCTTCTAATATAATACACACACCGGCAATTTTATTGCACAATATCAATTATTGCACCACAATAATGCAAATGTATTGGTTACCTTAAACTAAATTTTTCCAAATAAAGAGTGTGTCTTTGCGTTGAGAGCACTCACTGTCTTGTTTGACAGGAGCCTTGACAGCTGATAGTTGTTTTGTGGTTAGCACGGCACGTTTGTGGTTAGCAGAGCACATATTTATATGGGCCCTGGTAGTCAGCTTCGTTTGTCATTTTATTGAATACTTGGGACAGACAAAATATCCTTTCCCTGTCCTTAATATTTTCAATGTTCAATCAGTTTATAAAATTTGCTACCGATAAACGAGAAGACGTCAATAATAATTTGACTGTAGTAGAATTTATTCATATTTGTTGAATTTAAATGCATACATATCATTATTAACTTTATATCCAGATTATTCAGTCTTTATTACACACGAATGGAATGATGATATGTATGGGAATTAAAACAGTTGAATTTCAAAATCTACCTCACAAAACTTGAGTTTCCAAAGTTCATTGGCATTAGTTCTTCTTTTTTTTTTTTTTGTGATTTACGAAACAAACAAAAAAGAAATTCGTCTTTGATCTACCTTTTCAAACTCAGAGCACATTCTAAGTTTTTTAAGCCGGACGTGTGAACATTAAAGCAAGTTATACATACATACATACATCCATATATGTATATTTATTTTATGTACGAGTATGTAGTTTGTATTTGTATTTAACATCCATAACAAAAGGTGATAATGAACTAAGGTCGAAATGCGAATGCATAATAAACGAAAAACCTTTGAATGAATACCTACAAGAAAAATGAACAGATAATGGCAGTGATCTTGTCTTAAATGCTTTTTAAAAGTACTGGAAGCGGCTTTTATACTCATACTCCCATACGTATATTTACATACACATACATACATATGTATGTAAGTACACATATACATACATAGTATGTAAATACCCTGTCGGAGAATGTGTGGTTGACTACAAAAATAGTTAACTTTTAGTTAACTTTTCTTAGACTGGCTAAAAGCTAACTGCAATGTCATCCAGAACAAACCCAAAATTAATTCTTAAGTTGAGTACGTAATCGAATTTGATGAGAGCAAACAAATTTATTCTCAGCTACTTTGAAACTGATTTCAGTTTAATATTAACATTTTGTTGTTGTTATTTTAGATGGCAGCTTAGCCGAGTGGTAGCGCTCTGGGTAAACAACGTGTGATGATACCTGTTCGAACCCCGGAAAAATTTGTTTAATTTACTGACTACCAGGTGATTTAAAAAAGACAACATTAAGTCAGCTGAAAGTAGTGCAGAGTGAGACAATTGACTACCGCCTAGGACATGGCAATGTTAAAATAGTCAGTTGATTATATTGCAAAGTAATCCAAGTGTCAGTCAGTACTAGTTGCGAAATAGTTAGCTTAAAGTTAGTTTAAAGTTAGCCAAATTTCCGACAGGGTATGTATGCAAATACATATATAAAAGTGTATATGCAATTATTTAAAATTAAAAGAACAACCAAATTATTTAGAAATTACGAATGGAACAAACAAAAAATGTTAAAAGGTCATCTCTTGTCTATTTCGTTTCTTTTCATTTTCTATTGATCACAAATTAAATGTCTGACTGACTGACTCATCGAAAGTGAACATTGATTTTTGTCGTCAAAGCTTTTCAAATTCGTTAAACAATTTAACCTTTTATTTAATTGATATCCTCACAATACAATCAACATGATGCAAGAGCATGATGCATCATGCATGGCGGTAACCAATATTTAATATTAAAATATCATCATAAAATATAATTTTTGCCCCACCACCACCACCAAAAGCACTTGAAATTTAAATTGAGCAGTGCATTTGAAACACACACACATACAAACACACACAAATTGTAATTCTACACAAAATTAATTTTTCTTTATTCTTTCTGTATGAACAGTTTAGATTTCAAACAAAAACATTAAATTTTGCTATAATTTTTCGGAATCTCATCATCACTTTCGGCTTGCAAAAGTGGCCTTTCTGCCCGTTGAAGGGGGCAGACATTCGTATGAAGTTGCATTTAAAGGTATGTAATTTATTTGCGTAAGGATGTACATGTGCTCGCGAGCAGAAGGAAATGAAAGTTTCCTGAGTAGTTTACATGCATACGTGTGTTATTATCAGGGCAACCGCAAATATGCAATTGCATGTTTTTTCTTGTATGACGTATTAATGCGACGATTCAGAACTTTTTATGAATTTTGGCATCGATTTGTTAGTGCATATTTTACATTTTAAATTATGTTTTTGCATATTGTTTTAATTTTTAGAGCATATTTGATGCTTTTAGTGCATATTTTGATGCTATATATAATTTTTTTTATTTCTTCTTTAGAAACTCACATTAATTAATAAAAATATTTCATTCAATAAGAATTGAAATTACTGAACTTAAGCCTGATTAAAAAAATATTTCTGATTAAAATTCACTACAGTTCAATTAAATCTAAATATGTCTCACTTTTTTTTTTTATTTTAATATGCTTACAAGCCATCTATCTGTTAGTAAACATTTTTATTTTTATTTTTTGCCATCTAAATCTCACATCCAATAAAACATGTAGTGTATAAATTTTTCCCATTTATTACGGAGTTTCAATAAAAATTTGCGTTTGGTTTTTGTGACGGACTTTGTACCGATTGCATCAGTGTAAACGTTGAAGGAACATTAGATGTGAAAATCTATGTCACTATGTTGTTGTTTATTGCAATAACAATTATAACCAAAAAGCTTATCTTATTTGTCCAAAGTCATAATTCTGTTCCAAAGTTTTAATTATGTTACCGTAGCCCCTTTTAAAGTTATAGTGGAATTTTTACGGCCGTATCAAAGAAAAAATAATAATTTTTATATGCTTTAGTCAAAAATTGAATTGCAATTTTGTTTTAACGTACACTTCAATCCAAATTATTATTATTTTTTTCAATTTTTTATTGTTTCCTTTTTTTGTTTATCTTATTTTTGTGTTATTTAAAATATATGTGTATATGTATATCCACAGGAATGTCAACTTTTTGTAGCGTGCGACACCAAGCAAGTATGCTTGTTTTTTTTTTTCAAAGAAAACGACACTTTTTTTTACTTACTTATTTATTTGTAGAGGCCGTCAGCAGCTCTACGATAATTAAAATTTTAAGAAATATCGAGTCACGTTTTTTAGAAATACAAAAAAGTGGACTTTCTCGGAGAAATTCCCATATGCATATGTTGTTGAATTAAAAATATGCTTCCATTTACATATAAATAAACCAATTTATATTATTTTTATTTTTATTATTTTTAGACTTTATAGTGCATATTATCAAGTTTTTAGTGCATATTGAATGCGCCTAAACACTTATTTTAAAGCATATTTCTGGTTTCCCTGGTTATTATACACTTTTCTGATGGCAATTTTTACTAGAAATGATTCTTTAGATTTACTTGAAATACAAGATTAAAAGTTTATGAGACAAGCGATTTCTTTTGTCACTTCTGACATCTTTCTAATCCCAATATGTCAATCCAAACTATATCAAAGCTTTCTTTACGCCAAATTTCATTGAAATCTATTTAGCTGTTGTTGAATGATTGAGCAACAAGTACTCAAACATTTGAACATCAAAAAAAAATTATTATTTTTAAATACGATAAATATACATACGTATGTACCCTAAGTTATGAAAGTGGTCTAAGTCATACATTTCTTTGGTTGAGATATTTATTAGATTACATATGAACAAAGCCAAAACTATTTTTATATTATGCGACATTTTAATATTTATTAAATAAAAATTCATACTTTTATAGTTTTATTTAATATTTCGAAGCAAAAATTCATATGACTTTCATAATTAAGTTCATATACATACATACATACATTCTCGTATGTAGTACATATGTATGTGTGCCCTTAATTATGAAAATATTAAATAAATCTAAAAGAACTTTAAAAATATTTATAATAATAATATAATAAAAATGTTTAATGTGTTCAAATGTAGTTTACTGAAATCTCGAATATATGACTTAGACCACTTTCATAATTAAGGGCACAATGTACATAAACATATCCCAGCAAAAAAAATCAAAAAAGGGAATCGGGTTTGGAATTAAGCATTTTTGGTGGCAGCTGTTCCTTACTGGATTACCAACTTAATGATTTTAACAAGGCGTGAGCCTTAAATAATCGATTCTTGAGAAGTACTTACTTTTTTATTTGGCAACTTGTTCACGTAATCTATTTAATCTAAAAAAATTATTCTTCTCATTTAGCAATTTGTACATATTTTTTTTTAAATTTTAGGTAATGTGATTTGTAAGCGAGTAATGAAATTTGGTAATCAGAAAAGTAAGTCATTATATGGCAAGTAGTTCTGATGGTAATGTGTAATTTTTTGCTGGGTATTGTATTCATATATATGTATATGCCAAAAATTCATGTATGTATGTATGTATTTGATAAACATATACATATGTACATACATTCTTATGTACATATGTATGTATGTATGATCCCTCGCCTAGGGCTCACACTGAGCTGCTCCTGCGATAAAGATGAATGTCAATCACTTTCCGCGGAAGCGTAGAGGTCGAGTCGCGTACACCAATACTACAATCTTAATCTGGAACTTAGATTTGCTAGACAGAATATATGTATGCATGAACATATGTGTCTATGTGTGCTCTAAGTCATTTATAAATGACACATAAACACATTAATGTCAATAATCCTCTGTGCATGAAATAGTGATAAAAGTCATACTCGTAACAAAAAATGGTTTAGTTTTTCATCATTTTTAAATTGAAAATGACGAAACATGTACTACATACACCCATATATGTATACTTAAATATGTATATAAATGGGTGTATATATGTATACATATGTATATAAATATGTATATGTATGTATAAATATATACAGCCACACATATCGTATATCTATGATTGGCATATGTTTGTCGATAGCGTTAAAAATTGTTTTGGAATTTTATTCTCGCTCAAAGAGCATTTTGTTAATTAAAAACAATTAAGCTTCAGGGCGACTGGGTGTCATGGCAGATCGAAAAAATACTGATTCACATACACACTTACATACATACATACATATACATATACATATATACACATCCATACACACATGGACGCATACTCAGTAAATATGTATATTCCAACAAATTTATGACGTTATCGAGAAGGGATCTTGCTTACAGCCAAACAAAGTTGGGTTTAACTTTAACCCACAGAAAAGCGTCTCTGGCAGAGCTGAATAATGAATGGTTTTATGTACATACATATTTGCTCGTACTTGAATTGCAGTTGTCTGTAGTTTTGTATTTCCACACACAAAAAATAAAAATAAAATTAACACTTAAATATAAAGTTGAAGAATTAAGAACAAATTAATTTTATTGTTCTTATTATGTTATTGTTTTTCTTTTTCATACTATCTACTTTTAACCGATCGGCAATTTTTTATTTTTTATTTTTTGAAAAGGGGAGTAGAGGCACTTAAATATGTATGTATGTATGTATGTATGTACATTAGCAAAGCATAGTAATGTTCAATAAACATGCCACATTGCGCATAACATACATACATATATACATACAATAAAGTCATATGCATTTATACATAATAAATTCCATATGGATTTGGTTTTAAGTTTGAGTGTCGCGGTTTAAGTGCACATGCATACATAAATATGTGTAGATACATACATACATACATAATATCCCTGCAGAAAATGTGAATATTGAAATTGTAGTGATTTGCTAGTGACATTGTCAGTAGTACTACTGACCAGATGTACCCCAGCCAATGTAATTATCTATTGACATTTAACATTAGCTTGTCATTGAAAATCTACCACTAGACTGTAGCAATACTGACTAAGTAGTTCTTTTGGGACCACATGGAGACATTGGCTCCAAAGATTCACTAGTAAATTTTAGGGGCTCTAGTCTACAATATTGTCAATAGTAAAACTGAATAGGTGTACCGCAGCCAATGTAATCGACCATATCGAGCCATCACCGCTAAAATAGCTTAAGCGACACATTTTTTGGACTTCGTTTTTTTTCACGAAAATCGACTATTTACGATCGCAAATAATCGATTTTGGTCAAAAAATGAAGTTAGAAAATTATGATGCTTAAGCTATTTTGGCGGTTATCGCACGATTTGGAGACATTTGAACTAAAGATTCACTAGTACATTTTAGTGACCTTCGTCTTCAATTTTATAAGGGTTGGACAACAAACTTAAATACATACATACATACATACATATGTACGTAAGTTTTTAACATTATTGCATAGCATAATAAAAGAGAAAAACAAACTATTGACGCGTTCATTGACAATGTCACCAGAAATACATTAGAACTGTTGTCTCTAACGTATCTCTACTCGCGCATAAAAGGAAAGTTGTCGACATTTCAACTAGTGCAATTGTCGCTAGAAAAAAGAGTGTTGACATAGAAACATATGGTTCTAGGTTGACTAGAGGGATGTACTACATTCAACTGCATCTGTATGCAATTATGTATGTATATGAAATGCTGATTGCAACATCATAAACAACACGAACCACAACGTTGACAATTAATTGCGGTTAATTGGGATTAACATGCAACAACCAATATTTATTTTGAGTTTGTGTCTAGATGCCCTGTCTATATGTACATACATATATGTATACGTAAATATGTATGTATCTTTTGTCGTTAAAATTGTTTCAAACTGAATTTTTTATTTTTGGCCAAATACAAAATCTACATTCATTCATGTATACATACATACATATGGATGTATGGCATGTATGCATGTACATATGTATGTATGTATGTTTTTTCTATCAGGTCATAAAATTCCAATTTACTTTCAACAAACAGACGATTATAAAGCCGATTTAACGAATAATCAATGGTGTTTTAGTCTTATGCAGCCATTTCAATTCATCTTGTGGCAATAGCTTTTTTGTTATGGTTTGTATGCAAATAGTTTTTCTTTTTTAATACGACCATGCAACTCTTTTCTAATTGTTTCTACCTACTGCATTCATTGATGTAAAAACACTAAATGACAAGGAAAAAAATGTTTGTTAGCCATTCATTTTTAAGTTAGTGTCTTTCCTTAAGTTGATTCTGCTGGTTTCTTTTTCTTTCTGCAGCCGGTTTGATTTCCTGTTAATAATTTTTGTTATTTTACATTTCTAAAAGCTAAAGGAAAAGCAACAAAGTAATGACAAGGGATTTCGGCACATATGTATGTATATACTAACGTTTAAATGTAAAATTATATATGTATGTATGCACACATATATGTATGTACACATATGTGGAAATAAGGAAAAAGTACTAAGTCATCTTTTATTGTTTTGCAGTAGAGCACTTTTAAACTTTCAAGTCAATTTTCAGAAATCTATTTCTTTTACATTTAAATTAGGAAATTCATTATTCACTTAAAATTCTTTTAGAAAATTTCGTTCGTTTCAGAGTAAGCTAAATTAAACTATTATTCCATATGAGATTATGAAACGAAAAACGATAAGAAGCAACTCATTGCGCTGTAACTGCCTGAAAAAGTGCACAAAATGCATGAAATTTTGCCCAGATTACAGGGGTACCGTTAACTCAAAAACAGATTATCTCTTCCTTTTTTGCCACAGATATATGCATACATGCGTGTGTATTTCAATCGTACTCTATGTAATTAGCACTGAAAGAATAACTGATCTCGAGACCAAATGTTTACAAATCGATTCCCTACAAAATGAAAGGAATTTCGTACATATTTACATGAGTCCATTGCCTGATATAGACGAGATCAAAATGCAACCTTAACTTTTAATCATGCGCCGGCATTCAAAGTGATAAGCAAATATGTATATGTTAATGAAAATTTAACTCCTCATAGCCACAAAATATTCTCGGCTGCATTGTGCATGAAAAAAAAAATCAACTCCAATCCACATATGTGCATACCTTGAGAGAACAGGTCTACATAAAAAAATTTAGCACTGATGAACCAATTCTACTATAAGTTCTGCCTATTCACATCTCAAATTAACTTACTGCCTCCTTATGATAAAAAGTGGTCGGCTATGCGCCATCCTCACTGAGAACACTGAACACCAAAAACAAATTTCCAAAATATGCTCTTTTTCCTCCATGTAAATAAATATCACTCTGGTGACATTATTTAGCCAAAAGCAAAAGACTTTGCTTACTAGAATGAAAAAAAGTGTGTGTAATCTTTAGTCGTAATTACCTAAATAATTGGCTAAATAATCCATTGTTTTTGTTTGAAAAGTTCAAAAAGTAGAGGGTACAATTTACAAAAAAAAAAAAAATGCAGTTATCTGATTACAAGAATGCATTATTTTTGCAAACAAACACCGAAAAGTTGTTGCATTACTTTTTGCCTACAAATATTCAAATATTAATGGATTAATTTTCGCCTAAAAGTATTCAAAAGTTAATGGGTTATTTTTCCGAATAGAAATATATAAAATTTTGTAACAAATTGTACCTTTTCTTAATCATAATTTTACAAAGAAAATATGTAAATATATTGCAGGATGTGCAAGAATATTTAAATTGTTTAACAAAAATTATAGTCATATGAACGTAAAACAAAAATTTCTTTTTTCTCATATCTCATTTTCACGGTCATAAATTGTTGTCTATACAAATTTTATTAATACCTGGAAGATACTAAAATAAGTAATTAAATGCTTGTTTTACTCATTACGGGACAGTTAATATTACATAAATTAAATTATTAGATAAATAAGTACCACTCGTTACTTTGTAAGCCATTAAAACAGTACTACCCATTACGAACTCTCGAAAAGTTTTTGCTGTGTAACTTCTAAACTAATTAATACAACTGCATAATATAAAAATATTTTTTGATTTATTCCAAGGTAAATAATACCCATCTCGAGACAAAATATATGTAGGTATGTATATATTTGTTGTATGATTTAGACCACTTTCATAATTATGCACTCAATTGTCATGCCAGTTTTTTTTTCTGCAAATACGAGTGCCACTTTATTTTGAACTACTTTGTAAATTTATAAACATATGTACATACATAAGTATTTCTTACAAAAGAAAATTGCTAAGAATGAAAATAGAAAAAATAAAAAGACAAACAAACTGCATTTAATAAATAAATATACAGTTTCCCACCAAAAACCTACTCATATCGTAAGAAAACCTAACAACGTTATTTTTTTGCAGAAAAATCCATTTCCTGGGAAAAATAGCGAAAGTTTTTTTTTTCTATTTATTTATTTATTTATTTTGCTGATCGTAATACCACTTTATGTACATACATACATACATACATACATACATACATATGTATGTACACAAGTATGTAAGTATGTATGTACATATGTATGTACATTGCAGCAATAATAATAAATCATTGTTTTTACAAAAAACCTTAACGGCATTTGTACTTAGAAATATACTTTCTTATCACTGCATCAGAAGATCGGCACTACTCGTATAGGCAGGCACCAGGCTTATTGCTTCGTAATTGAGAAACTCTTCAGTTTTATTGAAATTGATTTCGCAAAAATTTAATCAACTCTTTTCTTATTGCTTTTGTTGTGTTATTTGCAGCAGTTGTCCGGCCGAGCAATCGATTGCCAACAAAAAATAAAATAAATACTCGTAAATAAAAAACGAAATATAAAATGCAATAAGATTTTAAAATACTTTACGATTGGTTGGGTCACTGCAGGTTGCATGAAGAAATTAAATACGCAGATGCATATGTGTGTATGTATGTGTGCATGCATATATTTAAATGATTAGAGAAAGAGAAAGATGAATTTATCTATGTATGTACATATATGTGTACATATGTATGTATGTATGTATCTATGTGTGGATTCGTGCTTTTAGTTAGTGACGCACAAATCAGCTTTTATTTAAGAAGTGCGCATGTCCATGCACTTAATTTCAATTACATATTGGCATGATGAGTGGATGCCAGATTTAGTTTATCGCTACATATCGCTCACTAACTAAAACAACGTCATAACTCAAAAAAAAAAAACTAGTTTACCAGAAAACGAGCTTAAAGTTTTCAATTTACACAAATTATTTTTCTCTCAAGAGTTGAGAAGCCAAGATATTTGTATGACACTTTTACACAATATGAATAACAATGTGAAGATTAATTCTGCCATTCCATTTTTTGAATTATAATGTTGTTTTAGTAAATGAACGATAGGTATGTACTTATTTGAAAACTTTAAATTTGTAATGCATAAATTGTTAATACATAGAAACACGCATTTTAGAGTTAATAATTCATAATTAATCCGTCATATCTCTATTCACATTGTGTACAAATTTCATTTAAAGAACTCTTGCAAGAAAAAATTAATTAATTAAACAATTAATAATAATTGATAATTACACAGTGTGACAAAAAATAAAATACCTGCGAAGTGTTACTATTTTTCTGGTAGGTATTGTCGAGTACAACAAAACTGCGTACCTATTTGAAATTTTCCAAACACCTCCAAAATCTTGAGTTACGGGTAAAAACCCGGTTTTTCGTACCCGTAGGCACTTATCAACCTCTATCTAAGTTAAATATCAACCGATTTCAATTTTATAAACGGATATAGAAAGAAGACACTAAGACCTTTTGAACCATATATATCTTGTTTCAATAAATCTCGGATATAAAACATAATTGATTACGAGTAATTCGCAGGTTTATTTTAAAACATTCCGTAGAAATTTATTGAAATTTATTAGAAGACTTTTTGTTAAAAAAAACTACTAGTATGATGTATTTCGCGTTCTATTTATACGTTTTCGGTGTATTTAAGCTTTCAGGATGATGAAAGTACATTTTAATAGACATATATCAACAAAGAATAAAAAATTTGTAAAACAGTGGTCGCCAAACTTTTTGAAAAATTGAGGTTCTCAAGAATAAAGTTTTGCGACAACTGTTTTACAAATTTTTTATTCCTTGTTGATATATGTATGTATGTATATTAAATTGTACTTTCACTTATGTTCTTCTAAGCTATAACTACAATTATGCAAAAGGCAGGAAAACTAAATTCCAATTGCTCTCCTAGATATAGGCGTCAAAAATTGCATGTTCTGCGGAAAAATCAAGTTTTAGTAGAAATATAAATGAGGTCACAAAATCCGAACAGCAGCTAAACTAGCAAAGCCCAAATAGGTTTTTTTACATTTTTGATAATTTTTACTTGGGGACCGGACCGGACCTTTGACATCTTTTTGTAAAAAACAACATGACATATATATACATACATACATACATACTGTATTGGCCTCCATGGAAAATCGCTAAATTGAATATTTCATTTGATTACTTTGATTCTAGGTTGGATAATTTGATTTCTAAGCATCTGATATTCGGGAAGAATTGCTTTGTACCTACATGTGTCCTACATGTTTAGTTTGGTATAACTGCTTAACGTCTCTTTTCACAATGTATGATTAAGAGTTAACGTGAACTTTAACTGACGGTTCTTCATACAAAACTTCCCGTTAAGGTCCCCGTTAGCTTTTAATTGTACATTGTGAAAAGGGCCGTAAATATTACTAAATTAACCGTTATGATATTGTAGTTAGCCTGTTTGTCTGAAAATAGCGCCCCGTTATTAATAAAATTTCGGTATACTTAGATGACATGAACCAGATGTCTTTTGTTGAGCTAAGCATCTTGTTGTTAAACTCGTAGTTATCACACTCAAAATCGAAAACAATTATAAGTCAAAAAATTAGAAGCACCAAAAAACTTTTGCTCATTTATCTGGCAACCTTCAGCGTCAACGTTTCGCAGACCGTTTTTAGAATCACTTTAGCAAGTGGACTAAGTAATGTTCGCCACAAATGCACACACATACACACACATATGTATGTAAGTACATAATTACATGTGTATGTACGTTGTTTGTACATTATATAACAGTTACGATTAACACTCTATTGGCTGATTTAATGGATGTTTGTTTATATGTATGTACGCATATACATACATACATGTACATGTATGCATAGATACATACATATGTATGTCCGTACAGATAGATCCACAGCAGCTTGTGAGTGTGTACGTGTAACAAAAATGTTCCCATCATCAAATTATGGCACAACGAAAAAATCTTCAATAAATTTCCACACATTTTGATTATCATCTTAATCCTCATTATTGCCTCTCGTACTGCAACGATCATCATCTTCACCATAATAATGATCTACAGCTGCAATGTGTCTTGTTTGAAAATAGAAGAAATAAATGGGGGCGCAGGCATCATTGCACAAAAAAAAAAATAAATAAATTCAAAATAAAACAATAAAGAACCAAACCGAAAAAAAACAAAATATCGTTTATATGTGCACAATTTATTGTTTATTTATTTGATTATAAACCAATCATATTGTTCATGAATAAATATTATTGGGAACAAATGGTTGCAAATGGCTCTAAAGCTGGAATAACTCATGGACAGCCAAATACATACATACATACATACATACATACATATGTACACAGCAACATAAACATGTTGAAAGTTTTTTACTTCTAATTTGAGAAAATTTTCAAAAATACAGAATTCTCAGCCAAAAAAGTAATACATATCGCACTTGCTCCTCTAAAGGGGTTCAACTCGAATTTTTTAAACATTCACTTTTGGAAACAAATCGATCGATATCCTACAGTGTACAAATCTTAAATTTACTGTTTCGATCAAAAATACAGTTTTAACCTGTTTGTGATATAAGAGTAGCTTGTACTCGTATACATTTTATACATTTTTAATTGAACTAGTGCGTTTCGTATGTATGTATGTATGTATGTATGTATGTATACAAATACATGTCGTTGGCTTAAATGAAAAACCATGTAAATTAAACAAATAATAATCGAGTTCTTGCATATTTTTGTGTTTATATCAAAGTTTATTACTTGTAATAAATGTGAAAGTCAGATCTTAAGAAATAGCAATACATATTATAAACAAGAAGTAACAATACCCAACTGTTCCTAACTTTGACGGGAACGATTTTATAAAGTCTAGAAGAATTTAACTAGCACCAAGCCGATTTTTCGTTCAACATTGCTATACCATATACATATGTATGTACATAATATGTGTACATTATATACATATACATACGTATAAAAATATTTAGGGAACTACTTTTTCAATGCTTAGAAAATATCTATAAATGTACGAGTAATTATGTATGTATGTTGTCATATTAACAACTTGTTGAAATTAAAACCGAGTTGGATGTTAGTTTCATTTCAATATTAAAATTATTAAAAGTACTTCAGGTCAACATATCCTTGAAGTTGCTACACTGGCTAATACATTGACTTTCAACTCCGCAGGAGTAACAATTTAAAATAATCAATAATAATGAATGGATACATGCATATAAAAGAAAATTTCAGACGAATTGATAACCTCCTCCTTTTTCGAAGTCGTTTAAAAAGTGATCATCAAGCCAATGAAATCGGCTTGGATCAGAAATCCCAGATCTTATTTATGTCTTTTGATATTACACTTTCGAGACAATTAAATGTATTAATACACATACATACATATGTAGGTATATAAATGTACATCCATATGTATGGTTATATGTACCCTCTAGTCAGCCTAGAACCATATGTCTCTATGTCAACACTCTTTGCACTAGTTGAAATGTCGACAACTTTCCTTTTAATGCGCGAGTAGAGATACGTTAGAGACAACAGTTCTAGTGTATTTCTGGTGACATTATCAATAAACGCGTCAATAGTTTGTTTTTCTCTTTTATTATGCTATGCAATAATGTTACAAACTTACGTACATATGTATGTGGGTATGTATTTAAGTTTGTTGCCCCAACCCTTATAAAACTGTAGACGAGAGTCACTAAAATTTACTAAAATTTAGTTCAAATGTCTCCATATGGTCGTAAAAGAATAGTGCTAAATTCTACTGGTAGATTTTCAATGACAACCTTATGTTATATGTCAAAAGGCAATTACACAGGCTGCGGTTCACCTATTCAGTTGTACTATTGACAATGTCAATAGTAAATCACTACAATTTTACTATAGACAACGAGCTAGGAAATATCGATATTGTAGACTAGAGCCCCTAAAATTTACTAGTGAATCTTTGGTGCCAATGTCTCCATGTGGTACCAAAAGAACTACTTAGTCAGTATTGCTACAGTCTAGTGGTGTATTTTCAATGACAAGCTAATGTTAAATGTCAATAGATAATTACATTGGCAGGGCTACACCTGGTCAGTAGTGCTACTGACAATGTCACTAGCAAATCACTACAATTTCACTATTCGCATTTTCTGCACGGTATGTACGAGTTTATGCATTTATGTGTACGTAAGTATGTATGTATGTATGTGTAACTATAAAGGCAGCAAATGTTTGCATCCACTCTGTTTCTTTGTTTAAACGATAACATCCCTGCAGTCAGACTGGGGCCAAATGTCTCTATGTCAACACTAAATTTCTAGTAGTAGGTACATTGTCTACAATTTCTTTTCTATTCGTCAGTATAAAAGAAAGAGAGACAACAAATGTGGTCTATTTCTGGTGGCTTTTGCAACAACTTGTCAATATTCATATAATTGTATGTACGTAAGGTATAGAAATGTACCACTAAATGTCTGGTTGGTATGTCTCCATGTTCCCATAAGAACTATGTATTCACTACCCAGTCAATTGTTTTAGTGTTACTAGTAGATTTTCAATGACAAGCACATGCTAAATGTCTATAGCACAAAGTATTGTATGGGGATTAATTAGAGAGTAGTACTGGTGACAAAGTCAAAAGCGACTCAGTACATTTTCACCATCAACATTTCCTTCAGGGATAAAACATACATATGTACACACATACATACATGTCAGTATTATTGTATGTATGTATGCATGTATTTTTCTATGTAGGCATGCTTTAAATAATTACACTTATCTAATATTGTCTTGATTTTAACTGGAAAGCGACCTGGTCTCTCTCTCTCTGTCTTCTTGGGTAAAATTATGATGCAAGTACACTTAGTTGTTAAAAGCAACCGGAAACATTTCACTCAAGTGTTTTCCGATAATTAACAATTCTTGTAAAAAAATCAAAAGAAACACATACACACACACACACACACATATGTATGAATGCGCTCATATATACATACATACATATGTATGTACCATAAGACGTATGTACCCATTCCAGTAGTAAAAAATGTCCAAGTTTAGTATATACATACATACATAAATACATACATACATATGTATGTATACATATGTATATACATATGTACATATATGACGTCGGTGGTGCACACTGGCACTTGAAGACACAAAAAGGATTTCATTTGAACAGCAAAACAATTTGTTGTTTTTTTCCAACATGTGGGCTATGTTGCCTTTCAAAGGACTTGAGACAAGTTGTGTTGTTCTTTTTATTTTTTGTGGGTACAGGTCTCACGTTTTAGCATGAAAAATTATGAAATTTGATATTTTTCTACTTCAAAAAATTGATAACAAATGCAAGTTTTGAAGAAAGCAGCTGGCTTGTAACCAACACTTAATAAAATCCTTTGCATTTTAAGATTTTGCTGTTGTTGTTGTTGTTGTTGCTAAGCAAAGTATCCACTTACATCCATACGGCAATTAAAAACGTAAAAATGTACATACACATATGCTAGTTTGTATGTGTATGTATGTATTCACATATTATGCATACATTTGTAACTACGAGTACATCCATACACAGTTAAGATTTTACAAATACTTTAAACATATTTATTTATTGTACCAGAAAAAAAATTTCCCACAGCCAAGTGATTTTTGACTTTTTTTGCCTCAAAAAATTCATTCGTTTAATATATTTATTAGTCATACATATGTATGTATGTATATAGTATGTATGCACATACATATTTGTAGGTATGTAGGTATACAGTTTTCCGGATTTCTATTTTCAAGTGAATGGAATGAAATCCTTATCATGAATTCCTTGGCGTAGCACATTGCATAACTATTTCAAAATTTCTTATGTATCATTTGGCTTAGTTATCTTTATAATAATTTATTTACATGTATATGCATATACATATATTTATGTAGATATGTATGTATGTATGTATCTATGTGTATATACATATTAATATATTTAATATATATATTTCGGCTGAACTGCTACCAATGTTAAAAATATGTATGTAGGTAATGGGGTTCCGATTTAAGCATTTTTGGTGGAAGCTTTTCCCTCCAGCCCCCTTATTAATTAATTTGCTACTGTTAAATTATATCGCCAGAATACTGAACAAATGCAAAATTAAAATTTTTGGCGAATAAAATTTTTAAGCAATACAATTTAATTTTTAGCAATACACGTCAGAAAATTGCATTCGTAGCCGAAAATCGATAGATCGACTTTATAAATTTTTAGCGATAGAGATTTTGCTTTAGCGAGTTGGCGAATAAGGGGAATGGATTACAAACTTAACAATTTAAAAAAAGCGTGAGACTAGAATAATCGATTATTGAGAATTAATTACTTTGTTTATTTGACAGTATTTTCACGTAATTTGTTAAAAATAAAAAAATAAGTGTTCTCATCAATTAACTTCTGTTTCCCTTTTATGCAATTCTGTGTGTGTATGTCCCGGTTCAGACCTGAAATTTTTGTTGCAGCAATTCTCGAATATGTGCAAATCTGGACCGGCACTAAGTAATGTGATTTGCAAGCGGCTATTTAAATTTGACAATTAGTAAATATTGTTGAAAAAAAATTCGGATACTCTGTATCAAGGAAATTATTAGCGCAAAATGTTATTAAAATTTGTTTGGTAAACTCTTAGCTATATTATTGCCAACTATGTCCATATGTATGTAGGTTCAGACCTACCACCAAGTCTGAATTAGCTGTTGACCAAAAACTGATGACACCATTTTTTGAGGGCGGCATTGATTTTCGAAATCTTTAGAGGCCCATAAAAAAAATTTGTCACCGAAATCGCCAAACTGAGTGCCTATAGGATTTTACTACTCTTTGGTAATACTATCGAACCTAAACAGTCCAGTTCATGTATTTTTCCTAAATTCTTTATTTTGTTGCAAAGTTTTATATGGAAAAGTAGTTCAGATTATAGTGTCTAATTTTTTGCTGGGTAATTGTACGAATTTGAGCAAGGAGTTTGTCACTAGTAGTCTGGTGATTTTAAAATGCAAGGAATTAAAGAGCATTGATTGATCTTGCCAATTATTGACGATAAAAACTCCGGAAATTAAAAAAGCACAGGCAAGTGTTTGCATGTTTGTACGTATTTATGTATTTATTACTTATATCCATGCATGTATGTATGTCTTATAATTTAAAAAATTATATTGCATTAAAACCTTATGTGAATTGAGGTGCATGTTTGAATGGTTTCCTTTTTGTAAACAATACATATGCATGTATGTACATATGTACATATGTATGTATGTATGTATGAGAAATTCAAATCAAAATATCCTCCCTCTATTAAAAAAAAAACTAAAATCACTTCTTTCTTTCCTTTCTTTTACCATCTGTTCCTTTTTTTGTTCCCTTATATTTTCCCTTCATAACATAACAGCAGCGATCAGAAACAATAAATGTTTGTATGTATTTACTTACATACATATGTACATGCCCAGTCAGCATGTTGAAGATTGTTTCTCCAAACTGAGTCTTTTTCGACTACTTTAGATGATCAAAAACTGATTAATCAGTTATGCGCTTAAAATAAGACTCAAAAATGATTCCCAGAACTGCTTAGAAGGTGATTTGTTTAAAAAACAAACAGCAAGCTCATGCAGTAAATTCAATAAAGTACAAAGTGTATTAAATTTGTAAACAAAAATGTGTAAATGTCTCGAAAATGAGCCGAAATTGATCAGAAACGCGAGTCATAAAAGACTCTTTTAGAAGAGTCGCGGCTAGGGTACCATTTTCTCCCGAATGAACAGTCATTTTCGACTCGAAAACGAGCGCATAAATGCTTATTTTAATCGCGCGGAGGAGTCGAAAGTGACTCGAATATGATCATTAATTTCATAAAATGCTGATTGGGTGCATACATATTTATATACATACATATTCACATATCCGTAAGATAACAAAACAAAATTTTAAAAAAAGCAGAAAAATACAATATGCTTCTCCTTTTTTTTCTTCGTTATAAACGAACAGGTTTTATTTGAAAATTCCCATGGTGTCGCCGTTGAAGACAAAACGTATGTATGTACATATGTATGTATGTATGCATACGAGTACCAGTGTGTAAATTTTGTACTCTTGTGTGTGTGTGTGTGTTTGTATGTTTAATCGTGTACATAAACTACCTGTCTGAAGAAGCGGACTGCGCTATTGGAATCGGCAAGTATCACAACTGCCACTTACACCACCAACTTCATCTCAATCATCTAAATCAACAAGAGCCAACAACATTAGTTGGCGATATTATTAGTGCTCAGTACCGAAAATCTGTTTTGTTATTTGTTGTTGTTATTTGTTGTCGTTGTTGTTGTTGTGAATACCTGAATTTTACCTGGCTGTTTAACAAGGAAACTCTTGGTTCTCGTTTGTCTGAGATTGAATCAAGCATAGTTATTGTTATTTACAATCTGAATTGTATGGATGAGGGACTGAATGGATGAATGAATGGTTTTGTAGTCGTACAACTTAAGAAATTGTGCATTTAACTGCTGCCGCGTAGATTTTGGTAGTTTAAGGTTTCCTTTCATTTAAACTCAGTCTTGCACAAGTAAATCTTGTTGACTGCCTTGTTTGTTTACTTTTTTATTTTATGCGAGCGTTTTTCATAGCTACGAGTACATACCTATTTACCAGTTTGTTGTGCTCCATCGCTAATTAAGATTTTTTTTTTGTAAATGCATTCATGGTCTGTTCATCAAACGCAATATGTAATACACAAACATACATACATACATACATACATGCATACACTTGTAAATATGAATGCAGGTATGTATGTATGTACATACATATTTATTACAATTCTTTTGATAATGCTGTACTGAAACTATGTATGGATGTACATATCAGTATCTATCTGTCTGATATTATTTTGCGTAAGAAGTTCTGGATAACACATGTAGGTATGTACATATTTATATACACATACTGACTAATTTTTCGCTTGGATGTTACAAGAAAAACAATGAATGGAGCAGGAAAATAAGCTGAGATTAGATGTTTTAAGACGAGATGATCTAGTTCCGTTTTGAGGGTGTCGTTTCTTATTGCAATAAGATAGATGGCAGAAATGGGAGGAATGAAAGGTGCATATAATGTGTATAAAATTACTACATTAACATCCCAGTAAAAAAAGACACTCCAAAAAAGTCATGAAAATGTAGAGTTTGCGATCTGGAAGTAGTGCAAATTTCGATCCGATCTAATGATTTTTACATGGGGTTGTCATTGCAAGAAGTTCTCTTTTTCGCCGCCTGGTCATCGAATTGGAAGCGATTTTAAGAAAAATGTACTTTTTTGTGTTCTATGATAATATTTTCATCTAGGAAAAATGGCTAATAGTTACCTATTTTAACAATTAGTTTCTTTTTATAGGAATTTAAACGCGAAACAGTATTTTCATGTAAATTTAAGCAAATAACTTCAAAAAATTTAGACCAAAATTAGTTCATAAGTTTCTTCAACGAAATCAATTTTTTACAAATTCTAGTGAGCCATTTCTAAAACTATAGAGGAATTACAAGGTTTTGTATGACTAGAATAAACTTCTACTTGGTTTTCTGCTAACTATCGGCAAATTAAAAATATCAGGGATCGCAAATAACGATTATTTTCCAAATTTAAATTAAAAAAATCACAATAATAGAGAAGTGCTACGTGCACAAGGAATATACCAAGATACTCCATGTTACATGGACTACCGATAGATGCAATGATTTTTATTTTTTTGATTTTTATTTATTCCTCACAAAATAACTCTTATTTTGTGACTTTTATTTATTCCTCAGAAAATAACAGTTATTTTTTGATTTTTATTTATCCCTCACAAAATAAGAGTTATTTTGTGACTTTTATTTATTCCTCACAAAATAACAGTTAATTTTTGATTTTTATTTTTTTGCTCAAAAAAATTTTAACTTTTAAAATTAATAAATAATAAAAAAGTAAATTTAATTTAACATATAAGAGTTTTTTTTAAAGACTCTGGCGATAAATTAAATTTTAAATCGGTTAATATTCATTTTAACGCAAAAATTACGCTTTCTACATTTTAAAAGTTAAGCAAAAAAATAAAAATCAAACAGTAACTGTTATTTTGTGAGGAATAAATAAAAGTCACAAAATAACTCTTATTTTGTGAGGGATAAATAAAAATCAAGAAATAACTGTTATTTTCTGAGGAATAAATAAAAGTCACAAAATAAGAGTTATTTTGTGAGGGATAAATAAAAATCAAGAAATAATGATTAAAAAGTGATTTTTAAAATAAAAATTATAACCGTTACGGTCCCTGAAAAATATCGATTTCTTGGAAGCAATGAAAATGTAGTTCCTTTAGAATGACTTCCAATTTTTTTTACTGGGATGTATATCTATTAAAATTACATTATACAACTTTCTAGAGAACAATAAATATGTAATTTAATAATCATAAGTGCTTGAAGTTCAAGTTGGCAATATCAGGATATGAGACATACATATTTCCCCAACAGACTTTAAGACCAAGTAATTGGGCATCTAAGCAAACCGAACATTAATTTCGTTTCTGATTTTTTTAGCCAACGTCAAGATAAGACTTGGAAAAAGCAGTAACTTTTAAGGTGGGTTTTCGCGTTTTCGGCTCCGAAAATGAAAACTGAAACTGGAAAACGTTATTGCTGTTGGTCAATGTGTCTTTTCTGTACCGTTTTCGTTTCAATCGGAAGCATTCTGGCATAAAACAGAAACGGAATAATTTGGGTCTTTTTTTCTTGGTATTGTGTAGTGGAATTTTGTGCATCAAATCAAATATTGATTAAGTACTAAAAAAATTAAATCAACGAGGCAAATTGTGAAATTGCAGCCTATAATATGGCACAGCTGCAATATGAAGAAGATGTGTTATTGCCGTGTAGACTGCCAATATAGGAATAATGCTGGGAGAACAACGGAACAATATTGCTGATATAGAATTAGTTGATTCGTATCGTGTTATTTTGAAGTGGTCGTATCGTTTAAATCTGGATGTTAGTTAGTAAAAACGTCAGCTGTTATTGTATTTCTCTTTGCTTTATACGTGTGTGTGTGTGTGTGTGTATTCATGTAAGAGAGAAATTGATTTAAAAATATATTTTCTGTAGATTTCTACCACACGTACTTTACGCTACTACCAGCACACTTTTTTATATAAAAAAGTCGACTGTACCAGTCACAGCACACTTTTCTTATAGAAAAGTTAACTGTGCCAGTCACGGCACACTCTTCTTATAGAAAAGTCAACTGCTAATCACATCACAATTTTTTATAAAAAAATTACTCTGAGAGCCCTTTATTGTCATGAAAGCCTGGCCCTAGGAGTTTTGGAAATATGTATATATGTACACCTATACTCAAAATGCACTATTTCTATGCCCATATCTGTGCATGTATAAGTTGTAAACTTTTCTTATGCATACTCTTACTCTTTCGCATAATCATGTTTTCAGATACTGGTTCTTGAAGATACGTACACAACCAGAGTAGACACACAAATTGACAGTATCTTTATCAAAATGCAGGTGAAGTTTCATTTGCCAAGATTCACATTACACATGCCATAACTCACTGGTACATATAGCACAAAGATATGTACATATGTACATACTTATGTAAGTATGCTAACATATTGATGAAGGCGCAGATGTTTATGTTGCAAAAACCAACTAGAAAACCATTTTATTGAAATATTTTCCAGATTTTGACAGATATTATTTTGGAAAAATTAAAAATTTACATATATACTACATATGTACATAATTACAATGATTACTATAGCACAAATTTTATATATACATATACATATGTATGTACATATGTAGGTATATATGTACGTGTGTACCCTGTAGGAAGTGTCAATAGTAACACAGTACTGATTTACTGACGAATTATATCCCTCCCCAGACAATGCTTTTTGCTATAGACATTTAACATGTGTGTGTTATTGAATTATCTACTACTGACGTGTCATGACTTTAGTATTATTGACTAGTTAGTTCTTTTGGGATAATATGTAGACATTCACTAGTACATTTTAGTACTTTTTTTGGGAGATAATTAATGTTGATAGTGAAACTGCATATTCTGTTAATACCACATGGTTGGTGTTTTATTTAAAAAAAATTATAAAAGATAAAAAGGAACTAATGTGTAACAGTCGTTGAAAGCAAATATTAATATGTAAATGGTTCATTGACAATGTCGCCAAAAATTCACCAAAATAATAACTTAACCCCCAAGCTTCCTACAGGGTATGTACATTTATTCTTATCGCTGTATTGGTTTTACTTTTGTTAATATTACTTGATGATGATACACATTGTTTTTGCAGAGTTTTAAATTTCGTATGATAAGCAAAATATAATTTTGATACAAACAAAATATAATGACGTTAATTTATAAAGAAATTTGACGACAAAAAATAAGACATTTTCCAGAAAATAAAAAGAACGCAAAACATCTTACATACATACATATATGCATGTATGTATGTATGTATATAAAAGTTTATTAAGTTCACAACTTGTTATGAAATTTAGACCAGACAAGATACAACAACAATTAAATATTATTTTTATTCTGAGAAATAAACAAAAACTATGAAAAATTTTAGTTTAGCTTAAGCGAAATTAAAAAAAACCTGCTAAAAATGCTCTACAGTTTTGTAATATTTATTTTTGCAAAATTTCTGAAAAGGAGGTGTTATAATGGACTTGAAAAGTGATGCTCTCTCGACTCGTAAGCTTCGTCATGTCGTATGGATGACAAATAAATAAAAATTCGTATTCTACCGAGAATTACAACAAAAAAATTAAATTTTCTTCCAGAGAAATGGATGATAAGGCAAGTATGTAATCAAATTGCTTCTCGAGTAATTTTCTATGTTGAATTCATGCATATGTGTGCATGTTTGTATATGGGCACTTCCAAAAAAAAGTCCACCATGACGGACAAATTTAAAGTTCACCAACAGATTTGTTTTCTTGGGGAAAAAGATTTTTTAATCTAGAAGCTTGGAAAATAAGTGTATATCAGTCCAAGTCCTAACAAAAAAGTTTTGTATAAAAATACTTGGCCAATTCGCAGAGTTAAGCAATTTTGTTAGTCAAGTCAAACCCCACTTCTGTTTTTTGTAACGTAACGCCAGGTCATATTTTGCGAATATCTTGAAATCCTTAGGTGTGATTGTTATAATTTTTTCACTGAATATAGACCTATTTAATCACTTCTCAAATGTAAGAAAAAATTTTTTCAAACACAATTTTAAAACTTTTTTTTTCAACCTTTTGTCGTGCAAATGGCATGTAACGACAGAATGGAATTACCCATATCGTTACTCGTATAACCAAAATTAAGAACATTTTGTCCTGTTTATTTGAATAAAAAAAATCGAAAATCCATTGATTAAGTTGTGGCGAAAAAATAATATTTGCCATTCTACAGGCAAAAACAAAAACTTCGTGGTACACCATGCAATATAAAGTAATGTTGCAAAGCAGTTTCGGAAAAAAAATGTTTGCCAAACATAGGGGTCGCCAAAATACATATTTTTTCATATCTTCGACATTTGCAGTCGGATCTTAAAGTGTGATATACCGATGTTTTTGTCTCGAGGAGACCAATGATTTGCTTCAATAGCCTTTGACTGCAAATATCCCGTTCTAGTATTTACCCACCAGGTCTCAGCTCTTACAACCCTAATGTACCACCCTAATTTCAAAAAATTAAAAATTAAAACTAGCAAAAATTTGCTAAGGAAGTATTTCGATAGATCCAGCAGATCCAACTGTAAACGCCGAAGATATAACGAAAAATGTATTTTCGCGAGCCCTACGTTCGGCAAAATAAATTTCGAAACTGCCTTGCAGCAATATTTTATATTCGGTGGTGTATGGCGAACTTTTTTTTTGCGATACACCCTAATGTACGTACATACGAGCATATTGCAAAATAGTATGAAAAATGGAAACTTCAAAAGTTCCACTTAAGTGCATAGGGGCGACAAGCCTGCCTTAATCAGAAAATATGAATTATCGTTTTAGAAGAGATCTATTAAAGCAATAGTTTCCGTACTCAAAAGAATGTGAGTATGCTGTTCTCCCTTTGTTTCATCTCCAAGAACTAAGAGGGGGATATAGGGAGAATTACTGCCATAAATCAGAGCTGACCATCGAGAGAAATGTTCGGCACTCTGGCGCTTCTCTGGGCAGCCGGGCCGTAAATAAACTGGAAGAATTTTCGGCGTAAATTCTATGAATTTCGTAGCTTATAAAATGGATTTAGAAAATATAAAAATACATATATGAAGTTCTCCGAGAAAAGGGACCTAGCTAGTGTATCAAAAAACGGGTGTGTGTCAAAATCGATAAAAATGAGAAAAACATTAAAATTTTATTTTTTAAATGCGTTTTTCTCAAAACTTAATTTTCACAAATTACATAGGTCTCTTTTCTCGGAGAAGGTCACATATATGTATGTATAAATAACAGAAGTATTTTAACATGTTTTTTATTTTTAACCCCCAACCAAAAAAAATGGGTGTTATAAGTTTGTAGTGTGTGTCTGTGTATCTGTGTGTCTGCTGGACCGATTTTGATTTAGTTTTCTCTGTTTGAAAGGTGACTTGATCGAGATGGTTCTTAACCATGTTTGAAGAAAATCGGTCCAGCCGCTTAGAAGATGTCACACCTTTTCTAGATATATCGGGGGTTTTTAAAATTTTTAAATTTTGTTTCTATTTAAATTTTCAGAACTTGAATAAAAATAAATAACAAATTAAAAAACTTTCACAAGTGACCACGTTGATATAAAAAACTTTTTTACGTTAAAAGTACCAGAAATTAAAATATGATATTAAAAATGCTGATGAGCAGCGTATATAATGTGAAATCAGTTAATATTTTCACCATAACATTAAGTGACATTTTAACTAATCAAAAGCCACAGAAGAATAACTTCAAATGAAAACTTTCAGACCAAGGCGAATTCATACCAGATGGTCTCGACAACAAAGCTGATTGTTTTCAACCCTTGTAACTTGAATCTTCCTCAGGATATCAACACACATTGATCAGTAAATTCTTTTTTTCACATCCCAAGATCACATTTTTCAAAGCGAATTGAGGTGCCTTGTTTCAGACTATATATTTAATGATATCTTAGCAAATTTGCCAATTTCAATTTTTTCAAAGAATGCACTTTTCATATAAAGACCGCTTAAATTAGACATAAAGAGATGCCATTCGGGGTCTTGAATGCTCTTCTAAAAAGCATAAATATTTTTAATAAAAATATTTATTTTATAGAAAAAAAAAAAATTAAATTTATATTAAAGATCATAGTGTGAGTTTGCAGCAAACTTAATATTTTAATACTTACCTTTGGTATCGCCATGATCTGCATAACCGGGTGTACCGGCCATCGAAGAGATCCATAGAAAGGGAAGCAGTCCCAAGATAATTTCAAATTTAAAGAACATTTTTGAAATTATTTTGATGGGCAGACTTTGAAAATTATTTAAGTCTCAGTAGCGTTTATTAACGTTTTCAAGTTCTCAATAAAACTGTTTTGTTTTAAAGTAGATGTTTTCCTATTTTTTATTCTGCTTTGTTTTTGTGTATTATTATTTGCAAAATTTGCAAATTTGTTGTTGCTACTGTCTGTCTTTTTTATTTATCTGAATTTCTCGATGACGATCAGTGAAGCGTGTCAAAAATAATAAAATTTTGTTTTATGTTTGCTGTTTGGTTCGTTGGGTGTTTGTTAATTGTATTTTTCTTTTTTTTTAATTTTATTTGCTCATTTCTTACAGAAACAACAATTCCGTTTAGCGTGACCAAGTGCGCACACGCGTGTGTGTGTGTGTGTGTATGTCTGATCGTGTGATTGTTTGTTGTTGCATTAATCGATTAATGTGATTGTTATTAGTTAGACCTAAACGCGAAAATCACATCAAGTTGAACATTGTAGAGAAGTGCACAACAACTGTGAAATGATACAAACAGCAGCAATTTCAATAATTTTTCATTAGATCTGAACATATTTGTTGTAATATGCGTATGTACATAAATACATATGTATGTATGTATTTACATGTATATGCAGGTATGTATGTAAATTTTTATGTGCGTAGATTCAGTCGTCCTCGTGGGTGATTTTATTTAAAGGAATTTGAAGTTTCTATGAAAATACGAACAGGGGCATAATACCTATCTATTTCCCTTTTGTGTTTCACTTATGTATGTATTTGCTTGCAGCTGTTGATTTAATTACACCTGCTTATTTATTTATGTACATATTTGTTATATGTAATTTTTTTTTTGTAGATATACATACATACATTGTAGGTACTAAGCGATCGATGAATTAGCAAACAACTTTGTTTTCATTATTTCCATTTGTTACTTTGTTGCAGACACTTTTATAGATAATTTTTTTGATTTATTTATTAATTTTTTATTAAGGAGTTAACTTATTTAATTATCTGATTAAATTTAATATTTTTCACCATGTAGATACATAGTATGAATTTATTTTAAAAAATTTCACTCGTAATGTTTTAAAGAATTATAATAAATGATATTTGCCTTCTTTTTTTTTTTGTTTTTCATTCCCATTGGCAGTAAATTTTACTGAGAAAAACACAATAATGAAATACGTTAAAAACGAATATTAAACAGAAAATAAACGTTAAAAAAGAGCACAAAAAGTAATGAGAAAGAAACCTTTTTTTTTGTATATTTTATTGTCTTGACGATTGTAATAAAAGGTATTTTTTTTTTGTATGAAGGTTTGTTTCATTCGATCATTTATTTTCACAAATTTAAAACATTTTGTTTACATTTAACAACACAATAAAAGTATCTTCTGTTAACCGAAATTAATCATAGTTTTTTTAACTTAAAAAAATAACCAGAAAACAATCCGCACACGAAACAGCGACACATCCGCTCGCTTAAGAACTTTGTTAACGAATGCTTGTTGCTGCTTGAGTGGTATGAAAATCGGCATAATAAACAAACAAAAACGAAATGGAATAGAAACACCAACAAAGAGAATTGAGAGTTTATTACCAAGAGAATTGAAGATCTCAAAGTTCGAAAGCTTTAAATTTAATGCCTGAATGTTTTCGAAAACAAAGTCTTCTACTAAAATTAAAGGTTTGGACTTTCACTAGTTTCAAACATTTCCTAACTTGTACTAATTCCGATAAAAATCTAAAATCGTCGTTTGGTTCAAATCTGCGATTCAAACACAAACTGGCGAGCAATAAATAGTTTTTTCTCTATTAAGAAAATTTTCTGTAATTTTTGAGAACGTCGGTGGGTACTGACTGGTTCTTTGCAGGATCTGTTGCATCTTGTAAACAAAAATACATATGTATATATAAAATTGACAACGGGATATAATATAATTATTAATGAAACTATGTCATACTGTAATTTTTTTTTCCAAATCCAAGTAAATAAAATTATTTAAGCTTGTGAGAACAACAGTGTTCGTTCTATGAAGGATTTTGCTTCTTGTGAACAAATTAAGAAAGATTATGGAATGAGACACATGTCATTGTGAAGTTAATTTATCCTGCAAACTCAGTCAGTCAGTTCAGGATACGTCCTGTTTGCTAATTTAAAATATCGCTCATTTGCAACGCTATCGTCTAAACTCACAAAAAACTAGTTTAACGTTTTCAATTTACACACAACTTATTTGCTCAATTCATAACCTATTGTGGGAGTCGTAGTTCGTACATGAGTTGTTGGTAATTTCAATAAAAACATTGTTTATAAACAAATGTTTACATAGAAATTACCAACAACGTTTATACCAACTACGACTCCTGCAATAGGTTGTGAATTGAGCAATTATGTTTTATGTTTCACATTGAATTTAAAAAATTCAGCACATAAGATGACTTCGGCAAGACTTTCGGATTTTTCTAGTCCGAAATCTTGTATATTTATATTATGAATCTATTGAAGAATGTACGCTGAAAGTTTCTTAGGGAAGTTTTCTTTGAAATTTTAAATTTCTGTTTTTGCCATTTATTACATTTCACCACAACTTACACAGATAAAAATGTCATAAGTTAATGTAATGGGTGTCCGAGTCGATGTGTATTACAACATCGTCCTTCCTAATGTATCTAATATACAGTTAATGTAAATTGTTTTTGGAATTGTAGTTAACAAAATATTTAAACCAATTTGTATTAGTTTCTGGTATATGTATATCAGAATAAGTATTTTTCTGGTTAAAATATTTAATTTGAAATAATTTTTCTGTTTTGGTCCTTTTTAATGACACGGTCTTAAATTTAAAAAGTGGGCGAAACTACGCCCATTAAAACTTAATATTATATTTCACGTGCTTCTACTTAACAGATTGTTGCAAAACTTGGCACACACCATGAACTCTGAAAATGAAACGATACTGCATTTCCGAATGTGGGGCGGGACACCCCTATTAAAGCTTAGTATTAAATTATTTGTACTTCTATGGTATGGTCTTTTAGAATGGTATAATTTTATGCATAAAAATGTGGGGTGTTACTTGACCGATTCTTACGAAACTTGACACACACATCGAGCTCTGAAAGCAATGATTTCTTGTGTTTTTTCAAATAGTTTGCCATCCTGATTGGCACCGACTTCGAATAGCACTATAGGAGGTAAATTATTTTTAACTTTTTAGTGCTCATTTTTGAAGTCGATTTAATTTTTATAAAAGCTTTATTTTATTGAGTATGTTGTCGGTTTCTTGGGAATGTAAATAGAAATTATTTTATACTAGAGTTTTCAATGCCTCCGATTAAAGTTTCGTAATTTTGAAATTTTTTCTTTTTAGGCTTCTCTAAATTCTCCACCATCAGCATCAGATTTATTAAAATGGCTTTTAAAAAAATGTTTCCATCGATTTTGAGAAATGTAGTTTAATAATAACATATTTCGAGTGCCGAAATCGATATATTAATATACCGGGAAATGAAAATATGTAATTTAATTCCGTCACATAAGTATTTACATGTATGTAACATACACATGCACTTACAAAAGTATTTATTTACTACTTAACTTAATATTATTTGCTAAATAATAAAATATCCAATTGAGTAAAAAAGTCCCTGCCACTAAAAAATTTCTTATCAGCAAAACACGCTTCCACAGTTATTTCAGGCACACACACTCGTGACCACACATTAAAGATTATTCTACATATATGAATCTTGAAGGTAAGTCCCCACATTTTTTTTATTTTTATTGAAAAAAATATAAAAATCCCATTTCTATAAGCAGCAGTAAAAATAAAGAAATGAATGATGAAAAGCAACTTGAATCTGCTGACAATAAATACCGAAGCAACTTGAGTTGAGATCATCAGTAGCGTTGAGACAAGAGTGAATATCAAATCGATACCAGAATCCTTTTTCCAAGCGGAACAATCCTAAATTTACACACAAAAAAAATTTAATATAAAATGAAATTCTTTACCGTATTTGCTGTAATCTTCTGCTTGGCCGTTTGCTTTGCTTCCCAATCCTCAGCAACTCCAGCAGATCTTGACAATGAGGATCACTACGTGGATGGTCTTGAGGCTCTACAAACAATTGAACCCGAATTGCACGGACGCTACAAACGAGCCACATGCGATTTATTAAGTGGAACTGGTGTCAATCATTCGGCGTGCGCAGCCCACTGTCTATTAAGAGGAAATCGTGGTGGTTATTGCAATGGACGTGCAGTTTGTGTATGTCGTAACTAAAAACAATTATGTACTTATGTAAATGTTGTTAAAACATTGTTGTTGTATTTATATTTCAATAAATTTCCACAAAATATTTGAATGAAATATGTATGTATGTATGTGTTTACAAGGAGCATGAGTTGTCTGTCCAGTAGGGAATTATTGACTGCTTCGACGCAAGCAGAAGTCCTTGATATACATACTTGATATAATTTAGCCAATTTCCATTAGTATTTAGAAATACATACATATGTTTGTGTGTATGTATGTGAATTTAAACTTATTGCCTGAAGTACGATGTCGACAGAAAGCGTTCGATCTACAAAAACTGTTTTGAAAACAACAATAGGTGCGTTTGAGTACTTTTCCAGTAAAATCCAGTAACTGAGTAAATACTGAGTAATTTAAAGAAACTACTCTCAATAAAAAAGTTTGCATATAAAAGTGCGCGAACGCAAAAATTGTAAAATCCAGTAAAATTTATACAACAGCTGATTGACAATTTTGGCGCTAAAAAAATTATACATATGTATGTATGTATATGCAAACAAAAACCCTGCATATATTGGAATACGTGGTGCAATCTGGATGAAACAGACTAGTTACATCATGGTCCCATGTAATGCAGTCATGGGTCATATTGTTTTCACACAAGCATTCAATGCTACACGATAAGTGTTAGTGCTTAAACGATTATGATCGTAGTCTATAACTTTTCTATATGGAGCAGTTTTGGGGTTAGTCCGATCATTTAGTCCAACCCTAGGACATCAACCTCCTTTTTTCATATATTTGGAGTAGTTTTGGAGTATTCCTACTCCTCTTTGGAGTATTTACATACATGTATGGACTAGTCACATTATCTGCAGGGAATATACCAAACTATACATACATATGCACATATATATGTACATATCGTCGGGTACCCAGCTAAAATTACTGCTTCCTAGAAGCGTTTTCGTAAGGGAGACAATGTTAGAGAATCACTTGCTGTTGCGCATGAATAAGGAGTTTTTTTTTGTGCGAGATGAGTCAGCTAGAAGCAATACATTCAACTTCCAAAAAGCCATCATTATGCCTTACCAAAGTGCTTCACAGAAGCAATAATATTGTATAGTTTTTGTGTACTCAGATGCAAAAGTTACTGGATTGCAAATTTTTCTTGTCGACATCGCGGGTCAGGCCGTTAAAGTTTCTATGCTTTTTACGCTCAACGTGAAAAGTGATTAGGATGTACAGAATAAGACAAAAATGTTTGTTGCCGCTTAAAGCAATCACGACAACAATATTGTTCACTTCCTTTCAAGTAGGTCCAATGAGTGCATTTATTAAGAGAAATATAAAATGGGAAAATAACTTTATATATCCTGATATATTTATTTATTTATTAAACATACTATGCAAAGTAAATTTGCATAGTATGGTGTTGCACGAATATGGGCGGAGTAACTAGACCATATGCCCAAGATGTTATTAATAGAATTTCCAAAGAAGTTCCGTGATTGACTATACGACCTATGCCTTCACATAGGAAGTAGCAACGTGGTTTTTAAAGAAACTCCACAAAAAACCGCAAGATTATACGGTTATCCGTGGCAGATCAGTCAACCAGTGGGAGCGAGACGAAAAACTCTCGAAGGCCTAACAACAGAACTAAGCCTGACCGCACTTAAGAAATAATTACGATGACGCGAAATGCTGTTCTTCGAACTAGAGCTGCTTAAATAAATAATAAATATCCTGATATATTCAAGATATCGAAAAACTGAAAACAAATTTAAGAAAAGTACACATTAATCATATGTACATATAATCGATCAATAAGTAAATTTTTTTAAATGTTCCATGCGGGGATTCAGTAACCATCCGACGTCACGTATAAACAAAAATTTAACTATAAAAATCTATTAACTTTATTCACGTTTAAAAACATCTTTCGGAAATTGTTGTTATGAATACATACATACATATTTCCAACAATTGTATGAAAATTCCGCACGTTTTAATTTCGCGTAGAATATATAACAGCCCCTAATACTTTTCTGGCATCAAACTTAAATAAACGTAACATTGTTTATAACTTAATACACTTGTTTTTTGTTATTTTTAAAATTTCATCAAAAAACAAAAAATTTGGTTTCCCTTTGCTTTTGTTTGTTTATATTTAAAAACATATGGTTTCATTTTACTGGATTTTACTGGCAAAAATTTTTCCAGTAAAAATTTGCATTTTTACTCAGTAAATTAACTGTCATTTTTCGCTCTCAATTCGACTCTCATTTACTGGATTTTGTGTACGCGAACGCAATCCAGTAAAAAATAGTACAAATTTGTACAAATTTTTGAGTTCTCGAACGCACTTAATGCAATAAGAAAATTTGTTTTTGCTTGCAATATATGTATGTACATATGTAGATATCTACATATGTAAGTGATCGATCGAACGTTTTCGGTCGAAATCGTGAGTCGACAGGCTGTTAATATTTCTCGATGACATTTGCTATTGTAATAATTTATTTTTTTAAGCCGCTAGAGTTGCGAATGAATAGAAAAAATTTCAAATTTATTAAATTATTCTTGAACAACTCAATTGCTCAATTCACAACCTATTGTGGGAGTAAAAATTAGTTTGTACATGAGTTCTTGGTAATTTCAATAAACACATTGTTTACAAGCAAATGTTTAGATAGAAAGTACCAACAACGTTTGTACGAACTACTACGACTCCTACAATAGGTTGTGAACAGAGCAAATAACTTTAAGAATAATGAATAAACTTACCTTTCGATATTTTTGTTTCCGGTTTAGCTAAAGAAGAATTTTTAAGCCTTGTTCAAATTGTTTTATTGATCAGATCAGAAACTATGTATATATGTATGTATGTATGTAAATGTTAAATTTTATTTTTTTCCGTGGGCGTTAAATGCGCACACAAAATGCATTCTAGTAATTTTCATATTTAATAATTCTCGAATTGCATTCCCTTTCCTGGAATTCTTTGTTTTTTATGCATATATTAACATTAGAAAAGCAAACACGTGTACATGCATAGATTTGAATATGTTTCTAAGTAAATATGTATGTATGTATGTTTATTTGTTTGATGATGTGTTTTGCGTATCGCGTTTTAAAAAAATGCTTTTTATAAGAATTTTTATATTATTTTTGAATTGTATTTAAGTATTTTCTTTCATTTTACCTATTAATTATTTGTAATATTTTTATTTTAAGTTTCTAACATTAAGCTTGTGTAAAGTAACATTTATTGTTTGTTTGGAAACAATTTTGATTTTAATTTGTTTATTTTCCTCAGCAATTGCATTTAGGTGAAGTTTCCACAAGTCAGGCAGACGACTCGTCTAGAAAATTTGTATGAAAAGCACTCAAAAAAATGTGTGTTTTCCATATAAATTTTATACTCAATTCGACCGTCTGGGTTGTAGAAACAGGGGGTTAAAAAAATCAATAAAAAACCATTAGTTATAAGAAAATAAATAATTTGTTTTTCATTTGTTTAGTTGTTCTTTGCTTTTAGGTAAATATATTAATTAAATTGTTGTAACATCTTTTGATATGCCATACAATGGTTCCATTTAGAATTCTTTGTTTTAATATTTTTTTTTATATTTTACTTTATTTGCTTATATATGTATGTGTGTACGTATTTATTCAATAAGAGGCACTGTTAAATAATTACTGCTTCAATAGGAAACAAAAACGAAAATAATTTCGAATAAAAAAATTATGCAAGTGCCCTTTTTCTCTTTATTTATTTTATTTATTTGTTTAAGCAGTTTTTCTTATCATAATGAAAGCTCGCGGTTTAATTATTTTTATTTATTTTTTTTTTTTTTTGCTGAATTTTGTTTGTATGCGCATGTGTGTGTGTGTGTGTGTGTGTGTCTAGTCTGTGTTTTTAGGCACAAAGTGAACTAGAAAATTTTCTATTATTTTTACTAAATTGTTATTTAAAATATTTGTGTTTTTAAAACAATTAAAAAGTAATAAATAAGAACTTAATTAAAAAGAATCTACAATAAATTATTGTTTTGTTACTTTTAAGTTACTTTTGATCAAGTCCTGATAGCGCAATTATCTAATATCTAAATACATATGTAATTAAGTTTCCATCCCAAACATGGGTAGTCAAATTGAAATGGCCATTAGTAATTATCTAGTTTTAAATATGTATGTATGTATGTATAACATTTAACAATTTTTAAATGTTTCTTTAAGGTGCTACTTTACTAACTACAAACAACTTTCTAGATAAGATTTTATTGAATTTCTGCTTTAATTATCAATATCTGATTGCTAAGTAATCGATTTAACGTCTAATAAAAAAAATCTAAAAAATAATTTTACTCTACAAAAAGTTTAAGAAACAAATTTATTTTGTAAAGTTTTTGTAAACCAAAATAAATTTTTCATGAATACGATCTGTTTAAACCATATGAAAATAGTTTGTAAATATGAAAATAATTCTTTAACACAGCAGAATTCCAAACCGATTTAAATTAAAATTGTGTTACATCAAAATTTCTTTGTAAGTATGTGAAGTTTCATTCATCATGAAGCTACTACATTGGCTATGCAAGGCTTACTAGTAACATATCGCCCAGAGTGAAAAAGAATTGTTGATACTGTACAAATCGGGGACGTATTAAAATTTCTTTGTTTTTTTTTCTAACGATCGCTAAAATTCTTTTGGAACACAGTCTTTTTGAACAGTTCATGACCGTTTTTGTATTTCATACTTGTCCCATTTGTACAGTATCAACAGTTTTTTTGCCACTCCTGAACATTAAAAATTTAACTTTTGATTTTCATAAAAGCCCACACAGATGTCCACAGAAAACGTTCAATCCGTTATTTATACATACATACATATTGCAAAACAAACAAAAAATCTTATTTTATTGCTGTTTTCAATACAAATTATCGATCGAGCGTCTGCTGTCGATATCGTTGGACAGCCCAGCCCATTAGCATAACTAATAGGGAGAATAATTGAGCTGAATTGGACAACTCAAAGACGTGCTCCATTGAGGTCAAAGCTCAAATTTTTCAAATTCACACGATTTGCCAGCCGTTGATTGGGGAGTTCATGCTGTCATAAATATTCTAAATTATGGGTATCCTAAGTTTTTTCGGAAAATAAACCATTGCGAAGTCACTTATTTTTTCATAGATATTTATTTAGGAAAGCATTAACCCTTCTACACTTTAAAAGACCAAAATAACACAATCAAAAACATTTAGCAAAATATGAAGATGTAAAGTTTTTGCAATGGTTTTGCGATATATTTTTAAGATTTAAAATAAAATATTGATATGTACATATTTTTAATGTGTATATTTGGCAGAAATCAATGGATTGGGAGTAGGATTTTCTAATGAATTGTGGTTTAATGGGCGAATTTTGCATTATATTAACTTTGACCTCAAAGGGGCACGGCTTAGAGTTGTCCGATTCAGCTCAAATTTCCAGCACATCAGTTTAAGACCAAGTATCATAATAATCCGCTTCTGGGCTTATGTATATATAGTATATGAAAATCAAAAGTTTAGTTTCCTCCATACATCTTAAGGCCACAGTGCTTAAGTGATCAATGCGCGAGTGTTTACTTACCGCAACTTCTTGCGATCAATATTCTGCTGTGAAGAATTATTTGTTAGTAGTCCAATTTATGTTTTTTTGTTGTTACTACGAAAAATATGCAGAAAATTAAAATTGAAATATGTATATTTTAAATATGTATGTATGTACATACCTACTTCAGGATATGTTAAGTAAGAATAATACGAGTAAAATTATGAGTTAAATCAAGCCGCACTATTTATTAGGCGATCTTGTTTGTAAAACCACTGGAGATCAATCAATAAAGTAAATATGTGTGTGCTTTTGTTACCCTATGGGTATGCTTAGGTGGCAGGGAGGGACGAAGTATGTATGTATGTACGTGGAGGTACAAAATAATATTTTTTGGAAAATTAATTCTATTGTATTGTATCTGAATCAGCGCAAGTTGTTGTTGTTGATTTAGCAGCTCACTGGCTCCGGCAGTGGATTTTCAGTAATGCGAATTTTTTTCAAGTGCGACGACGAAGGGCCACTAGTTGTGGATGCAGTTGTATATAAGGTACCATTGATGGTATGTTTTTTCAATGAGCACACTTCTTCGTCGTCGATATTGTCCAGCATTTGCGAGCTATGTTCGTATAAAATATTGGCAGTTTCGTTTATTTTCACGTTGCCGTTTTCCAACTCCGTTTCCTGGCATTCCTCCGATGATGTCATCCAGTCGTTGTTATTGTTGATGGCCGTTTCGCGACAGAGTCTAGTGTTGGTGCGTATACGAGTGGCTTGTTGTTGTTGTTGTTGCTGTTGTTGCTCATGTTGCTGATGTTTCAATTTCTCGGCCAAAATACGTTCCTGCTCCTCCTTAAAGTTGGCAAAGAATATATTCGAGTAGGATAAATACTTGGTTCCGCACGGTGATGATGCTGGTGTTGAGAGTGGTGTAGCTGCAGTAATCCAATCCAGCGGCAGCCCGGGTTTATATTTATTTTTTTTTTAGGTAAGGGATAGTAGTAGTAGTAGTTGTAGTATTTGCTTTTGTTAGTACGAGACTTGATCTTGTTGATGTAGATTTTTAATTTTGTGGTTTGTTTTAATCTTTTTGGTATGGATTTTTTTTTAGAAAAAGTGTAGTGTTAACTTCATTCATGTGCCTGTCTGTCTGTTGTTCATATTTTGAAAGTGTCATTTGAACATTGTTGTAAAAGTAGGCATGTATGCACTTACATATGTTTGTGCATATTTATGTACATACATATGTACGTACGTACGTACATATGTTTGCTTGGCTGTATGTAATGAATGTGTGCGTGTTCAAGAAAGGTGCTGATGAATACGATGTTCCCATATGTATAAATGTTTTTGCTCTTCTATTTTCAGGATGAATTCATAAGCCATTTTTTGTAGTATGTATATGGATGTATGTATGTATGTATGTATATCTTCATGTAGGTTCAAATAAATGTATGTATGCATGTATGATGAGTTGATGTTTGAAATAATAAAGCTTTAGTAAAAGGTGCTGCTTAATAAAAAAAGCCCAGATTTTTTATATATAGTAGATATTCAAAGAAAAAATAAAATATAATAAAAAATAAAAAATTATATAGATTTTTTGGGGATTTTCAATTTGAAATAAAATCATTAATGTTTTAATTTTTTTTTTCATCATCGTTATTTTTATTTTCATAAAATGTAGCATGTACATATATATATAAATAGCTTGTAATCTTTGTTAATACGTATATTTATAAATAATGTAAGCTTCCGACAAAATGCATTTTTTGTGTTAACAATCAATTATTCAATAGAAAAATTAAAACAAATAATGAATCGTATAAATATCTTAAAGCCGGTGCTTTACAAGACACATACATTGTTCTTTTTTTTTTTTTTTTTTGCTGTTTCATTATTTTTTCAAAAATTTTATTTAACAAAGACATTAACTAAACTTCTAATAAACTAAAATTAATAAAATGTATTTATAAATATGAAAACAAAACGAGTTAAGACTTAATTAACAACTAGAGTAAAAATCAAGGTTGGAAACCGAAACAAATAACGGTATCGGTATTGATACCGGTACAATTATTTTTTAAATTTCGGTATCGGTAGCGATATCGGTATTTTTTTTTATTTCGGTATCGGTATTACCGGTACATACCGTTATCGAGTTTATAATACCGGTATACCGATATTACTGACAAATTTATTATTTCAGGCAGTGGACATAGCAAAAAAACTTCTTTTTATTAAATTACTTCAAAAAGGGAGTATTTTTACATTAACATATGTATGTATAAAAGCATATAAACTTATTTGTTTCTATATATGATTTTATACTATTAATAAACAGTATTATCGAGCATAAAAATTTTCCAGACATCTCCAAAATCTTGAGTTAAGCCCGCTACTCTGTTCACAATTTCGTGCGAAATGCTGTCAAACTACATAAAAGTATGTATTTGGTATGAAATATTTGCGAAATAAATTCGCAAGAGTAGTTCTCTGTTCTTGGTGTGAAAAATACGGAAAATCATGTCTTTCCATGCAAAATTAATCTGGTATCATTTTAGTTTAGCTGCGAAACCACAGAATATGAATTAGTCCTGATTCACACACATCAGGTTTAGCTGATCAGTTTTTGTTCAATTTTCTTTTGAACCTGCATTTACGTTCATACACACCGTCAAGTCAAGTCATCAAGTCTCATCAAATAGAGTATTACGAATGACAAAACAAAACGAAAAAGCAAACTTGACTGGTACGGTCAAGTCTGTACCCCTTTCCATTCTCTTTTCCTCTCTCTCCTAAAAACTCAAGACTTGACGACTCAGACCTGACGTGTGTGAATCAGGACTTAGTAGTCTATGTGCGAAACAACATGAGCAGTGCTTTTTTCGCACGGAATTTTAGCAATGTTGCAAAAAAAAGCGAGAAATTTATTAAAACAACCGCGAGTTGGGCTACATTTAGTACTCGTACATGTCAAATTTTTCACGCGAAATAACCAATTGCACTGAAAATGTCTCTCAACTTCGAACAGAGTACCAGCCTTTACGGGTAAAAAACCACTTTTTCGTACCCGTAGGCACTTATCAACCTCTAACTAAGTTAAATATCAACCGATTTTAAATTTATAAACGGATACAGAAAGAAGAGTTTAAGGCCTTTTGAACCATATATGTATATATGTATATCTTGTTTCAGTAAATTTCAAATATATGTCCGTATTTTTCACCAAATATAATTTTTTGGGTTTTTTTCGACACTTTTATACTTTGGACACGTTCTTAGGCAATATTTTTGTACTGGCCCCATATTGTTTATAACTTTCTCGCCAAATTCAGACGAAACGAACATTGGAATATTTCAATTCAAAGAATAAATAAAATTCTTTCAGCCAACTTAAAAACAAAGAAAACAATCTTCTTGTACAATTAACATTTAAAATTTAAAGCAGGCACTTTTCTTCACCTCAAGAGAGGAATCTTTAACTTCAAATATAAAAGTTTAGAAGTTTTTTCTCTAAGCCAAAGAAAGAAAGTTAATTGATATATATTTTTGCAATTTTTGCCCATATTACGGTTTTTAGTTGTCATCGAATAAATGCTCGAAAAACAAAGGTTCTTATCTATGCTATGTTTTTTGAAACCAATAGTATCTATTACAAAACATTTTAAATATTTTTAGTTCTGGCTTTGCTCTTTTTTCTTGAGATTCTATGTTTTATAAACATGGCCATAATATTGGATTGGTTGGCTTCTGGAATAATAAAGCAAAACGAGTGCAATGGTCGAAATAAAAACCAAAATGTCTCATGGTGAAAAAAGTTGTAATACATTATAAAAATTTGGCAACTACAACTCACTTATCATTTATTTTTTGGCCGGAATCGGTATACCGGTACATACCGGTATAGACGTAAACGGTAGTCTGGATACCGGTATTTTCTAACCGAAATGGATTTCGGTATCGGTAACGATACCGGTATCTAATTATAGCGGTATTTGAATCGGTATCGGTATTTTTACGATACCGTTTGCCAACCTTGGTAAAAATATGTATGTATATGTATGTATATATGTATGTATGTATATGTAAGTATGTACTATGTATTTATGTATGTATGTATATTAAACACAAATCAAAAGCAGAAAACAAGGAATATGAAATAAGGGCAAACATTTAATAAAATTAATAAATTAAAAGGAAATGCTATAAAATAAATACATAAATATACATATGCATATGTACATACATGTGTATGTACATTTTATAAACTATATCTCGATCGATTTGATTTGACTTATATAAATACATAAACTTATTTTATTTAATTTAAAACTGTTGGGTAATCTTCCTTATCTGTTCACCTTTGCACATTTACTATATCATCATCATCATCATCCTTTCGTTGGCATTTTATTTTATGCTAAGTTCCAAATGTGTTGAATTACTCTGGCTTATCGTTGACAATTTGCGTCCCAACTTTTGTAAGGAACCCACAGCTGTATTGATTATATATTTATGAATTTTCATTTGTCCCAAAGTTTATACATAAAAAACAAAAGTTAAAAAACAAAACAATAAAATATAAATATATAAAAAATAAAAGTTAAATAAAGAAATGCAATAATAGTATATAAGAAGAAGTTAAAAGTAGGAGAAAAATTAAAAGCTTTCTAAAAGGAAATACAAATGTGTTAGTGGTGCACTGCTAAGCTAGAGATTATAAACTACTTCACGGATTTAGTTAATGTGAGTGAACATATTCAGTTAATTTGGACCCCAATGTTATTGGAATAGTTTTTTTTTTTTGGAATTGAAAATACGCAATAGTTTTGTGATAAATTTTATTAAACTGTAAAATGTTCCCCAGCAACAACCGGATTCTTTCACCTTGGGTCTATGATTGGAAGAAGTTGAAACATTATCTGTGTATGTATTGTTTTGCAAAATAGTAGAAGGCAGATCTTCTTCAACTTAGTTAGAAGCGTCAGGCAGAGTGTCAGATATTTTTGCTGGGTAGAAGCAATATATTACATTTTTAGAAGCACTAACGTAAGCGGGACCATTAAAATGTGTTCTACATACATATGTATGTATGCACGCATATTGTGAATGTATTGTGAATACTTGAATAACCTATTTGTACAAGTAGTCTGTAAGTTAACATCAATATGAATACTTGATTGTTTGAATAAAACGCTTTTCTAAGTTTTCTTTTATCTACCAACTCAACAGGTTATGGGCCGCATGACGCGCAAATAGAAAAATAAAATTTTTTTTCAAGCGAATTTTATAAAATTGATGGTTTAAAATCGGTCTATACAAATATAATTTGTGTAATAACAATGGCCTCAAATAATTTGTCGTTCCCATTCGACAAGTTGCGTGGACGTGAGAATTTCGACGTATGGAAACGCCACGCAAAGTCTTATTTGGTAATAAAGGGCTGTTGGCAAATTGTAGTGGCCGGATTGGGTGTAACCCCCACGGACAAGGATTTCAATTAAACGAACGTGCGCTGGCTGAACTAACGCTAATGTTAGAGCCGTCAAATTTTGCCCACATAGCGACGGCAGTCACTGCAAAAGCCGCATGGGAAGCCTTGTTAAGTGCATTTGAAGACACAGGACTAACCAGAAAGGTTGAGCTTCTCAAACGCTTAGTTCAACTAAAGTTGTCAGATTTCAACGGCGTACAGGAATATATAAGCGAAATGGTAATGATGTCATTGAAGGTACAGCAGACCGGTCTAAAACTCGAGGATGAATTGGTAGCATCACTCATGCTTGCTGGACTGCCAGATGAGTTCACACCGCTCGTTATGGCAGTGGAAAATTCAAAAACTAAACTGAAGGTTGATATGGTGAAAAATTTACTGCTACAAGACTCGAAATTTGATTGCCCAAAAGCAGAAGAAAAGGCCTTGGTTTCCAGCAAAAAACAAACTACCCGTAGACCAAAGTGCTATGCATGTAAAAAAGAGGGGCATATTGCAAAATATTGTACCCAAAAAGCTAAACCTAGCACGGCAAAAAATAAGTATAAAGATGAAAAAAGTTCGTATGCTGCTTCATTGTTCTCGTCGTCTTCTTTATTTGCAACGGGAAACAACAGAGTTGACGAGTGGTTTATAGATTCCGGGGCAACATCGCACATGACGAATACGAAAAGTATATTGCACAATTCAAAGCAAGTGAATAATAAACATGTCATAGTCGCTAATAACGAAAAAATGCAAATTGTGTGTGCTGGAGACGTTGATATTATTTTAAACTCAGGCAAAAAAGAGACGAACGCAGTTTTAAGAGACGTGGAATACGTTCCAGAAATGTCAGCCAATTTGTTATCCGTTCGGCAGATGACTTTAAGAGGAAATAAAATAGTTTTTGAAGGCGATAATTGTAAAATTTTCAACAAAAGTGGCGAACTGCTTGCAATGGCAAAGGCTTTTAACAATTTATACAAATTGAATTGTGTTATAAATGAAGAAAAAAGTGAAAGCGCGTTAATTGCTTCGAACGATTTTGAATTGTGGCACAGAAGACTTGCTCATATTTGCGATAACAATTTAAGAAAGGTAATAAGTTCATCTTATGAGACACGTTGTAGCGCAAGTGCTTTAAGCGAAAAATGTGTAGTCTGCATAAAAGGCAAACAGACGCGTGCTTCATTTAATGATTCTGGCCACCGAGCAACAAGTTTACTACAAATTGTGCACTCAGATGTTATGGGTCCCCTACGTACGAAATCTTTTTCTGGGAATCGATTTCTCCTAACTTTTGTCGATGACTATTCACGAAAAGTATTTGTGGTTCCAATCAAACACAAATCAGACGTTTTGAACGAGTTTATTCGTTTCAAAAAATTTGTCGAAAAGCAGAGTGATAGTAGCATCAAAATTTTACGCACCGATAATGGCACAGAGTATACCGGAAAACAGTTTGAAGATTATTTGGCAAACTGTGGCATAAAACATCAAAAAACGGCGCCATATACTCCGGAACAGAACGGGGTGGCAGAACGCATCAACCGCACAATAGCAGAGCGCATTAGATGCATGTTATTAGACGCAGACCTACCTGACGTTTATTGGGCAGAGGCAGCAACAACGTCAGCATATTTAATCAACCTTGTACCGTGTCGTGGCAACGAAAAAAGTCCAGAAGAAATATGGTCAGGTAGAAAAGCCAGCCTGAAACATTTACGTGTTTTTGGTAGCCGAGCGTTTGCACATATACCTAAGCAAAAACGTACCAAATTAAATGCGAAATCTGTAGAATACATTTTAGTAGGATATAGCAACGAAAGTAAGGCGTATAGGCTGCAAGATCCAGTTTCCAAAAATATTATTATAAGCCGCGATGTAATTTTCATAGAAAATAGAAATAATAAGGTAGGTGGCACCAAAAACATATCTATTAATAACAACTTTCCCGTAGTTGATATCGAACATGAAGCTGTCAATTCAGGGGAAGATGAAGACAAAGAATCGTCAGCTGAAGAAGATTTAATTGGTTTCGAAAGTGACGAGTATGAAGACGCATTTGGCAGCAGCGGTGATGAAAGCGTACATAGTCATACTGAAAACCTGAATATTCGTCGCTCAGAACGTATAGCTAGCAAACCTCTACGTAGATATAATTTATGTGTGACACAAATTGATGCCGAAGACAAACAACACAACCCTGAAACATTTGAAGAGGCCATTTCGTCTGAGAAATCTGGGCTATGGGAAGAGGCAATGATCTCTGAAATGGAATCCCTGAAAGCAAACCATACATGGACTTTGGCTGAACTACCACGAGGTAGAAAAACACTTAAGTGTAAGTGGGTTTTCAGAACAAAGGTAGATGCAAACGGGGACGAGATATGCCATAAGGCAAGATTGGTTGTAAAAGGTTGTAGTCAGCAGAAAGGTATCGACTACGAAGAAACCTTTGCACCTGTAGTGCGCTACTCATCCTTGCGTTATTTATTTGCTTTGGCAGCGAAACATAAACTAATGATACATCAATTGGATGCTGTTACGGCTTTCCTTAATGGCGACCTGAAAGAACAAATTTATATGTCGCAGCCGGAAGGTTTTGACGACGGTAGCGGGCGTGTGTGTTATTTAAAGAAATCACTCTATGGATTAAAACAATCCAGTCGTATATGGAACAAAAAACTTAATGAAGTGCTGTTAAAGTTTGGTCTGCAGCGTAGCGAAGTCGATCAGTGTGTGTACTACTGTATCAAAGGTGAAGTAATGCTATATATGGCAATTTACGTAGATGATGTTCTGGTTATTTGCAACGAAATGAACTTGATAAATCAGCTAAAATTTGCACTAAGCACTCACTTCAAAATGAAGGATTTGGGTGAAGCGTTCTCAGTCTTGGGCGTAAGAATCACTCGTAATTGTGAAAGTGGTGCAATTAGGATTGACCAGACAAAATACATTGAAGACATTTTGGATCGTTTTTCAATGTCTGAATGCAAGCCGGTATCGACTCCCATGGACGTAGGTCAAAAATTAACATCAAAAATGAGTCCTACAAATGAAACCGAGAAGCAAGAAATGGCGAAGATTCCGTATATACAGGCTGTTGGATGTCTTTTGTTTGTATCTCAAATTACACGTCCGGATATAAGTTATGCAGTAAATATGTTGAGCCGATTTAATGCCAACCCTGGCAAATTCCATTGGGCTGCTGTAAAACGAGTTATGAGGTTTCTTAAGGGCACTATCCATAAGGGGATAACGTATGAATGTGAACCAAAAAGTCTTGTTGGTTTTTGCGATGCAGACTGGGCAGGCGATATCGACGATAGGCGCTCAACTACTGGATACATGTTTACGCTGCAAGGCGGTGCAATTTCTTGGTGTACCAGACGCCAACGCACAATTGCCCTATCTTCAACAGAAGCGGAATATATGGCTATGGTATCAGCCATACAGGAGTGTATTTGGTTACAACGTTTGCAACGAGAACTTGTCCAAGGTCCACAGGAACCGATAACATTATATTGCGACAACAAAAGCGCAATACTTATTGCACAAAATAATTCATTTTCGAACAGAACTAAGCATGTCGATTTGAAAGTTAAATTCGTTAGAGAAAAACTGGAAAATAAGGAGGTCATTCTGAAATATGTGGACACTGGTAACATGGTTGCAGATTTCCTCACTAAAGCTGTTTGTTCTGATAAAGTCAATGCCTTAGGTGCCAAATCTGGATTGAAATAACATTTATGTATTAATAGTTTGTATAAATAATTTATTCAGGTGGAATATTGTGAATGTATTGTGAATACTTGAATAACCTATTTGTACAAGTAGTCTGTAAGTTAACATCAATATGAATACTTGATTGTTTGAATAAAACGCTTTTCTAAGTTTTCTTTTATCTACCAACTCAACAACGCACATACAGGTACACGTTTGGTGGATAATTTATTGCTATTGCTTCTAAGTGGCAATTGCAAGTGATTCCGTTCCGTTATCTTCCTTACAAAAATGCTTCCAGCAAACAAAAATTTTTGCATTTGGATCGAATCTTTTCTTAAAAAAAATTATTTACTTCATTAATTTTTCTACAAAAAAAACATACTTCTTTATTTTTACATTTGAAGAGAAGAAAAGAGCAGAAACTTCCACAATACATCATCGTACTGGAGGAGGGCATTAATCATAACTGAATTGATTTTGTTATGGGGCCTTATCGTGGATGGCATATTTCGAATTCGAAGTGTGAAACACCCCAACCACGATAAGGCGGATTATTTCTTTTTTCATTTTAATTCTACATTTCGGATTTGTCATCTATAGTTTTTTTTTCATATATTTAGGGAATACAACATTGACTATTACAGTGATAGAAAGCCATTATTATCTTATTATATTTTAAATGTCTGATTTAGAAGTTTGTTTGACCTTTAGATGTAGACTCTTATTGAGATTTATCTAGGGATAAATGCAGCAGAGGTAGTAAAGTAGACATAAAATAAACAAAAGTTTACATTACATTATATACATACCACAACATTAAGTTTCAGATTTTGAGAATATGTTTGTTTTAGAAGAAAAAAAAAACATAAAGCAATAAAAAAAATAAATAAAATAAAATTTAAAAAATAACAATAAAAATTAGTCAAATAAATTTGAGGTACGAACAAAGAAATAATCAAACAAAATATATGTATAATCGTATGTATTTGTAAATTCAAATGAAAATGATATGAGCAAATCATAACAAGATGAATGTGTTGATATGGTTTTTATTTATGAGTGATTGCATTGCATTTCAGTTGCAAGATGAAAATTTAAGGATGTGGATGATGTGATTGGTGGTTGTGTTTAGTATGTATATTAAGGTTTTTGATAGAAATTGATTTTATTTTTTTTTTTGTTTAAGAAGAAAAAAAGAAAAGAAAATACATATTTTTGGTCCAAATTACTTGAAACTTGTACATCGTTGTTTTGTTTAAATGAAATTGTATATTGTGTCTTTACTGTTAATGTCTGTTAATATATATACATATATATATATATATATATATATATATATATATATATATATATGTATATGTATATGTACAATATATAGTAGAATTGATATTTTAATTTAAAGCAATGGAGTAAAAAAAAAGTTAACAAAACAAATCATGCTTGACACCATGCCGGGAAATTTTAAGAAATCTAATCGAATTCATGTTTAACTAAACAAAATAAAACTTAAAAAACAGAAGAAAGCAAGTTCATAATTCAGAATATCAAAGTCACTGATTGATTTTGACATGCGTTTGTTTCTCTCTAGAAATTTGAAATTTCGATTTGTATATTTTTTTAGTAAGCAACTTAATTAAAAATATTTTATACATTCCAACAACTGAAATATTTTCTAATACATAAAATGAAATAGATTTCATAAACGTAATACATCCTTTAACATAATTATGTATTTTAAATAAACATTTTCTAAGCTAAGATGCAATTACTACTTGCCTGAACATGACAAAGAATCGTTCTATTTATGGAAACTACACAAAGTTAATTTTACTTATTCGATTCTTGTATATGTGTTTGCATCTAAATGTGATCTGAATAATTTTATATTTTTTTTATTAAAGCTATAAATTTTATAAATAATAAGAGGTATTTATAATTATAGAGTAATCTTTCATCTTGTTCTAATTTCCTAAATTTGATTTGATTGTATATTACAAATGGTATCATGGTATCCTATGGATAAAACTCGTATTCTAATAAGTGATGTAAAGTGCAATTTGTGTCATTTCTCTACATTAAATGAAAATTGTTTATGTCTGTAAAATACTATCTAGTGCCTTGCACTTTTACTATAACAAAAGACACGTCAGTCAGCTATACAGATCACATCACAGGCCGATATTCCTATTCACTTTTATATTTGTTAACCCACCAAAAGAGTAAAAAATTTCTTATTGAAGTGGAATAATCTCAAATCAATCGTTCTACTTATTTTTAGAATTTTATATCGAATGAAATTTCAAAAAATGTCCATTCATACGAATCCTTAGAGGTTATATAATTAATGAACAATGATTTGTTACACTTTTCGCTGCCCAATAATCTTACATAATCCATGCATTTATTTTTAATATTTCGAATGACATTATAACCAATTACGTACACAAATTGAACAGCAGGAAATTTAATTAAAGAAGAATGCAAGTGTGACTGTTTTAAGATTGTGTGGTAACTATTAGTCGATGTGTTCATTTAAAATGTGGTTTTGTTATTTTGGTTTCATAAAAAAGAAAAAGAGTATAGAACGAAATGACTCACATTTTCATTTCACATCACAATTGGCAACACGGTTGGACTGTCACAAAATGATCGATTAATTACAAAATTTACAATACATTTTGTATATATTAAAAAGAAGTCAAAAAGTTAACCGCATTCACTCTTCCTTCTGACGCCTTTTCCCTCACAGGAAACGCAAATGTGCTTTCCCTTTCATTGCAACATTTTAACCTATCCTAACCTAACCTCAAAATTACTTTACAATTTTTATCTCTCTGGGTCAGAAACAAACAAATAGTATTTAATTTAAAATATAAAAATAGTTTTACGAAAACATCTTACAGGCAGTGTGTATTTTCAAAAGAACCCTAAAACGCATAAAGAGATTTTATGATAAGTGCTTAAAAAAAAAGAATAAAAGAAATAGAATGTAAATATGTATACAAAATTTAACAAGTGTTTTTTTTTTAAATGAATACGATATCGGCTAATGAGGAAAATGTTGTTAAGTATGTCTTATAAGTATAAATTTTGACTAAAAATAGATTACAATTTCGAAAAAATAATGATTTACATTATAAAATATTGCTTGTACGAACGATTTGTTTTGCGATTTCTTTTTTGTGATTTTAGTATATATGTATGTATGTATGTAAGTAAGTATTTTTATATTTGTTAATATTATTGTATATAACTTTGATTTGTATAGATTTGTGTTTGTATACGATATTAAACGATTTATTAGAGGAGAGAGAGAGAGAGAGGAATAATTTTGTCGTCAAACATCGCATCTAACACTTACCGTAGCCTTCGCCTTGTAAGAAAAGCCTAAAGGCTTCGGCCAACTTAGCTGGTTGTTCTTCTAATACCATTGCACAGTCCGATATCTTAAGATTTGTTTAATGGAAAATAGTGACAGATTAGAAACAAGAAAAAAAAGAATAATACTGAACTGAAACTAACCTTCATCCATGTTGAGTTGGTTGGATCCAAACGGCCATTGAATGTAACAGTGTCATCTACATGAGGTGACAAGGCGCCAGTTATATTCATAATCGGCATTTTTAAAGTGGCGGCAGAGGGTTCAGTTCCTGGGGTGCCAGGCGGTGTACGCGAAATGTTCAAGTCGTTGCGATGAATATAAGAATTAATGAGCATGGCCAGATTGGTGGGATTAATACCACGTTCGAAGTGTTGTTTGTACATTTGAACTAAATCATGGTTACGCTCTTCCGGATTGCGCCCGAAATGATGCCACATCAGATAGTCAATCACACCTTGGGTCATACCTTTAGTACGTAGATAGCGGGCATTAAAGCTTTGATAGCCCCACTCAATCCATCCGGATTGAGTAGACACACAATTGATCAAACACATTGCTCCCACTTTATCGGGATGTGATAAAGCAAAGCGTGCCAATATATTTGCTCCAGCTCCAATGCCAAAACCGATAACGGACTTGAGACCGAAATGGGACAACACAAATTGCAACTGGCTGGCCAACTCATCCATTGTCGGATAAATGTAACTAAAAATATAAAAATTTACTTATAATTGAAGCATTTAACATTTTGAGTAATTGCTTGGGTTTAAGTTTACTTTCGTCCGTTGATGCATTCAAAGACTTGATATTAAGATTTAAAGTTTTTTTGGACACACTTTTTCGTAAGGAAAAACAGCCATAGGGAGAAGAGTTAGAGGGTTAAAATATTCCATTAAAGTGTTCTTCCTCAAATTGTATACAAAAGTGCTGCAAAAGGGGGAACTTCAACCCTCTCCCCCAATAAACAAAAAAAAAAAAATAAATTTGTTTTTGTTTCCAATACTAATATTCGATAGAAACGTTCGTTCGCATTTAGACAAACAGGGCCGTAAACTTTCATAATCCCGACAAACGTATACTTTTTATCTACTCTGCCAGAATGACTTAACTGAAACTTATTAAAAAAAAAGTTTGGTTTAGTTGTACAGTTGCACAGTTGCTCAGTTGCTCAGTTGCTCGGAGGAGGAGATTATAATTACGAATCAGGATGATTCCTTGAATGCAAATTGATGTTATGCCTTTCATAAATTGTGGTTATTTAAAGTGTGCGGGTATCGGTTCAAACGTTCTAAAACCGCACCTAATCATGGCATTTCATGTAATTTTTTTTTCCATTTTTTATTGTAATGATATTTTCAAATGTCGTAAAAACTAAACAATAAAAACACTGTTACTTATAACAGAATTAGTTAAATAAAATTATAGTTTCCACATTATAAGCTGCCAACTTATATGAAAAGCACTAACTTGTTTCTAGACTAGTTGATTGTTTGTAATGTGGAAACCACACTAAAACTTATGGAAAGCCAGTATCTTCCCGCAATTTCTATTCTAAAAGCACTCAAATCCGTTCAGACGTCTTTAGGTAATTTAACTAACAAATATCCAATTATCCACTGGAAGGGAATTAATGCCAATTTTGGTATTAAGGTATTAGATATTGGCCTGTAATGGATTATGGCAAGTTTAAAATCTGCAGAAAATTTTTTTAAATCTTTTAAATTATTTATTTATTTATTTATTTATTTACTTATTGGTTTATTTCCTGTACAACAAAAGTTAATCTTATATTTACAGTACAGAAACGGATTTTGTTAAAAAAAAATAAAAAATTAAAAGCATTTGTAATTATTACATTCGAATTAAAAGTTAATTAATAAAAATACATATATAAAAAATATAATTAAAAAAACAAATTTATATGTATGTATGTATATTAGAAGATTGCACATAATATAATATAAAAGAATTATCTACACATTTTTATTTAAAAGAGTTAACTACAAATCTTTTGAAACTATTAGCGTTGCTGTTCATTTGCTGACATAGTGGAAGATTATTCCAAAGTCTAGCGGCATGCACATAAAACTGCCATTCGGAGACCAGGTATTGATGTCGAGGTATTATAATCCCAGTAAAAAAAATTAGAAGTCATTCTAAAGGAAGTAGATTTTCATTGCTTCCAAAAAATCGATATTTTTAATTTGCCAATAGTTAGTAGAAAACCAAGTAGAAGTTTAGTTTAGTCATACAAAACCTTGTAATTCCTCTCTAGTTTTAGAAATTACTCACCAGAATTTTTAAAAAATCGATTTTTTTGAAGAAACTTATGAACTAATTTTGGTCTAAAATTTTGAAGTTATTTGCTTAAATTTACATGAAAATACTGTTTTGCGTTTAAATTCCTATAAAAAGAAACTAATTGTTAAAATAGGTAACTGTTAGCCATTTTTCCTAGACGAAAATATTATCATAGAACACAAAAAAGGAAATTTTTCTTAAAATCGCTTCCAAATCGGTGACCAGGCAGCGAAAAAGAGAACTTCTTGCAATGACAACCCTATGTAAAAATCATTAGATCGAATCGAAATTTGCACTACTTCCAGATCGCAAACTCTACATTTTCATGACTTTTTTGGAGTGTCTTTTTTTACTGGGATGTTTCGGTTTCGTGGCGATTGACAAAAACGTATATTTTCAAAAATGTATTTGGGAGTTTGAGTGTGTATTATTTTATGCAGAAAAACCAGAGTGCGGATTTTTAACAGGCTATCGAAGCTTACACCATAAAGGTTCTTAGAAACAGAGGAAACATGATCAGATCTTCTCAATCCATACACATACCGTATAATATTGTTAAATAAAACATTTAATTTTCTTCGACTAACAGAGTCGCAGTTTGCAAATAATTCACACCCATACAATAAGGAAGGAACCAAATATGTCTTGGCAAGCAAGATTCTAATTCTGATAGGTGTAAAGTATTGTGTAGACCAGAGCGCTCGTAACTTAAAATACGATTGACCAACCAGTGAGTTTACATGATCTGTCCAAGTTAAATGGTTATTAAAAACTATTCCTAAATTTTTTGCCCTCTTAACGATTTCAATTTTCTCACCATTTAAAACGATATCCCCAGAAATACAAGGATCTATAGCTTTTTTACAGATTAAAATACATTTAGATTTTTTAGGGTTCAAACAGAGCCCATTTGCATTAGCCCAGATATAAATTTGATTTAATTCATGATTTAACTGTGAGATACCTGTGGCAATGTTTTCAGCTGCGATACTTAAAGTAAGTTGTATGTCATCTGCATAAAGGTGGATATTACACTTTGAAAGAATTTTTGTCAAGTCATTTGCATATATTGAAAATAAAAGCGGACCTAAAATAGAGCCCTGAGGCACTCCCCTTTTAAGTGTTAATTTGTCTGACCAAATATTATTTGCAAGAACCGATTGTGTTCGATTTGAAAGGTATGATGAAATAAGTTTAACTGATGTAGCTGAAAATCTAAAAAAGTGTTTTAATTTGTTAATTAATGTGGCATGGTCTACCATGTCAAATGCCTTGGAGTGGTCAAGAAGTACCAAGAAATTTATGTTCCCATTCTCCAAACCCTGCCGGTGTTCACCTACTTCAACAAGAGCCGTAACGCAGCTATGACTTTCGCGGAAACCAGATTGTTTAACAGAAAGCATGTTGTTGATATTTATATATGAAATCATTTGTTTATATAAAATTTTTTCCAGTATTTTCGAAAGAAAGCATAAGATGGCTATTGGTCTGTATTCACCATTTTCTTTCGGTAAAGGAATAATTTTTGCATGTTTCCAATTTGAAGGAAACGTAGAAGACGTAATAATATTGTTTAAAAGGTGAGTGACGTATGGGAGAATTAGAGGCATAAGTATTCTCATAAATTTAGGATGTAAGTTGTCAGTTCCCACTGCGTTTGATTTTATTAGTGAACACGTAGACATAACGTCAAATTGTGATATACATGAAAATTTAAAATAATTACCGTTTACATCATTATCTACATTTGTGGCGGATGAGGAAAAATTATAAAACAACGGATTTGCTTGGATCACAGGAGCTTTAGTGAATGTTTTATTAAGCATGTTTGCATCTACATTTATGTCTATGTTGTTCAACTGCTTGCCAATACCTATTTCGCGAATAGTATTCCAGGTTTGTCGAGAATCAACTGCAGTACTGAATCGTGTGGAATAATATTCGGTTTTAGCAAGTCTTATATGTTTATTAACGTTGTTTCTAGCAGCTGTGTATTGCAATTTTATATCGAAAGTTTTATACCTTTTCCACCTGGCATATGCCAAGTCCCTTTGATGTATAGCTTCTTTTATAGTGTCTGAAAACCATGGTTTATGTTTAGGTCGTATATTTTTATGTTTGATCGGTATTGTTAAATCAAAAAGGTATTGAATGTTGCGTTCTAAGAAATAGGCCTGCTCATCAATAGTTGGCATAAAATAGATATTACCCCAGGCAATGTTTGATGAATATTCACATAAATTATTAAAATCTAGGCTGTTAAAGTCACGGTAACTGAAACTCTGCTCAACATCATGAACGATAAAGTTATAATTTAAAAATATAAGGTCATGTTTGGAAAAACATGACGCAGATATCTGATCATATAAATTTATGTTCGCGGTACTAGACACGAAGTAAAGGTCAATGAGTGTACTAGTTGTGGATGTATGATGTGAGGGACATGTAGTATTTACGGGATAAAGTCCAAATGACAACATATTGTCAGCAAGATTCGTCTCCATTAGTATATTGGAATTAAAGTCACCAGTAATGATAATATCATCGTATTGTGAGGCAAGAGTTTCAAGTGAAGAATACAAAGGCAAAAATGTTATTCTTTTATTAGGCCGATATATACAACCCACTAACAGTTTTTTCCCAAATGATAAAATTTCAATAAAGATAAACTCAATTCTCAGTTCATTTGAATTAAGCACAAGAGATGATTTGCAGCATATTTTACACGAAATAGTATTTCTTACGAATATGGCAACACCGCCACCATGGCTTCCCCTATCACATCTAAAAACTTTAAAACCATATGGACATATCAATCTATCAGGTGTTGAATCTAAAAGCCATGTTTCCGAAACACAAACTACATCAATGCCAGAGTTCTCAAAAATAAATTTAAATTCGTCAACTTTATTATTAATGCTTTGCGCATTTATATGCACAACTTTAAGACCTTTTTTATACTTAGCGAGGATCCTGACCATATTCATTGTTATGTCTTTGGAACTTCCACGCTCATTAGCGTTAAATGCCATTAAGTCGAATTTTAAGAAGCGCAATGCTAATAGAAACAAAAATTGTAGTGTACATGATGTAATTAAAATTTACAATTTTTAACACTGTCGTATTGAAAACAAAAAGTAAGTATGATATTGGAGTAAAATAAAGAAAAAATATTACAGAAAATAAACAAGAGGTATTAAAAATGAATATTAAAAATATTAAAATATTGGTTCTAATCAGCCAAATTAATTGGACGAAAAAACTGTTCTAGTTGCTCTGGAAAGAGAATACTGATTTTCAATAAAAATATGACCTTGATATCGATGGTCCCAATTAGAAAGGTCCTAACTCGTATTTTTTACGAAGTTGAGTTTTTCAGTGATTCCAATACAGTTCACAATAAATATACATCATCGTCACAAAAATTTATAGTTATAGTGTAAAAAATAACGCTTTTACAAGCAGTTGTACAAAAAAGTTATATCTTGAATATTACAATTTCTATTATGGTTTTACCTTCTCCTGTAAAGCTACAATTATTTGAGTTGTGGCCTTTCTACTTCATACCAACGATATGAATTTGTAAAATATCGCTCCGCCACTTCTTTTTCGTGATATGTAGATGCGTTTTGCCAATTAATTCTTCATATTGGTTAAAGAATTGAATAATTTATTTTGTAATTTTAATAATAAATATTTGAATAAATAAATAACATATAATTTTGCACTTACATTTCTGTGCTTTGCGAATGCTATTTTGCATTCGAATAAATTTTGCGATTGCGTTTTCGCATTACAAAACACCAACTATTTCGCATTTTACATGCGAATAAAAAAAAAATTGCGAACATCGTAACACAGAATAGGAATGCTTCGCATTTACATATCGCTCATTTACTTTGAGTAAAAAACGTCATAACTCAGAAAAACACAGTTTGCCAGAAAACGTGTTTGAAGTTTTCAATTTACAGTGTAAATTTTACACACAACTCAATGGAAAAAGAATATTTAATTTTGCTTATATTTACACAATACTCGTATGAAGAACGATATGAAGATTAATTCTGCATCATTAAATCGAAAATTCCCTTTTTTGAGTTATGACGTTCTTTGAGTAAATGAATAAGAAGCATCCTGGTTTTTTGTACCTTTTGTACTTTTACTCAAGGCCGTTTACTTTTATGCTTATAAAAACTTTTACATCCATATATTTTCAATATTTAGCCACACCTTTGGTCGGCATTTTTTCTTTTACCTTCTCACTATAAAATCAAAACTTATGCAAGGCAAGCAAAAAATGTAAAATTCACCAAAAGTCTCTAGTGCTTGACTTAAACCACCAAACAATGTCCATTGCTTGTTAATTCTACTTACTCTTCTGGCAAAGTTGGTGCAGCCTCCTCCTGACCTGGTGCGGTTACATGATAAACGCAGAAATTTTCTAGTAACCCTCTCATAGTGGGATAATTGAAGAATCCAGCAAAACTAGTTGCATCTGTTTGGGGGAAATAAAAGGACAGTGATTACTCAAATTTTTTGATTAACTAAAATCTTTCAGCACAACTTACAGTTCAATCCCAAATCATGATAAGTTAAAATAGCCGGCTTCGTTGTATCTCCTTGTATGGCCACCAAGACATCACCTTTGTCGGTTGGAATGCGTCTTTGGTCGCAAGCATCTATGATAGAGCCACGGGCATGGGGGAATTGTAGTTGAACCGAGCGCAGCTCAATATCGTCCATGGGATCCACAGGCATAGTTCTGTACATTTATATGTATAAAATAGAAATTTAAAATCGTTTTGCAAAAATTATCACATCAAAAAATTCACATTTGACTTGGTATCTAGTAAATTTAAAAAAAAAAAAAATAGAATATTAAAAGAAAAACTCGAAATTCGGGTTGTTTCTTTTGTTTAACCTAAGAGGTTGTATTTGTTCGGGTGACTGAAAGGTATTGTTGGAATTTGCTATGAAAAGGTCTACTTTTGGCTTCTAAAATCTAATTGCAATAATGATTTTTATATGCTTCACTAAAATATATTTTTCTTTATTCTACCACTAGGATGTTTGTTTGTTTGTTTGCTTATTTAATCAAAATGCATAAAAATGATTTCTACAGATAAAGAAAAAAAGAACAAAACTTTCTACTCTAACAATCCATGTCAATCAAGTAACGAAAATAATTTGTTCTGTTAAAAATATAAATTTTTTTAGTACTTCTTTCACTTATAACAAACCAAAAAAAAAAAAAAAAAAAGGATAATCTGCAAGATTTCTGTTTTTTTATTTTATTTTTCAATCGTTTTTAGTACAAAAAATAATAATAATCAAAACAAAACAGTTTTATTTATGTAACTAAAAAGCAAAATGCAAAATTAGGCAAATAAAGGGATTATTGAGATTCTTAATTAAAGGATACGCTTTGATATTTATTATTCATTTTATTTTGCTTGAAATTCTTACCCAAGTAGACGGGCCTCCTCGGCGGTATGTGTAGGTGCTGATGGCATCTTGGTGTGGAGTGTCTTACCCGTTTTATCCCGATCTCTGAAATAAATGTGTCATGATCATGCAAGCACAAAAGAGAAAAACTGATCAAAGAGTACGTAGAAATGCGATAATTGTTGGACTTTCAAGAAAATAATATGTTAACAAATTTTATTTTATTTTTTAATACAAACAATGAATATTTTATTCAGAAAATAAAATCGAAGATTTTAAAATAAAGATATACATATGTACATATGTATGTATATATCGACGGCTCCATTCTAAAACATGCTAAGTCAAAAAAGCCAATTTTGAGATAACGTCTTCAAAGTTAATTGATGATATCTCGGGAATGTTATAAGATAGAAACTTGAGACTTTTTGTAATCATATAATAATTGCAATAGAGTTTTTTTTTTAGTTTATAAATTTAGAATACTTAAGATTGTCCTCTAAGTAGACTTAGCATCTATCTGGTGGTCCTTTCTCACCTACAATGGCCATCTAAGTGCATATGGCATGTTTTAGTTTGGAGAAAAATGTAAATTAATTTTTTTGACTAGGTACTTAATTCCAAACTAAATCATGCTAAGTGTACTTAAAACATTTAGAAAGGGAGGTTTTTTAAACTTGACAAATTATGCTAAGTACATTTTTGCGCTCATAAGTTTCGATAGAATAGTCCGATTACTATCAAAATTTTACAGAATCTAAGTTAATAAGCTATTCCCAGCATAACATGTTATGTCGATTTAGCATGTTTTGGAAGGGGATCGTCGATATGTACACATTACTGTCAGACCTGACTGACTGACGAGTTGTTGTAATAAAAATAAGGCCGACATGCGTGTATGTGTTCGCTTAATTTAGAAATACAAATTTTAAAATTTTATTTTTGTTTCATATGTAAGTGTCCGACTTATCCAACGTTGTCGACATTGACAAACCGGCCCTAAATATTTTACACGCATACATACGTATACCTGTCGTCGCCTAAAATCTAAAAGCACTTTTTATTTTTTTTGAGTAATGAGTAGGTATTTTGGATATAAAAAATAAAATATTTTGATCACATCAAAATAAATTCAAAACTCAATCTCTTTTAGAATTTTGGTGACGATATGTACTATGTGTATATGTATGTATGTATGTAAATATTTTCATTTATGCGCACAGTGTGTTGTTATACAATCGATTGCGGAAGTAGTAACTAATTTCAATCAATTCAATTTATACAGGGTGTTTTTTTTTAGAGGTATAGAACTTCGAATTGAAATAAAACACAAGAAAATCGTTTTAATGTCCATCAATTTGGCTTTATTGGAAGTATAATTTTATGCCATTAATGTTTAAATATGATTTCGGGCATGTGGCCGCCGCGGCTGGCTCGAATAAAGCCAATTCTACAGGTCCAATTTTCAACCACTTTTTCGAGCATATGGGGCCGTATGTTGGCAATAATGCCACGAATGTTGGCTTCCAAGTCCCCTAACGTTTCTGGTTTGTTGGCGTAGACGAACGACTTCACATATCCCCAAAGAAAATAATCCAATGGTGTCAAATCACACGATCTTGGTGGCCAATTGGCAGGTCCATTCCGCGAAATTATGCGCTCATCGAATGTTTCCTTCAATAAATCGATTGTGACGTGCGCTGTGTGGCATGTAGCGCCGTCTTGTTGGAACCACAACTCATCCACATTCAAAATCTTCAAAATCTTCCATAAAGTTGATGGACAAAGCTCCAATTGCTGTGCACGGTGGCGAATCGATTCATTCGGGTCCTCTTCAACACTTTGCTCTACAGCGGCAATTGTTTCTTCGGTGCGCACTGTTCGACGTCTCTGCGGATGCGTATTATCACATAGAGTAAACGTAGTGCGAAAACGATCCATGGTTAACCGAATTAATTGCTCTGATGGACGATTATGTCGACCATAAAATGGACGGAGCTTGCGGTAAACTTCGCGAACTGAACCATTATTTTCGAAATAAATTTGCACGATTTGCAAGCGTTGTTCTTTTGTCAACCTGTTCATGATGAAATGGCAAACCAAACTAAATATTAATCACTTGACAGCTGACAAAATGGCCGCCAGTTAAAAAAGTGATGCCAACTTAAAGTTCTATACCTCAATAAAAAACACCCATTACTAAAGCAATTTTTTTTCACTTGAGAGTAATTTTTCAAATTTTCTTGATTTTTTGCGTTGTGTAATTCTGTATTTAGCGGCGCTTCGATTTAACTTTCTCAAAAGAAAAAAAATCTTAAAAATCCCTTAATTTAGTTTTAAAAATTAAAAATAATAATATATTTTTAAAAATGTTTAAATAATAGATGAGATAAATAGGTAAAATTATTGCAATAAAATAACACACATGCATATATTGTAACTACTACACATGTGTACACAAATACACATACACACTACGTAGATATGTATACATACATACATCTAAAAAACAACAACACCAAGAATAAATAGTTCAGTAATCAAATAGAAAAAAAATTAATATTTTCTAAATAAACTAATAAATTATTTTCCAAGTAAACAAAATGCGTCAATAATTCAAAATATCCTGGTCTCTTCTAAAACTCTACACAAATGAACAGCAAAATAAAACGAATGACAAAAAATCTTAACAATTTGTTCAAAGGATAATAAATTCCATTCACGCGAAAGTTAATTTAACGAACGAAAGCAGCTGAACGAACATACGAGCAATCGAATGAGTCAATCGCAAAGATTGGAGGCCTACGATGAGGATGATGAAAAATATGAATGCACCTCTTCTCTTCTCTTCAGTCGCACACTATCAAAATTATTCAGCTACAATACTATCGTACGAGTAATACGAACAAAATGTCCTCATTCGAAGAGACTGATGGCGCCAAGAGCACGGCATCGACACCCCAAATTGCTTCATTCGTCCAATAGCGATATAACACAAAAATATTTGCTAAATATTTAAAACGGAGAGAAGCATGCAATTTTTTCAGACTCAAAATGTAGCAATGAATGCCCAAAAAAAAAGCATGTAAAACTACAATGTTTTGCACAAGCTCCATGGTAACCTCTTGACCAACATTTATGACGTATTCCTCTAACCTCACTTTGCCCCATCGTTCGCAGGATTCGTTAACCTTTTTTCCTTCAATTCTTTGAAATAGTGAGCGTGTATATGTACTATGTGTTTTATTTTCTGTTATTCCGTTGAACTGAAAAGGGGGCAAGATATAATATGTAGTACACACAAACATACATATACATATGTACATATGTAGATGGGCATAAATATACATATGTACATATCGCACACTAAATCATAAACAATCACAACTCAAAATTATCAAAAAAAAAATTTTTTTTTAATAAAGCAGTTCACTGAACAAATTTTCAATGACTTGGAAAATTTCTTTTGCAACACACTCTTCCTGAACAATATAAACACCGTTATTCCTGTTTTTATGTTACATACCTGCGTCATTTGTACTGTTGCCACCACACCTGAACATCTAGGATTTTTTTTGAGTTGTGACTGTTTATGATTTAGTGTGCGATATGTACACACATAGTATACAGTAAGGGACAAAATTTTTCACAGAATAGTAGTTATTATGAATATGTTGAATTATATTATTCTAGATATTATTTTATTTGAATATTATATACTTTTTGTAATTCATAGGCAATGAGATATGATAGAAAACACTTTAACTTAAAAATATTTTATTTCATAAAAAATTAAAAAAAAATTTTTTTGGAGTGTAGGTGTGAACAATTATGACTCTCGTAGAAGCAACATACTAATTTAGCTGTTAATACTTTATATGTTTACCACGAGCGGCTTCAACAGTGTTTATCCTTCTGGGCATACTTTCCACAAGATTTGTAAGAACAGCTTTAACAATATCTTCCCAAGCTTCAATGGCGTGATCACAAAGCTCATCCAAAGTACCAGGTGGTTCTTTTTTAGAAAATATTCTCCTCTTTAATATTGACCACAGGTGTTCAATCGTGTTCAAATCAAGCGATTGAGGAGGCCAATCTAAAGTCTTAATCCCATTGCTAACAAGCCACTCCTTACTAATTTTAGCCGTGTGCTTAGGGTCGTTATCTTGCATAAAGATGTCGCTCTGACCAGGTCCCAAACCAAATATATCCAGACTTGGGAGATATGAATCTTTTGGAATGGTTGCGTAGTCAGTAGCACAAGTTTTACCTTTTATTCGTCGCAGAATTTCAAGCTCATTACCACGAAAACAACCCCAAGATATCATTGAACCACCTCCAATTTTTAATGTGCTGCATATGTTGCGCTCTTAAACACCAACACTTTTATCTACCCATGTCCACTGCCGTCCGTCTGATCCTATTTTGTTGATTTTGAACTCATCTGACCACGTAACGCGTTTCCAGTCTTCTACAGTAAAATTTTCATATTTTTTGCAAAGGCTAATCTTTTTTTCGATTTTTTTCACTTAAAAATGGTTTTTAGCCTTGGTTCCAGCAACGATTCCACGTGCTCGTAAATTCCTCCGAACTTTTTTAGCGCTAACATCTATATAATACTCTTCTTGAAGATTTTTTTTGCCTCAACAGCTGTATTAACCGCTCCTGTTGTGATCATTCGCTTAGCTACGCAGATACCAGCAGGTGAAAGTTTCTTTGGGCGACCTGCTTTGTTGCTTAAGATATTGAAATCACATTATTTTTCTATTTTATTTACTAATCCAATTAAAATTTTATAATTTTGGGCAGTTGTATGATATGTGAACCCTTCAGTTAAATCTTTGACAATATTTTTCTTCAAAGAAGCTTTCACAGGGATTGGCATTATAAAAATTTTAAATCAAGCACACTATTATTTAAGATTTAGTTTAAAAACAATTTTAGACATATTTTATTTACTTAAGACCAAATCCACAGAAAATCAATTAAGAGTAATTAAAAAGTTACTAATTTTATGTATACCTTATTTTATAAGGGACAAAATTGTTCACACACGTGTTTTCTTTTTTAACTTTATAATAAATACAAACATAACGGTATTTCCGAAACAGATATGTCATACAAAATTAAACAACATGGCACTCAATATGTACAATTTTAAGAGTTGACAGATGTATTATGAACAAATATTTTTTGTATAGAATATGTTTTCCTTTTTTCTGTGAACAATTTTGTCCCTTACTGTATATCGTACATTCTCTTCAATAGTGTCATAATTATGAGGAATAATTCGCAATTTCGTATTTTATCTTGCGTAAAAAATTTCACATAAATCGCTTGTACCTCCTGAGGGAAGAATATTTTTTCATGCGTTTGTAAATTGAAAACTTTGCACGTATCTTCTGTAAAACTAGTTTTTTGAGATATGACACTATTGAAGTGAATGTGCGATATGTCCTTACATTAATGCACATATCTCGGATAGTCGTTGTACAAGAACTACAAACGAGTAATTTTCAATATGTGCAAAAAATTACTGTTACATACATAGTATTATGTATGTATGTATATGTATCTGTGTATATGTATGTGAACATTGCACACAAGTGCAGCTTATTAATGGAAGAAATAGGTATGTAAATGAAATTAAACAATTATAAAACGTTTCGAGTTTATAATATAACCCTGCAGTCAGACTGGGGCCAAATGTCCCTATGTCAACACTAAAATTCTAGTAGTATGTACATTGTCTACAAATTCTCTTCTATTCGTCAGTACAAAAGAACGAGAGAAAACAGATGTGGTGCATTTGTGGTGGGTTTTGCAACAACTTGTCAATATTCCTATAATTGTATGTACGTAAGGTATAGAAATGTACCACTAAATGTCTGGTTGGTCTGTCTCCATGTTCCCATAAGAACTATGTAGTCACTACCTAGTCAACTGTTTAAGTGTTACTAGTAGATTTTCAATGACAAGCACATGCTAAATGTCTATAGCACAAAGTATTGTATGGGGATTAATTAGAGAGTAGTACTGGTGACAAAGTCAAAAGCGACTCAGTACATTTTCACCATCAACATTTCCTTCAGGGTATTTACATAATTTGTATGTATGTATATAATATATACATATACATATACATATATGTACGTATTATATACGTTTTCTACTGGGAATGTTATTAGATCCGCATTTATTCGATTACAACATCTTTTTTTATTTTATTAATATTTACGAATGTTAACATTTTTTCAATTTAAAACACATAAATCCATCATTTTATGTCGGTCTCAACAATATTCAAATAAAGTGAAAATAACGAATAGGTTAACTCTCCTATCCACAATTTTGCACGATTTCGATCTTAAAAATAATCTATAATGTGCAATAAAATGATTGAGAAAGCACGTCAGGTTCTTATTCATTAAACAACAGATATAATGAACTGATAAATAAAAAAAAAACACATATGACAATTGTCAGCTCTAGGAGGCACATGAACGACCTTAAATTCACAACTTGAGAGTAACAAAAAAAGTAGTTCATTTAAATTTTATTGAGTCGTGTGTACGATTTTCTTTATTAGACAATTGCCTTTTGAAATTTTCCAAATGTTTGAATTTGTAAATTATAGCTTCCTGGCTGACGATTGATGTACATATGTATGTAAGTATGTATCTATGTATGTACTATGTACAGCATGGTGATACTAAAATTTAGCAAAGGTATGGTAACACTTGGCAAAATTTTGCCCAAAAAAGCGTAACCAATAAGCGTAAGCGTAACTAGACATCATGTCGCTAAGCTTCGCTGAAAATTTGCACGATGTAAATACATAGGTGCAATGGCATCTGTAGCAGAGAACTGCAATGAGTACCTGTTTTTATGATTTAAGATACTCGCTTAAAAACGAGTTGCGGTGTAGCTAATACAGCATATTGTTTTTGTATCTGCTCGCCATACTCGTAAGAATTTGTGTGCCAACATACGAGCCTGTATCAATCATAATACAGTTTATACACGTTGTCTGTTTAGTATTGTTTCCCAAATATTTTTTTCCACATTCGACAATGGTATTCGTACATCTGATAAACAACACAAGAAATGTTTGTGTAAGAATTTTGAACACACTCACTTACATTATTAACTAGAGTTATATTTCTCAGAGTTCATAAGTATTTACTCTCTGCATTCGTCAATCGTATTAATACTTAAAGCAACGTTGCCAGAAAGTTTGGAAAAAAATTCAATCATTGTATATTTAAGTAAATATGTAGGGCTAATGAAATAAAATGTATTTAAAAGGAATTATAAAAAAATTTTTCATAGAACATTTTAATTAAAACATATTAAGAGTCCGACCGGCTTATGATATTAACTGCCAATTTATAGAAGCCATGTGAAAATTCTCGTCTGTCAATTTACATTGAAAATAAAAACAAATTTGATGGCGCAAATTTTGGTGGCGCAAAAATGAAAAATATTATCCTCGCTTATGCAAATCCGCTCAGCATGTACATTCAATACCGGCTTCAATACCGGCAAGCAGCGCTGCATCGTAACGTGTATTTTCATTAGCGGGTAATATTCTAACTGAAAAGCGAAGCAGATTAGGGCCGAAGTCATTGGACAGTTTGCTGTTTTTAAATTCATTTTTAAAAATATTTCCACAAAATATTGCCTAAAAACATATTTGTTATTTAATAAAAACATATTTGAAATAAATTTTGTTTTTTTCCTTAATTTTTTTAACTTAAAATTTATGAGTAGTATAACATAAGTTTTGATCTTTGATCTTAAAATAAATAATCTTGAAATATATATAATAAAACATGCACTAAACTAAATCATCAAAACGGCTAAAATCTTCAAACCTACAACAAATCTGGCAGCCGTGGCTGCATTGAATGTTGAATAGTAATACACAAATATATATTAAATGAATATGCGGGTAAATGTGTTTTTACAAGCTGATCGTAACACCAAAGTAGTGTTAGTTGAATACAATGAAGTTACCTAACACGAAAATAGAAAAAACACGAAACTTCGCTCTGAGTGGATGTGCTATTGTTGTTACTTTTTTCTGCGCTCTTACTTCTTTCTGTAATCAACACAAGTACAAGTTAAAAAGTTATTGTGTATGTTTTCATGCATGAAGCTCGCTCTGTATGAATAACGAGCCAATAAAACAACAAATCAATGAAAGCGAGTGCTGAAAAGTATTCGGGACTAAAAATCATTAGTAAACAGCGAGTGCACTCGCGAGTGTTATGTATTGTTGCAGATCTCTGATCTGTAGCCCTTTCGAACGAATAAAAATATCGATGATATACATATTTTTTTTAGGGTTAAAGATAGGAAGGGCGTAATAAAAGACCCTATAGGTGCATACGCATGCATATGTACATATGTACATAGACGTTATATACATATACATATGTATGTATGGACATACATGCATATGTATAATTAATACCTTTGTATTTTCAAATGTACATATGTGACAGCGCATAGAGAAAGGGACCTAAGGGTAAAAAAATCAATTTTCAATTTTTTTTTTGATGTGGACAACATCTGAACATCGAATGAGACCGAGCCCATGCCCCAAAAGTGTTCCCTCCCAGAGATATGCGCGTTTTATGAAATTGAAGTCGACGATTCTAAGGTTATGTGAAAAAATTTTCGTACCTACTAACAGAATGATATTCACGATTTAAAAGAATTATAAATGAGTATTTATTATAACTCACAATTAATAATTTCCGAAAATAAACCTGGATTCGAAAAAAACGCGAGCCAAATTGATATCAACCTCATGGAAACAGCGCGTTAGTAGAAAACAGTAAAAACCAACTACACAAAACAAGAGGTAGGGACGACCTACGCGCGTTTTCAAGGTTGATCAACACGTTCCTGATGTAATGAGATGTGTCGCTTTCAAATGAGACCAATACCAACACGCTCAGTGATGGTACACGAAAGATACACGTATTTAAATCTTTAAAATGGCTCTCCTGAATAAGGTTTTTATCCTTAGGTCCCTTTCTATTTTGCGCGTCACATATACATATACATACATAAGTACATACTTATATTAATTGCAAGTTTAATGTAAAATTTAGTTTTTGTTCTCGCATATGAGCGTTAATTAAATATTTTGAAAAAAAAAATAAAACTAAATTTATGGCTTCCACAACAGCTATTAATTAACTCGTGTATATTCTATTAGGTATTGTCATTATTAATGCAATGTGAATTCTTTCTAAAACTGTAGATACTAAACTTCAATCTAAAAATCACTAAAGGGCGAATATAAAAAGCATTTGTTGTAGGTTAGTTAGTCTTATTCGATGCGTTAAATTCAAATCTGCTGTCAGTTTTTCTCTATCACGTAGAGATTTTTTTTGATGGGCGTGGCTAATTTTGGCTCCTAAATTAGTCGGCCATACTAATATATTTTACTATAACTCGAAAACCGCTATTTCGATTTTAATAAATAATATACCAGAAGACGCGCCACAAAATTTTGTTAAAAAAAATTAATAATCATTTTTTACCTATCTTTTATGGTTTCGGAGTTATTCAGAATTTAAAAGAGAAAAAAGTTCTTTTTATGCAAAAATCGCGTAATTTTTTTACATGAAAATTGCAATACAAAAATCAGAAACTCAAAAGTTTCATATTTTTTAAATTTTTCTTAAAACCACATATCCTAGGAATAAAACAAGCTATAAAACGTGAAAATCCAGCAATAAATCTTGATTTTATTCACAATTTAAAGTTCTGTTACCTGCCCGCAATGCCCTTTCAATAGCATTACCAGATGTCAGTGATTGGAAATGAGATTTGCATTTCGGTATCAAAAACAAATTTTTTTAGTACATTTTTGATCCCGAGAGTACCAAAAATTATAATATTTCTTATTTAAATTTTATTAACAAAAAATTATAAGAAATTCATTTACAAACAAAAAGAACAGATAGGTACAAATATACAAATAGGTGTAGCCTGGATTAGACTTAATACTGTTGGAACATAAAGCTTGCCCCCGTATTCCATAGCTCGCTAAAGCTAAAGCTAAATTCGACCGCTAAAATGCTGAACAAATAGAAAATTTTAAATTTTTGGCGATGACATAAAGCAATAAAATTTCCGCGAATTACATTTTTAAGCCATTACCTGATTTATCAATACCCGTTTGAAAATTGCATTCGTAGCCGAAAATCGACAAATTGATTTTATGGATTCTTAGCGATAGAGATTTAGCTTTAGCAAGTTACAGAATACGATGGCTGTTGATGTATATTTTGTTTTCATGAAATGTTGATAAGAGAAAATCCTTTCGACATTTACAGAGGAGTGAGGCATGGATAAAATTCCGTAAGCTACTCTCGATATATCAGGAAACATGTATTCATCTAATGCGTTTTTATATAAGACAATGCTCTATATAGGTTGTTAATATTTCAAATTATTTTTCTTTTCTTTTTTTTCTTTTCCCTGGGAACATTTTAATTAAAAGTGGTATAATGATATTGGTTTAACAGATAAAATACTTTCAGGGGGAAACTTACTAAACCAAACTAACATTTTATTGTCAAAGTCCACTTTTGCCCTTAGAACTTAATATAAACTTTTTAAAATTTTCTTTAAACTGATTTAAAACAGTTGTTTCAATAGATCAAGTTCTGTGCCACATAAAATATCATTGAATGAAATATGGTTTTCGTTGATATTTAATTGTGGTTACACTTTTCTAAAAGATCTTTACTAATAAAGCTTCGTTCTATTTGTCGAAAAAACTATTTAATTCTTGGCAAAATATATGCATGCGCGAGTCTTCTGACTGCATTTCTAAGTTGCCCGTGAGAGCATCAAATTTCTTAGGGGAGTACTACGGTACTTTTTCATGTCAAATAGTATCAAAAAAAGTACGATCGTACCAACTTTCCCATCACTGCCAGATGTAAATGTGACTGCATTTAATGCATTACACACATTTTTCCATTTTTAGGTACCTGCTTTAAATTTGTGAATCAAATCAAGGTTTATTGCTGGATTTTCACGTTTTATAGCTTGTTTTATTCCTAGGATATGTGGTTTTAAGAAAAATGTAAAAAATATGAAACTTGTGAGTTTCTGATTTTTTTATTGTAATTTTCATGTAAAAAAATTACGCGCTTTTTGCATAAAAAAAACTTTTTAGGGTTCCGTACACCAAAGGTGAAAATGGAACCCTATTGTTTTCGCTACGCTGTCCGTCTGTCCGTCTGTCCGTCTGTCCGTCACAGGGTATTTTCTCGAGAACCGTAAGAGCTACGGACCTGAAATTTGGACACAGTGTGTAGACCCTTGGCCGCTACAACAACAAATACATGAGAGTTGGAAATTAAAGGGTGTGCCAAAACGAGCAATGAAAAATGTTAAAATCCCATGTAATATACATACAATTGTATGTATGTATGTATATTACATGGGACCCTTGGCCGCTACAACAACAAATACATGAGAGTTGGAAATTAAAGGGTGTGCCAAAACGAGCAACGAAAAATTTTAAAATCCCATGTAATATACATACAATTGTATATATGTATATTACATGAGACCCTTGGCCGCTACAACAACAAATACATGAGAGTTGGAAATTAAAGGGTGTGCCAAAACGAGCAACGAAAAATTTTAAAATCCCATGTAATATACATACAATTGTATATATGTATATTACATGGGACCCTTGGCCGCTACAACAACAACTACATGAGAGTTGGAAATTAAAGGGTGTGCCAAAACGAGCAATGAAAAATTTTAAAATCCCATGTAATATACATACAATTGTATGTATGTATATTACATGGGACCCTTGGCCGCTACAACAACAAATACATGAGAGTTGGAAATTAAAGGGTGTGCCAAAACAAGCAACGAAAAATTTTAAAATCCCATCTAATATACATACAATTGTATGTATGTATGTATATTACATGGGACCCTTGGCCGCTACAACAATAAATACATGAGAGTTGGAAATTAAAGGGTGTGCCAAAACGAGCAACGAAAAATTTTAAAATCCTATGTAATATACATACAATTGTATGTATATGCACTTGAAATTTGTAAAGTTCGTGTATTTTTATACAGACTACAACAACTAACACTAAAATTTAAAAAAATTTAATTAAAGGGTGTACCATCAGTTAATGTAATTTCGACTATGTAATTTTGAAAACTTGCTGTATCTTGGAAACCGTAAGAGTAAACTTCCTGAAATTTTCAAAAACGGTAAAACAAAAAAATCTCAAAATTATAAAATCGCCAAACCGAAAAAAAATCGCCAAAACGAAAAAAAGCACCAAATTAAAAAAAATTTCTAAATCGAAAATAAATCGCGAAAAACCGAAAAAATCGCCAAAATGAAAAAATCGCCAAAATTAAAAAAAATCGCCTAAATGAAAAAATCGCCAAGATGAAAAAAAATCGCCAAAATGAAAAAAATCGCCAAAATGAAAAAAAAATCGCCAAAATGAAAAAAATTGTCAAAATTAAAAAAAAAAATCGCCAAAATTAAAAAAAATCGCCAAAATTTAAAAAATCGTTAAAACGAGAAAAAAGAGAAAAATAAAAAAAAAACACTATTTCAGCTGAAAAAACGTAAAAAACACTGTATTTAAAAATGCTCAAAGCCCAACGTACGGAACCTTTCGTGCGCGAGTCAAAGTCGCACTTTACTGAATTTATTTCTCTTTTAAATTCTGAATAACTCCGAAACCATATAAGATAGGTAAAAAATGATTATCAATTTTTTTTAACAAAATTTTGTGGCGCGTCTTCTGGTATATTATTTATTAAAATCGAAATAGCGGTTTTCGAGTTATAGTAAAATATATTAGTATGGCCGACTAATTTAGGGGCCAAAATTAGCCACGCCCATAAAAAAAAAATCTCTACGTGATAGAGAAAAACTGACAGCAGATTTGAATTTAACGCATCGAAATCCATATAGTCCGCGTAATTTTATCTAAAGGACAGCCAAAAAATGTTATTTTGTTGTACAGTGTAATCGATTTTTGTTTTCTAAAAATATGTCGCTTAAGATTTTGTTTGCGGTTTTTTTCTGCAAGTGAGTCATAACTAACAAAAATGCGTTTTATTTTTTACTTTACATAATTTATCGTTATATCGCTCTTTATGCTGTTTAAAAATTGCATACAAATATCTTCTATACTCATCTCTTGAGGGGAAAGTTATATTTAATTTTACCACTAGGCTGTAAGAAAATTCAAAACTTTAACATCGTTTTCTGTAAGACAAGTTTTGTTGCTTGCGCTATGACTCCCTTGCGGAAAAGGGTCGACATGTATGTATGTATGTATGTATGTAAAGTTTCCCTGAAGGAAATGTCGATGGTGAAAATGTACTGAGTCGCTTTTGACTTTGTCACCAGTACTACTCTCTAATTAATCCCCATACAATACTTTGTGCTATAGACATTTAGCATGTGCTTGTCATTGAAAATCTACTAGTAACACTAAAACAATTGACTGGGTAGTGACTACATAGTACTTATGGGAACATGGAGACATACCAACCAGACATTTAGTGGTACATTTCTATATCTTACGTACATACAATTATATGAATATTGACAAGTTGTTGCAAAAGCCACCAGAAATAGACCACATTTGTTGTCTCTCTTTCTTTTATACTGACGAATAGAAAAGAAATTGTAGACAATGTACCTACTACTAGAAATTTAGTGTTGACATAGAGACATTTGGCCCCAGTCTGACTGCAGGGTATCTAAATACTTACTCTACTGAGTATACATACATATGTACATATCGCTCATTTACTCAAACAACGTCATAACTCAGAAAAACTAGTTTGCCAGAAAACAAGTTTAAAGTTTTTAATTTACTTAATGGAAAAAGAATATTTTATCTTGCTTTCAAGAGTTGAGTAAATAAGATGTAGGTATGAAATTTTTACACAATATGAAGAACGATAAAAGGATTAATTCTGCATCATTAACTCTAAAATTCCATTTTTTGAGTTATGTCGTTCTTTGAGTAAATGGGCGATATATGTATGTATGTATGTATATTAAGAATAATTTTCATTGCTTTAAATTTTTAAAAAAATTTTCATAATTAAGTGCAGTTTGTCTCTGCACTCATCCTCACTTTTTTTTATCAGTGAAATAGTGGAAACAAGCAAGCAGGTTTTAATATTTTTTATTTATATACTTATGTACATATATTTACTCGTCTGCACCTTTTGAAACCAATTGCAGACTTTCTTATTGTTGTTAATGTTTTCATTTTTAAAAATCTCAACAGTATTGAGCTTAAATTTATCTCATTTTAACCAGTTGAATCCCGAATATTCTTGAAGCTACAAGTGCAGCTACTATCAATTTAGTTAAATACACGCATATGTATGTATGTATGTACACATTAATTAAGAAAATTGTGTATTGAATCATACATACATACATATGTATGTATATACTATGTATGCATACAGGGATTTACATTTAAGAAAACATTGTCTGTTTAAATAAAAGTAAAAATACATTTTAAGGTCACTTCAATTTATTTTAAAATAAAATATTTCTTATAGGTATTAGAATAATTCTCATATTTCACTTTTCGTATTAAGCTTTGATGCAAAAATAAAATAATAATAGTGGATGATTTACTATTCCACGAAAATGATTCAGACTCGTCTAATGCGGGGATGATGTGGCGATGGCGATAAGAGGGAAAGAAAAAAGGTGAAATAAGAAAACGAATAGTTGCAGCATATGAGGCTGTTAGAAATTACAATAAAGTCTTCATTTTCATAAAACGTAATTAATTTTAAAGAATATACATATGGACATTTCTTCGAGAAATTCCACTTCTTGCGACAGCAAGCAATTAACCTTGTATTTCTGAACAACGTGGCTCGATTTTTCTTAAAATTTTACCTAACGTAGAGCTGCTGACGGCTTACACAAATATATAAAGAAGTAAAAAAGAAGTTTTGGTTTCTTTGAAAAAAAAAAACAAGCATATTTGCCTGATGTCGCACGCTACAAAAAGTTATCATTCCTGTGGAAATGCCCCTATGTATCTACTATGTGGTACACTATACCATATTACCTGCATATTTTTCAAATTTTTGTAGGTATAATGGGATTTGGAATATTTTCCCAAATATCTGGAAAAATGTGAGTTTAATATTTTTCGCAAATGGATTCTTGGAAGCTTGACACATGTAGTATTTAGATAATATTTTCATCGAAAAAAAAAACTAAAAATTTAGCAGTTAAAAAACCAATACATAGGTGTACCACATTACCCGCACTTACTCTAAACAATTTAATATTGTTACTTTTAAAGCCGTGGAGAGCAAAAAAAAAATATCAATACTTGCCAAGGACGGACGGTATGACTGTTTGTAACACTTTTTTCAATTAAAATCAAAATAAAGTAAAACGTTTTCATACAATATACATATGTACTTTTGTATGTGGAAGCATTCGGAAATACTATGCAACTAAATATATACATACATACATATGTACATACGTAAGTGGATATGTATGTACATTAGGGATATAACTTTTTAAAAAAATTTTAAAATATCAAAATTGGCATAGCACAGTTCGATAGAGTATAAAAAACTATAAAGGAACGTACCTACGTATGTATATTTATTTTTTCGCTAAGGTCAAAAAAGTTCACGCACCAACCGCGATGGAATTTTGAAAATTTTTAATTTTCTTTTTGGTTAAGAAAAACTAATAATTCCACAATCTGGAAAAACCAGTTAACTATATTCAAAAACCGCGTAAAATTCAAAACATTGATTATGGACTAAATCATTTCAGTAAAATGCCTGCCAAGGAAATGATAATTGGCAGATATAATGTTTAGAAAAACCAATTGGTGCGTGAACTTTTTTAAGAAAAATTACATAAGATTATGGTGTTCGTGGTTACTAGGACATGGTTGACCTCATGGTACTATGCCAAAATATTCGTTATACCCCTAATGTACATATGTATGTACATATGTATGTAGGAATAAAATAACACAAAACGACAGAGAGATAGAGAGAAAGCGAAAATTAAAGTAGAAAAGAAAAACAAGTTAGCTTACCTTGAACCAATTATAACAGGTTGACGACCACTGTTATTGAGCAAATCATCTGAATCTTGACCATTATTTGTGCCCACAACCTGACCAATGGCCCGTTTAACGGACTCAAAGACTGAAACCGATCCTGTAGGCTCTGTGGTGGACTGATAAATCGATTGCCCATTGTTATTGGCACTACCACCCTCTAAGGATATGTAACCACCTTCTGCCTGTGGCATGATTTATATATTTTTTTCGATCCAATTCAATGTTCTTTTTGTTTTTGTTGTTTCGTTGTTACAAGTCTCACTGGTAAGTATGTATGTATGTATGTATGTATGGAGGAGCTCTCAGTAGTGTGTAAGAAATGATACTAAAAGGTTTATAATTTCCAATACGAGTAGAATAAGGTGAATAAGTTAAGAGTTTGAATAATTGTGTCTACACAATAATTTAATAGCCTATGTGGGCCATGGGCCATGGCAAGAGGGTAGTACCAGCGGCAAGTGTGAGCACAAGAATTGGTGGTTGATTTGTTGATTTTGTGGTTGATGATGATTCGTTCGTTCCATTACGTACAAACGTTCATATTAACAAAATTTAGCATTCATATTTACATACATTCATGAATAAATATGTACATATGTATGTATGTACGAGTATGTAGTATTAGACAATTTTTATTTTAATTTTTAATGTTTTTGAAGTTGTTTTTGATACGAGTTGTTTGTTTTGCAGACGAAGGCATGCCAGTTGATGAATTTTACATATTTATTTGTGGTAGTTTATTGAGTTGGTGCAATTCATTTTAGTTTTGTAATGCAACAAAAAGTGTGGTTTTAAATACGAGTATTATTTTCGTTTTTTTTTTTTTCAAACAATAATCACAGCAAAAGAAAGAATCGCAGTCAATCAGTTTGCAAATGCAATATTTTCAAAATACAAAATACATACATAAATATGTTGCACGTGTTGCAGCACATCAAAATTTTTTAAATTACAAAAAATTTTACATAAAATAAAAGAAAGAAAAAAATTTATAAAAATAGGTATAATAACAGTTTATTAACTAAAAATTAATAATAATGCATTATAACAATTAGTAAAATTATTGTGATTAAGAGCTACACTACAGACACACACACACAAACATACATATCGTCGCTGTTTTAACTAACTGACCTAACTGACATCATTTTGAAAAATGAGTTAAGTCCACTATTAGACTTTATCAGTCATAATAGACCTTCTCCACAATTTTTGTGACTGCAATCATTCCTGTCGAGTCTATAACAGTAAAAATAGTTGAGACGTTTCCATAAGAATACATACATGTAGAAAACAATAATAAAAGCTCCTCTCCTGTAAACTTTACAAAATGTCAGTTAGGTCAGTTAGTTAAAACAGCGACGATTTGTATATGATACGAATACATATCTATATATTGTTAGTGTAAAAACATTAGACTTGGGTCGAACTCGTTCAGTAGTTAATTTTTGCCACAAACCAATTATCAAACCCATTTAAATTACATGGGTTTGATCATTGGTTTGTGGCAAAAATGAACTATTGAACGAGTTCGACCCAAGTCTAAAAAACATACATCTAAAAAATATGAATGAATTTTAATGTTTAATTCGAATTTTACTATTTTATTTGTAATTGCAAAAATACACTCTTAAATGGTAACAATTTGCCAAATGAAAAATGATAGCGAACCACATGAAAAATGTACATACATATCGCTCATTTACTCAAAGAACGTCATAACTAAAAAAAAAAACAAGTTTGCCAGAAAACGCGTTTGAAGTTTTCCATTTACACATACTGATGTATGTACCACCTTAATGGAAAAAGAACATTTTATTTCGCTCTCAAGAGTTGAGTATTCAAGATATTTATATGAAATTTGTACATAATATGAAGAACAATATGAGCATTAATTCTGCATAATTAACTCAAAAATTCCATTTTTTGAGTTATGATGTTCTTTGAGCAAATGAGCCATATGTATGTATGTACGTATGTAGGGTGGAGTGACATGGGTGCGTACAGATCATATTTTCAAGTTCACAGAGCTTTGATCCTAGTTATTATGCTGTTCTTACATTTACTTTTACGTTTCAAAATAGTTGTGTTGGCTTGCTGGCCCTCAAATTTGCTATATCTGAGATTCAGCTTATGACAATAATCTGAAATGAACTTCATTCTTTAATAAAACCTTATAGACACAGGGCTTATAACGCCAGTTCTCAATTTTCACTTAAAGTCGTTTTCATAACATCTCAAACAGTTTAAAGCAACTTAAATTCAACAAGTAAGAGTTGTGCCGAATATGTGCATAATACACTTCACAAGTCATAAGGTGTATATCGTTACCTTAATATAGATAGAAAGGCCCTAATTCATTATTGTTTGGGGATCGAGTTTTTTTTTTGTATATTTCAATAGAAGACGTAAGCGAAAAAAATTAAAGCTTTAGGAGGAGTTTTTTTTATAATATTCAAATATGTTTTACATACATATGTAAATTGTCGCTTACAGCCTGTATCTTAAAAGTTATCAACAAGTTGGGCATTTTAATACATAATTCTAAACTGAGGGTAGGCCCATTTTTACTAAGTCCCCTATTATGATTTACAACTAAATTAATAGTTGAGTTGTAGTTTCAAAATTATTATTATGTATTAGAACTTTTTTCACCATGAGACAACTAATTTCTATCAGTTGTATATTGGTTTTTATTTCGGGTGTTGTATTAGTTTTGCTTCATTATTCCAGATGCCAACCAATCCCATTTATCAACCAATATTCTTTCCATGTTCATAAAACATGAAATCTAAAAAAAATAATACAAGGCCAAAACTGAAAATATTTAAAATGGCTACTATGGTTTCAAAAAACCTAGCATAGATAAAAACCTTTTCTTTTCGAACATTGTTTCGAATACAACTAAAATTAGTTGGAGTACAGAAACCAAAAAAACAGTTAAGTTATTTTAAAGTTAAGTTGTTACAATTACAACTAAACTTAGTTGAGTTGTAAACCGTAATAGGGTCATAAATGTCACTTACGATTTCATTTCATTTCATTTATTTATTCATTATGTATACCTAGCCTATGGGCCATAGTCGGTCACATCATACTACTCGAAATATGGTTTGATGTACACAAAATATTATGGAATTGCATATGAATATTGTGGATATTGTAAACGGTACGACAAACCTATGTATGTATGTAGATAGTATATTTACTATTACCATATTTGGTGGAGTGTACAATAATAATACATGTTTAGAAATAGTTTGACAAGGCCAACCCAAAGCGGACTACTTTTGAGAAACTATTGTTCAATGACTTAGTGACCTAGATACTTTTGGGAAGAAAATGTAAAATGAAAAATACATTTTTGCTAAAGGGAAAAATATAAACATACAGACAGACATACATAAGTATGTACATTAGTGTTATAACTTTTCGCATTTTTTGCAAATATCAAAATCTGACAGATATGGCTGAATAGTCTATGAAAATATAAAAATAATAGCCTTGTTCCTTTTACGCAATCGTTAAAAACGTTCCGCACCAAATGCGATGAAGCTTGGAGTTAGAAAATTTGTTTGATGGCAGTATTTAAAATATTTTTTCAGATTTTATTTACTACATACTTTTTTTTCAACACCGGCAAATAGAGTTCATAACATGAATGCAATTTTTACTTTCAATATATAGGGAAGTATTGAAATGTATGTATGTATGTATGTATATCATTTTAATAACATTTAACCTTTTTCGCTCGTGGTTTATTGAATTTTTATTGTTATACATTATTTTTCATATTTATTTATAAAATTAAAATGAAATTTAGGAATTCATTCGGTGCGGAGGGTTTTTTGTTTCAAACTGGCCTAAGATATCGGTTTTTATACTCAGTACAATATTTCCCATAGCGTAGTGCCTGTCCAATTTTTAGTAAAAAAAAAATGTTATATGCCTAATGTACATACATACCTATACAAATAAATACATATGTATATAAATACAAAAGGAAATCATCGGAAGAAAAGATAAAATAAAATGTCACCACCAACCACACCAGAGGGAGAGAAATGACAAAAATTAAATGTTAATTGATTTGCACTTGTGGACCCCCATTAGAAATACACATACATACATAATTATGTATATATTGCTCATTTATTACAAGAATGTCATAACTAAAAAAACACTGGTATTACAGTAAAACATGTTTAAAGTATTCAGTTTAGCCACAATTTAATGGAAAAAGAAAATTCTATTTTTCTCTCAGTAGTTAAGTATACAAGATACATATTTGTATGAATTGTTACATAATATGAATAATGGTGTAAGGTTTACACCATTTAATTTTTTTTTTAGTTAGGAGGTTATTGGAGTAAATGAGCATATATATGTACATATATATGTGACAGAGCATAGAGAAAGGGACCTAAGGGTAAAAAAATCAATTTTTACTTTTTTTTATGTTCACAACGTCTGAGCATCGAATGAGACCGATCCCATGCCCCAAAAGTGTTCCCTTCCAGAGATATGCGCGTTTTATGAAATTGAAGTCGACGATTCTAAGGTTATGTGAAAAAATTTTCGTACTAACAGAATGATATTAACGACTTAAAAGAATTATAAATGAGTATTTATTATAATTCACAATTAATAATTTCAGAAAATAAACCTGGATTCGAAAAAACGTGAGCAAAATTGATATCAAACTCATGGAAACAGCGTGCTAGCTAGAAAACAGTAAAAACCAACTACACAAAAAAAGAGGTAGGGACGACCTACGCGCATTTTCAAGGTTGACCAACACGTTCCTGGCGTCATGAGATGTGTCGCTTTCAAATGAGACCAATACCAACACGCTCAGTTATGGTACACGAAAGATACACGTATTTAAATCTTTAAAATGGCTCTCCTGAACAAAACCGGTTTTTACCCTTAGGTCCCTTTCTATTTTGCGCGTCACATACATATATACATATATGTATTACTAATAGGTCTGTTCCAGATGCATAACAAAACAGTCCGAACTTGTACAAAGTAATCCAAAAGCGTTCCAGATAGCAATTTTTATGCAATTTTGAGAGCGAATGAGAGAGTAATTTTTTTCATTTCCTGTACAAACTAGTACGAACTTTTTCTTCTGGGTAAGTTCGGACAAAAATTGAATAATCAGCTGTTTTTTGTTTACATATGAAACTGAAAAATTTAATCAGAAAATTTGCAAATATAGAAAAAAAGTTTATACACACAGATTTATTAAAAAGCAAAATATAAGGTTTTTGAAATAAAGCATAAGTTGTAAGTACATTTGTGCTTATTTTTCCATTTCTTTAATATAAAAAAAATATTTTTATGATTTTTTAAATAATTCACGTAACTTCTACTTTTTTGGAGATTTTTTTCATTTACTTTACAGCTGTTGCCAATGATGCAAATTTTATGTTTTTACAATGTTATGCGTTTTAAGCGACTAAAATCACTAAAATAAAATTTAGTTTAAAAAGTAGGCAGCACTAGTATTTCAAGATGGTCAATTATGGTTTTTTGCGTTCCAGCAATTTTGGATAACTTTTGCATATTCAGAGAGTAATTTTAATTTTTCTCTCATTAGTCCGAACTTGTACAAAATCTTGTGGAACACACCTAATATCTTTCAACATGGCTCATTTCAAGAATTATATACATAATACCCAAAAAGTATTTACATCCGCCCAAAAGCATCCACCCTATAAATGCTTTAGAAAGGGAAGAGGACAAATCTCAGAGAAGATATACAATTTTTATATTTATTGAAAATGAAATGAAATAAGTTTCAAATAAAAGCTCTGTTTCAAACGGATAACGAAACAGTCCGAAAATTATCCAACAGCATTCCAGATAAAAAATTTTGTGTAATTTTGAGAGCGAATGAGCAATTTTTTTCATTTCCTGTACCAACGAGTTTTTTCTTTTGGGACAAGAATTAAATAATCAGCTGTTTTTTGTTTATATATGAAACTGAAAAATTAATTAGAAAATTTGCAAATAAAGATAAAAAAATTTTTTAGTTAAATATTTATTAAAAAGCAAAATGGAAGGTTTGTTTTAAAAACTTTGAAGTTGTAAGTACTCGTACATTTGTGCATACATACATATATATACATACATAATTTTGTAAAATCGGTTTTGCTAAGTTTTTTCATTTTGAAGTCGCTGTATTTCGCAAACTAGTCCGCATAACGACTCAAAATTTTGCACAAATGCGAGAGGCATCATTCGTACAAAATTTCATGAAAATCGGAAGCGAAAATGTTCAATATGTTACTTTTGTTATTGTTTTTACCCAATGAAAAGCTTGAATTTTGATGGTTCTCGGCGGGAGCTAGATTTTGATTTTAGACCCTAGTTTCTTAGGGTAATATTCTTAGAATTTTTTGTAGATTTCATTTTTGATGAAAGTCTGTTGTTTTTTTTCTCACACGAACATATCGACCCACTCTAATGTGTATATATATATATATATATATATATGTATATACATATATGCATAAAAATTTTTCCTCGTCTGATCATGCAAGTGCAAGTTCGAAAAACTCAATATACTCGAACTCTTTTACTAACACAACTTCACTTTAGGTACTTGCAGTCTACTTCCAACTCAACTCCTAAGGAATTTTACAAGACAGTGACTAGTTTTCACTTGTACCAATTAAATGAAAAGTTAGTTCACAGTGTTGCCTTATTTTAAGTACATTTAAAAGCTAAGTTGATATTTTTTCTTCAATATTCATAAATCAAGCAGTTAAGTAAAGTTCAATACTATCGGGTTCCCTTCAAAATAAACTTTTTAATGTTATGGACAACTCTGCACTAAAAAGTGAACATGCAAGTTGCAAGACAGACAGTCAGACAGTTTTGCGAATATTTCGTTTGCTAATACATACACAGAACTTACATGCAAGTGCTTTCACATCTAAACACAAGGTTAGTTCAAAAATTGTTATTTTTGTACTGTTATCGTTTTTTATGTATTTTTATTTATTGAAATGGATAAACTTATTAAAACCGATTATTAACCGATTAAACTAAAACCTCGATTAATTAATCGAGCGATTAACCGATTAAAACAAAAACCCGATGAATTGAATACCCCAGTAAGTACACATGCATGTATATATTTATGTATGTGTGTGTTTATTTCCAAAATACAAAACCGGTAAAACCTTTTTAAGTTGTAACGCAAATTACATTGTCCTTTCAAAAATAATAGGAGTCGTGTACATACATACACATGTATGTATGTATGTATGTATGTATGTATGTATGTATTGTATGTATTTTTGTGTGTGTATGTGTATTTTATTCCTACTAAAGACAAAAATATAGCCAGTTTTAATATTAAACGTGTAAATATATATGTACATATACATATATGTACCCTCTAGTCAGCCTAGAACCATATTTCTCTATGTCAGCACTATTTCTCTAAAGACAATTACACTAGTTTAAATGTCAACAACTTTCCTTTTATGCGCGAGTAGAGATAATTTAGAGACAACAGTTCTAGTGTATATCCGGTGACATTGTCCATGAACGCGTCAATAATTTGTTTTTCTTTTTTATTATGCAGTGCAATAATATTAAACAAATATATTACATATATGTTAAACACATAAGTTTGTTGTCCCAAGCTTTATAAAATAATAGACGAGGGTCACTAAAATGTAATGATGATTATTTGGTTCAAATGTCTCCATATTGTCGTAAAAGTTCTAGCTCGTCAATAGTGTTAAAGTCTGTCTACTGGTAGATTTTCAATGACAACCGTATGTTATACGAGTACGTTCATAGGCGCTGGGGTACACCTGGTCAGTAGTCCTATTGACAATGTCAGTAGTAAATCACTACAATTTTACTATTGACATCGAGCGAGGAAATATTGTAGACTAGAACCTCTAAAATTTACTATTGAATCTTTGGTGCAAATATATCCATGTGGTCCTAAAAGAACTACTTCGTCAGTAGTGCTACAGTATACTGGTGGATTTTTAATGAAAATATAATGTTAAATGTGAATAAAATCCATTGCCTAGTACACACTATTGCATTTTTTGACATCCTAATAGTATGTACTTACTGGTGGCGATGTTTGTCACTTCCATGTGTACTCGGCATAAGCAATTAGGCTTTCTTATTCATTCTTTGTTAACTTAATTGGAAAAATAATAAACATTAAATAAAAAATAACCTGCTTAGGTACATACATACATGCAAGCGTAATTGCTTTCTGCGCAGTAGTCATCATGAAAAGGCTTTCTCTTAGGGCCTGTCCCACGATGCCGACAGCGTTAGACTTGTCGCACACTTACATACTTATATACATATGTACATTCAAAGCAAAAACAAATTTTAAACTTTTGCGGTTGTGGGACAGGACCTTACATATCGTCGCTGTTTTCACTAACTGACCTAACTGACATTTTGTAAATTTTGCAGGAGAGGAGCTTTTATGATTGTTTTCTACATGTATTCTTATGGAAACGCCTCAAATATTTTTACTGTTATAGACTCGACAGGAATGTTTGCAGTCACAAAAATTGTGGACAAGGTCTATTATGACTCATAAAGTCTAATAGTGGACTAAACTCATTTTTCAAAATGATGTCAGTTAGGTCAGTTAGTTAAAACAGCGACGATATGTATGTACATACTGTGAGCGTCAAAAGAAAGTAAACAGTTACTTTATTTGTACCTATAAAAGCTTTTGTTACAGTACAGTAATTAATAAAATTTAAAAAGTTTAATTAATTCACATTTGTCCCAGTTGTTTGTCTTGCCAACAGCGTTGTTTAGTTGTTTTTGTAGTAAAGCATTTGAAAAATCTCTGTCTTAAAAGTTCTTATAAATGATCTTGTGCAGGACTTTAATACATATGTACAAGGCACATTCACCAGGTAGTGGCGAAGACGCAGCTGAGCTACTGTTTTTTTTTCAAATTCAAGTTCATCGGAAACTTCAAAATATGTTTTCGAAAAAGAAATTAAAAAAAAATTCAACTTAAAATATATTTTATTAAAAAAATTCTATGTAAACAAATTTAAAAATATGAAAAAACAATGCTGAACCACCAGCAAATAAATTTCAAATTAAAATAAACTTATGACAGTACCTATGTATGTCGAATAATACATTTTTTAAATATGAAAAAAACTTTTAAAAAATTGTGAAAAGTGCTAAACGTTGCTGTGGTAGCTGCCGCGGTGAAATTTTTTTAACTTTATATGAATAATTTTTATTTTTATTTTGTTAAACAAATTATATTTTTGACATTTTGGATAAACTAAAAGTCATGTTGTTGTATTTTTTCATTGTTTTTGTAATCTTGATATTACCTGGAAATTAGTGTGCCTTGCATATGTATGTATGTACTACATTGATAAAAAAAATATCTGATCAAATTTCATTTATTTATTATTTTATTAAAATTTTAATTCGTATGTATGTATGTATTCACAATACAAAGAAAACAAAATGTGGTATAAAAAACTATGCGTTGAAATATAAATAGAACTTGTAATAATAACTCTTTTATTTTATAATAGTTTTATGTTTATTTGATCTCAGGTATTATTGTACTGTAATTAAATATTTTTAGTTGGCCTCTGTGACTTTATATTAAATATTTTGTAAATAAATAACTAAGTAAATATTTTTGCACAGCAAATGTCTTGATACCTCTTAGAAACCAAGAAGGTAATTACGGAGATGGTGTAAATTATGACGATTCATTCATACCGAGTATCTGGGATGAAAATCCTTAAAACGAAGAACTTCATTTTACCAATCTAACATTAAATGGACAAGGTTTTTTTTGCGTAATCGGGAGATATTTTTAGCCATGCAGCCATGAGTAGTTCTGGGCTGATTTTTATTATAAATTGGGAAGTCGCGTAATTTTTTTTTTTAAATTATACCAGAAGTGTTCAATGTTCAAGCCTTAGCTTTGTGGAATAATATTAAGCATGTGGGGAATGTTGTATACATGCCACATCTTCATATCAACTGCAGTGTGCTTAGGATATTTGTCCTGTTGGAAGTAATAATAATTTCGAATTTCCAGTTTTGCATTACTTTGATTTAAGTTACTCTTAAATATTTTTAAATATACTTTCGTATTAATTAAGATTAATATTTTCATTTATTTTTTCCCATACTGAAGCACGTCCATCCAAGCCAAAATATTTTCTTGACACATCTGAAGAAATTACTATCTCAAAACCCACTTGTTTTATTTTTATATAGAGTTTCGTTAGTGTCGATCTGCGTACTGTATCTGCAGAAAAATTTTGCCTAGAGATTCTTGTAATTCTCTGTCAATCTTTGGTGCACTTTCTAATGGATCGTTCTTAATTAAAGCTTCTATCGTTCTTTCTTCACTTTTAGTTAGTTTTCGAAGACGTCGTGTTCTTAGTTTATTTTCAATTATTTTTTTTTTTCTCTAAAGCGATTTATTGTTTTTTTGGATAATTTATTTGCTTTGATGCATTGACAGTAGCCATTTCGGAGTATGATTTTCCTATTTTGTCTTTGTTAATTACAATATTACGCTCTTCAATTGCTAATTCCTTTCGAAACATTTTTATATCTATAAAAATCGGGATTTTTTCTACTTGTTAGCAAAAGGGCATTTTACTAATTGTATTTTAAAAGTTCAGTTACAAATAAGTACAAGAAAAACCACATAAAAAGCTTTGTCTATGTATTTTCACATATCATATTTAAGGGTAACAAGGACTTTTGCAGTGAAAAAATATGGAGTTACCAAAGATTTCAACGCATAGTTTTTTTTTTTTTTGTTTTATACCACATTTTTTGTTTTGGCCTTACGAATTAAAATGTGAATAAAATTATAAATAAAAGAAATTTGATCAGGCGACAAGTTGCGGCATTCGATACGATTCCAAATTTTAAAATATTTCCATATATACTCTATTGAAATATTTTGTAATTTCGTTCGATAAAGAGTGACGTAATTTGCCCCCAGATATTTTTTTTGTTGAATTTATGAACTTACTTATTTCAGCTGGGGTACCTTGAGTTATGCTGCACACTGTATGCCCGTCCACGTACTACGATTTAATCTCTGATGATCTACTTTATGTATTTAATATTTTATTTACATGCAACCACTTTGATTGCTATTTTGTTTTGTAGCTTATAATAGAAAATAAGAAAAAAATATAGAAATAATAACACACACGTACTACAACAAAATAGTCGATGCCGACTTTAAAAACACTGCAGATAAATTTTAATCGCTGCATATTACTACATATCGCTAATTTACTCAAACAATGGCATAAATCAAAAAATTTAATTTTTTTATTTAATGCTGCATAAGTTATTGTGACTGCACCATACTTGTATTTCCTATTTGATCCCTGTCGGAGAATGTGTGGTTGACTACAAAAGTAGTTAACTTATAGTCAGCTTTTCTTAGACTGACTAAAAGCTAGCTGCAAAGTCATCCAGAACAAACCTAAAAATGTATCCTTAAGATGAGTACGTAATCGAATTTGATGAGAGCCAACAAATTTATTCTCAGCTACTTTAAAACTCATTTCAATTTTGCTGTTGTTATTTTAGATGGCAGCTTAGCCGAGTGGTAGCGCGTTGAGTGCACAACGTGTGATGTTACATGTTCGAACTCCAGAAAATTTTTTTCAATTTACTGACTACTAAGTGATTTAAAAAAGTCAACTTTAAGTTAGCTGAAAGTAGTGCAGAGTGAGACAATTGACTACCGCCTAGGACATCGCAATGTTACAATAGTCAGTTGATTCCATTGCAAAGTAATCCAAGTGTCAGTCAGTACTAGTTGCGAAATAGTTAGATTAAAGTTAGCTTAAATTTAGCCAAATTTCCGACAGGGATTATACTCGTATACATGTACTCATGTATGTATGTATGTATATGGCTTCTTTGATCAATGAGGTAATTTACATGCGAACAATTTTTAAGCCACACAATTTTTGTTCTTTTCCAAATTACACGAGATTAGTTCATCTGCCATAAAATGTATACGTATACAAAGCTTTGTATGAGTTAGTGTTTTCGTATTCATTTAACACCCTGCAAATAATATTGGACTAAGTGGTCCAATCTACATGAAACAGACTAGTTACAACATGGTCCCATGTAGTGCAGCCATGGACCATGTGGTCCATCCCTAGGACATCGCAATGTTAAATCGACCATGTTTTATCCATACATTTGGAGTAGTTTTGTAATAATCGTGGTCTTTTATGGAGTAGTCCTTACATGCATGTATGGACTAATCGCGTTATTTGCAGGGTAATGCGGGTTTGAAGCTGGTTGAAAAATTATGCCAACCACAAAACCACTCTCTTCACTGGCATAACATGCTTAAACTACCTCAATGGTACAATTGTTCTTCGTCTATTTATTACTAATAAATTTTATTCCATAATAATAATCTTATCTTTTATTATAGAATTTAACGATTTTGTTCGGAATACTCGCTTAAAAATTTCACTACTCAGAACTAAATTATTTTAAAAAAAATCAAGCATTGCGTCGTTACTGACTGCACCTCTAGTCCGTATATGCCTGTTAAATACTCAATATAAAAAAACACATGTGTGTGGTCACGTTGACAGAGCACAAGTGAGAACAGATTCAGACAAATAAGTCATTGTAAAACTTGTATATTTTTTCATTTGTTTTGAAAATATACATACATATCGTCACCTTAAATGCAAACGAACGAAACTACACAAAAACTTGAAATCGAGTTTTTGATATATGTATGTATTATGGTTCATTTTATCAAAATACATATGTTCAAGCAAATATTTGAGATCAAAATTGACGACTTTATTAAAGAAATTCAAACGGACGTAATTACGAATGCATATATTTTTTATCACATAAAAGCTTAAATACATATAAAAATGAAATAAATGGTTTAAAACATATAAGTATCGATACTATAAGTAAATTTCGAAAAAAAAAATTCAAGAACACTTCATTATTATTGATTTTGAAACGTTTTTTGTTTCTCCTGTAAAAAAAATAAAAGTGTAGTTACGTCCGTTTGCATTTAAGGTGACGATATATACATTAATACTATTCCACTATAACTATTTTTTATTACGTATTTACTTGTGTACTGTATGTATATTAAAATTAAAAAGGAAATTAATAGTGATTAAAACAAGTAATTACCTAATTTAAAAATGCTTATGAGACAAATTTTATATCGTAATTTCTTACATAAAGTTTCTATATTAATTTTTTTAAATTTGTTCGATTTAAGGCCGTTATTAGAACTTAAAGTAAGTTTAAAGTAGAATATTATGAGACATATAAAAAGTTATTGATTAATACATTTTTACTGTAAACTAAAGTGCACGATGATTTAAAGACAACTTAATACTACCTGTTAAATTAAATTATATTTGTAATAACTTTAAGTTGCTACAACACCCTTTATTAATTTTATTTTTTGATAGAAACGACAACAGATTTTTATTATTAAAATTGTTTTATATTTGCGTAAGTGCTGTTAAAGTACAATTCATAGTTAATTAAAGGCTCAGTTACCCGACTGTAATGAAATGTAACTGTAACGTAGGAAACAACTGATCGATATTTTTATGTGAAAAGTAGGTTACGCTACATTACATCTCTATAACCATTTTAATTACTTTTCACATAACAATATCGACCAGCTGTTTCCTACTATTGCAGTTACATTACATTACAGTCGGCTAACTGAGCCTTTTCATTATTTTCACATAACAATATCGATCAGCTCTTTTCTACATTGCAGTTACATTGAAGGCTCAAGGCTCAGTTACCCGACTGTAAGGTAATGTAACTGTAACGTGGGAAACAGCTGATCGATATTTCTATATGAAAAGTAGTTTAATATGCTACGCGCTCGTTACTTTATTTATCATCCGTTCCATATGAATCTAAATGCTTGTTTATTGGTCTACGTACTTTAGCGTCTCGTAGAAAAATTCAATCTGCCTTGCTGTTATATGATATTATCAATGGTTCTATTGATTGCCCTGATTTGCTTTATGCCATACGGTTTTATATACCTCCCAGGAATATGAGGTTCGCCAAACTTTTCGATGTTCCATTTCATTGTACAGATTATTCTCGTAATGGTACCTTATCACGTACATTCTCTTTCTTGAACGAAATAAATTATAATATTCAAAAAGATTCAAAATCTTTTATTGAATTTAGCACTGAAAAACCAGAGTTTAAATTGCTTCTTTTTAGTTTATTGAAATAACTGTGATCTCAAAACTATTTAATTGTTTAATTTAATTGTAAACTTTTCAAAGTAATATTGTATATACATATGTATTAGAGACCTGCGTAAATTGTCTTGAAATGTAAATACGTCTTGTTTTTTAAATGTATTCTCGTGGCTGTAGAATGCTAAACCAATAATAAATGCTGTCGCATTATAAGCAAAGCACGATAGATGTATGAGTGCTAAGTCCTCTTTCACACACGTCAGGTTTAGCTGAGCAGTTTTTGTTCAATTTTATTTTGAACCTGCATTCGTGTTCATACACACCGTCAAGTCAAGTCATCAAGTCTCATCAATTTGCGTCGTCGTAGAGTATTACGAATGACAAAACAAAACGAAAAAGCAAACTTGACTGGTACGGTCAAGTCTTTACCCCTCTCCATTCTCTTTTCCTCTCTCTCCTAAAAACTCAGGACTTGACGAGTCAGACCTGACGTGTGTGAAAGGGGACTAACAAGCAATGTCGTGAAGACTTCTTGTTATGAACAAACAATCAACAAAGTAGTGTTGATACGTGTATGCTTGTTATTTTCCATATTGTACGTTTGAGTGTGTGTGTGTAATATGTATATGGTAAGCTATTATGTGTTTAAGGGAGGTTTTTTTAAAGCAAGCGCACACAACTAATGTAAATGCATGTGTGCCTTTGTGTGTTCGCAGAAAAATAAAAGAGCATACACACAACGCGTGTGTGTATGTACATGCATAACGCTTGTATACGCGCCATGCGTAGAAAGAAGCAAGCATCACAAATATTTCAGTCACGAAGTATTTTCTTCTTTATTCCTATGCCTGCAATAGCTGAAACAAATTATTGCAAACAGTGTTGTTTAGCGTTTGTTTTAGAAGATTTGTTTGTAGTAAAGCATTTGAAAACTCCCTCATGTCTTGAAAGTTCTTATAAATGGTCTTGTGCAGGACTTTAATATGTATATATATGTATGTATATCCGTGATAGATTTCTTTTTTTCTTTTTTAATACAAATTTTATAAACAACCTTAGTATTAGTTCCTTATTTTTGAATGTTATCTTAGTCTGTAAGGATTATTTGTCCATTGACTGAACTACAATAAATAAGTTGCATCTCTATAACCATTTGCATTACTTTTCATATAACAATATCGATCAGCTGTTTTCTACTGTTGCAGTTACTTTACATTACAGTCGGGTAACTGAGCCTTAACTGAGCCTTAACTGAGCCTTTAGTGTAATGTAACTACAACGTAGGAAACAGCTGATCGATATTTTTATATTACATCTCTATCTATAACTGAGCCTTTAAGAGTTGAAACTTCGCGAAGTTGTCTGTTAGGTATGGATAACCAGCTGTTTGACCTACTTGTTACGGACGACTCTTACCCGCCATGAGTCCCTGAATTAGCGACACATAACAAAACAATTTGCTACGAGGACGCTTAACTCACAAAATCTACTTCAGTCATCTATGACATTTGGGATAATTATTTCTAAAATTCATAATTGACCCCAAAGTAAAAGTAGATTAAAGTCTGATTCAATTAAAACTAAACGCTATATTGATACATAATACATAAAATTTATGTATGTAAGTACATAGTATGTAAATATGTATGTATGTGCTATAATTGTTATCCAGAAAGTTTTAGTCACAGTCTCTACAACACAATTTTACCAAAGTAAATACAAATATGATTATGGCATTATATTTTTTTATCACCCATTCAAAAGCAAATAATGGAAAGAAGAGAAAGTTCAAAGCTGTAGAATATGTAAATGTTATTAGACGCTGATGACGAATATAGTTAGTAGGGAAGTGCGAACGAACAGTGTGAAACATAGCAAGTACATAGACTGAATGCATATGTACCAGGTGCATACAGATATGTATAAGTATGTACAAATGTATATAAATACTAAGAAGAGATAGAAACTGCAAAGCTCGAACTCTCATACAAATGCAGTCTGCAAGGGCCATTTACAAATACAAAAATTGGGTTAAAGCGAAACAAACTATGGTTATATGCGGGTCATCATGTGATATCATGATTATTATATAAATATTAATGTATGTATGGATGTAAGAAATTATTTAACTAACTATAAAGCGAGAAGTACATGTCGCTCATTTACTGAAAGAACTTCACAACTCAAAAAATTGATTTTTTGAGTTAATGATGCAGAATTAATCCTCATATCGTTCTTCATGTTTTAAAAAAATTTCATACCAATATTTTGTTTACTCAACTCGTGAGAGAAATATAAAAGTTTCTTCTTCCATTAAGTTGTGTGTAAATTTAAAACTTAAACGCCTTTTCTGGCAAACTGGGTTTTTTTTTTAGTTATGACGTTCTTTGAGTAAATGAGCGATATGTATGTATGAATACACATACATAATTTTATACATATGTAAGCAAACTAATCGATCAGCTGTGTTTCAGGTGTGTTGTGTATGGAAAAATGACGAAAGTGCTATAAAAAATTTAAGTACATAGACATGTGTATGTATGTATGTATTTATTTATTTAACGCCCTTCATTTTGTGGGCAAAATTACATACATATGTATGTATTATGAAATGAAATTAGCATTTGAAATTACCTGATCCAAAATATAAGACGGAAATAAAGTTTGTAGATTTCTTGATGTAGTAAATATGTATCTGCTGCTGTTGGTTTTAGAAAATGTATCAGACAGACAGAAGTCGTTGCAAAATTAGTTATTTAATACTGGTTTCACTTAATTGCAAAGTAGTTTCAAGTTTTTTCACCGAGTTCTAAATTCTGAACTTTTTTTATAATTCCAAATCTAATAATTTGTATAAAGAACAAAATTTTTAGGTATATTTTTTTAAGAAAACGCAGTTTTTTATTCTTCGTTGAAAAATCGATATTTTTTGTCTCCCCTTTATTACTTAACAGACACAAAAAAGAAAACACTTTTCACCTCCTACTTGTAACTTTTTACAATTATTCTTTTTATAATTTAAATAGTTGGAGCTATTTGTCTTCGTTGTTTAATTTGTTTTGTTAATCTTTCTGTGGAAAAAATTAAAAAATTTATTTTTTACTTTTTTATTTTCTGTTGTGGCATATGCCAACCAAATGCTTCTATGTAAAATTGAAAACTAAATTGCTTGCAGCCCTGCTTCTTGCAGCACGGCGGATTCAATAATAATATTCTCTTCTCCTCTTATTTACTTATTCGCTCTCTTCTTCAAGGCACATTTACTACATTTTGATATGCCTTGCTCTTCTTGTTGTAATCACAACATTTACAACAACAACATACAGGTGGTCTCAAGGTACATTCACAAGGTAGTAGCGGTAATACAGCTGAGCTATTTTTTCTTCAAATTTAAGATCATCTGAAACTTCAAAAATTTTTTACAAAAGAGAACTTAACAAAAAATGTTAAAAAATTTCAAGATATTTTATTAAAAATATTCCGTGAAAACAAATTTAAAAATATAAAAATATATTATTAAAAAATTGTGAAAAGTGTTTTCAAATTTATGTGAATAATTGTTATTATTATTATGTTAAACAAATTCTATTTTTGAAGTTTTGGATGATCTAAAAGCCATGTTGTTTTTTTTTTTCATTGTTGTATATTTTCACTGTTTTTGTAATCCTGATGTTACATGAAAATGAAAGTGCCTTGATAGAGGTGGTCTCGATTTGCAACTCTGCGAATTCGCCTTGTATCAGGAGTGGCAAAGTTGGTACAGTTGTACTCTTTGTGGTACTATTTAAACTCGTAAAGTACAATAGTACAAAACTGACTAATTTGGTACATTTAATGAATCTTCCCAGTTGCACTCCACATTTCCCTTCAAACGATTGCATGAGTCAATTTTCACTTTTGAACAATGAAAGCAACACGCAGCGAAAAAATAAAAAAAAATGTGAACTCGTCCATTTCCAAATAATTTTTCTTCTAAATTCGGATGCTAGATCACACGCTATTTTGTATATTTTAAATTTCAACTTAAACAGGTGTAACCATACGCTTTAATATACCAGCTTACAAGTAAATTTTTTTAATAAAAATAAATTAAAGTATGTAATTTGAACTAAAAAAATTTTTTCACTCAATTGAGGTCAAAAAAGTACAATTTCTGAAATTAGTTGGTACAATTTTAAAATTCGCAATGCCATCCCTGGTCTAATAAGAAAATTATGACAGAAGGTTGAACAGTTGCATTCTTTTGTGCCACAAAATGATACAACTAAGTAGACAGAGTGACTAGGAATATAATTAATATCATGTATATACAACTAAGAGAATTTATTGTATCGTAAGCACACTGTTGATGCAAAGCTTTGCTAAGCAAAGACAATAACCACGAGGTTTGTTACTTACCCTGGAACATTTTTTCTAAATCATAACTTTTTTTCTTGTTAAAATAGTTGACTAATTTTGAACTTTTGTTAGAATATTTGAACGAACAAAAAATAAAAAATTATATTCGAAAAATTTAAAATATATTTACCTAGAAATGACATTCATATTAGTTTAATTAGCTTAAACAATATCAATTCATTACACAAGAAACACAATTAATTATGTTTGTAACAAAATTAAAAATATTATTAAAACCGAAACGTAATTAGTTACAAAAATGCAGTGCAGAGTCGGTTAGCGCAACCCTCGGTATTCGCAACACCCAAATTCTTAACATTATTGACTCTGTTAACGCAACTTTCAAAAAATAAAAAAATTTTATTAACACAACTTTTTAAACAAAGTTAAGATTTTCTCTTTCGTTTTGTGTTTTACTTTAGTTTTTTTATAAATAAATTCAAAACTACAAACCTTTGTGCATGAAATCTTACGCTTACGTACAAAAACTATTTTGATTTAACGCTGTTCTAGAAACTTCAAAGAATTTTTGCGTGGTACTTCTGTTTTTGAAATCAACGTAATTTTAAAAAATATTTGTTTAAGGGGGCTCGTTCTAATAAGATAAACAAAAGGCCTGTAGTGATAAAAATTTTTCAAATAATAAGAAAATATTATTATATTTTGTTAATAAAATATGTCATCTAAAAAACAAAGTCGAAAATTTCACACTTTCCGCTGAACTTTAGCCATATTTCGTTTTCGATCATATGAAATATTTCCCATATTTGTTGTGGTACCCAGTTAAAGTCGGTTCAACTTAACATACCTACACTATGTTTTTTATTATAGTAGAAAAATATTTAGAAACAGGTTTTTAATTTTAAGTTGTTTCTAAGACGAACCGACTTTATTCTGTGACTATGGTTATGGCCCATTATAATTACGATTGGTGATTTTCATGAGTAATATTAAAGTAGATAATTACAGGCAATTTTCAATAATTCTAGGAGGGGTTGGCAAGAGTATTTCAAAGGCAATGGCCTCTCTACGCATATGACAACAACTTTAAGGTTTATGAAATAATAAAATAAGTAATATAATAATAAAAAAATAATACATAGACAAAAAGTTTTGCTTATACTATACAATAATAAAATAAATATATGTTTGCACAGCTTCGCCAAAAAATTATCTATCAGGATTCATGAAGTTAATTTAATACACTACGCAGAGGCCGTTACTTTTTTTGGAATGTAGGAATGTATCTACCGCGTTATATGAGGGGTAGCTGTATATTATTGATCCTTATGAAATAGAAAAACAAAAATGTGGAATCTATTTGGTTAGGAGTCCTTGGCGAAAAGATTCCGAATTCGCAAATTAAATTTTTGGGGTGATATGAATATTCTCATTGTATGTAAAGTATGTATGTACATACATACATACATACATACAAATGTGACACAAAATAAATTTTTTTTATTTTTTTTATACATACATACAAGGCACATTCACAAGGTAGTAGCGGAAATTCAGCTGAGCTATTTTTTTTCAAATTAAAGTTCATCGGAAACTTCAAAAATTTTTTATGAAAGAGAAATTAAAAGAAAATGTTAAAAAAATTCAATATGAAAAATATTTTATTAAAAAAAATTCTGTGAAAACAAATTTATAAATATGAAAAAACTATTAAAAAATTGTGAGAAGTGCTAAACGTTGCAAATGTTGTTAGTGGTAGCTGCCGCGGAGAAATATTTTCAAAGTTATGTGAATAATTTTTATTATTGTTATGTTAAACAAATTCTATTTTTGAAGTTTTTGATGAACTACAACCCATGTTGTTTTTTTCATTGTTGTATTTTTTCATTGTTTTTGTAATCCTGATACTACCTGGAAATGAATCTGCCTTGCATACATACATACAAATGTGACACAAAATAAATTTTTTGTATTACATAGTTAAATATTTATTTATTATTTGATCCGTCTTTAAAAAACTTCTTGATTCAAGTCAGGACATGTTGGTTTGATACAATTAATTTCGCAGAAAAAATTTTTGTTTTTGATAACCTTTTTAGCTGTATTCATCATGAGACACGTTAAATACATGACAAAACGAAAAGTCATATAAAAAATGGTAATAGAATTTTTCTTTTTTATAATTTACTAGATACATCAAGACGTAAGCTTTTGACATAATTTAAATCTGTACACTCCCTTTACGATATGTAGCATTTTAATAAAATGTTTGCCTTACCCTTCTGCATCTGACAGATATGCTGGATTAACAAACCCATAAAAATGTGGAGTTGTAGCAGGAGTAGTTATTCTAAACGGAGTGATCGTTGCTTTCACATTTTGCACAGTTGTTGTATTATCTAAAAGCTCATGCCTTGTGTGTGCCAAGTTTAAGGTCAAGTTTTCGCGTTTATCACTGATTTCGGACATCATTTTTTTTACTTTTTATAAATATGTAATTAATTATTTTTTTCAATATCTTATAAAACTATTAATTAGCCTTTTTGCATATTCATATATTTGTTAACAATTCTGATTGGCGTTCTTATTTATTTATCCAATAGTTATTTTACTAAATACTGTTTAATTTTAATGCAATTAGTTGTTCTTATTTGCAATATTATTAAAAGAATTCCAAAAAAGAAATTGTTAGAAGAACGTTACACTTCTTATGATTTACAATGTGAACTCGTCTAAAATCACGTCGCGAGTGATTTGAAAAGTCTATTATTAAGAAAGCAATCCAACATTATTAATTATATACATATGTATATGTACTTATATTTGCATATGTATGTAGGAATATGAATGTGCAAGTACACAATCGGATGTAAACCACAATTCTACAAAACACTACATTCTCTGAATTTTATTTATAATTGAGTACGGGGTAAAAAAACAGAAATTAAAATTAGCTTCAGCAGCTTCAGCTTTGTGGTGTTTGACTTAAAAGTGATTTAATTAAATTTAATTTGGATTTAGCCAAATTCATCCATTCGAATTTGCTCATTGTTTGTAGCAGATGATGTGTAACGAGCTCAGATAGATGATAATTTGTAACATTTATTTAAGAGTTCCAATATGTAATTCGGATGTGTCAATGTCATCCACAATGATGAATAATATAATAGAAAAATACACAATTAATCAGATAAATACATCATATGTATGTATGTACATATGTATATAAATGTATGTACTATATGTACATAAATCACACGAAACCTCATTATTTAAGGAGGGTCTTTTACAGGGAAGGAAAATGACTTCTTGGATTTTGTACCAACTGTGAAACAAAATGTACTTTTTGGACCATGACGGTACCATTTTTTTAAATATTTATTAATTAGAACGGAAACGTAAAAAAATTTGTAAAAATTCAGAAGAAAACAATAAAAAGCAGACACTTAACAAAAATGTGTACAAAAATTCAGTATATTCAGCAGACTTGACACCACCTGGTACATGAATTTGCCTTGACAACAGCATTGCAACAAAAACAGAGAAGCTGACGGTCTAAAATAAAACACACACAAAAAAATTAAAGACAACATATGCAAAACTAATGTTATCATATAGTGAAACATTGGCATTTTTAAATTGTACCATGTAACTCGAGGTAGTACCACGGTACCAACGAGGTCAAAAATGTACCATAAAAAGTACAATTGTACCATGATTTCCATCCGTGGTCTTTCATTGCTCACAACTAAATAATTGTTGCATATATAGTACATTCATAGGCGTAGAAAGGCCATTCTGGGAGGGGTGCATTGCCCCTCAAGAACTGCTGTTGTCCTCCTTAGAATTATTAACAAATTGCATGTAATAATTTATTTTAATATATTTCATGAAAATCGCCAGTCATAATGCCCCATCTAGAAAAAATTTATACCTACGCCAATGTACTCATAAGCAAATAGAACAAAATTAATAAGAAATCTCTATGGGTTTTTTCAATAAGGAAATCATATTAATTTAATAAGGAAAACCTTTTTGAAAAAATCAAGAAGAAATCTTCTAGTTTTTATTAGGTTATCTTATTGCTTTTTTCAATAAGGGTTTCTTCTTGTTTTTATTAGGCGACCGCATAAGAAATAAAAAAAATTGCGTCCTTATTCTTCTATTATTATACAAGAATGAAAAAGATCATAAAAAATTGTCTCTATATATATTTATAGATATGAAATAACAAGACACCTCATAAAATCAAGAAGATTTCCTTATTAAAAAAATCAATAAGATGCTTTACACATAATCATATAGGAACCTACTAAAATCAAGAAGAAAACCTTATTGAAAAAATCATTAAGGCAACCTAATAAAATCAATAAGAAATCCCTATAGTTTACCATTTATAAGAAAGCCTAAAAGAATCAAGAAGTTTTTCTCTATGGATTGTTTTTTGGTGCCAAAAATAACGGAAATTGAGTAAAAAAAGTTGTGAATAATAAGATTTCTTCTTGATTTTATGTGGTTTTCTTCTTGATAAAATTAATAAGATTTACCAAATAAAAACAATAAGGAATCTCTATGAAAAAATCATCGCTACTTTCTGCTGGGATACCCCTTAGCCTAAAAACGTTTCATAGAGAAAATCTTCTTGATTCTATGAGGCAGTTTTTTCTCTGTGTACAAGTATTCGATCGAACTATTTCTGCTGACATCGTGGGACAGGCCGTTAGTGTGACAGGTTCCACTGATAACATTTCTAAGGACAATCCACAAAGGATTTTGCTGCTTACGCTCAAAAAGAATGTGTTATGCCAACGAAAATATACACTAAACCATAAACAGTCACAACTCAAAATTATCAAAGTGATTTTTTTTATAAACCAGTGGGTCTACTCTGTAATTCGAAACATGTTAGAAGCATACTATGTAATTCGAAAGCTTTTTTTTCGTTTCGAATTAGAGAGTACACGCCCAGTTAATTGTACTGACGAGTTCCAAAAGCGGGAACGAAATGCATATAGACAATTGCTTAACCATAAAAACAAGCCAAATTTTCAAATTGAATAAATAAAGACTTTATGTCAAATAAATATACTTCGGTATTTCATATATGATTAACATTAACATTAACAAATTTTTTACCAGAAAAATTATTTGAAGTATGTATATACATATTTATATTAGCAAAAGTTTAACAAAAAATCGTTAAAAAATTTAAAACATTTACGGCACTATACATAATGAAAAATTGAGATGAAGTTAGCATAAGTGGCTAAATTGAACTGCACTAATTTTTTGTAAAAGCAAAAGAGGACATTTTGAAGGTAAAAATTGGTCTGTATGAGATATTATATTGACATGTTCACAAAAGTTGTTTCACTTTGCCGTATCTACAACTTAGCCAAATATTGTTAGCAAAAAATCGGGAGTACTTGTAATTTATTCTGAAAAAAAGTAAATAAAAATTTCCTTTTTTTACTTTTGCAAAAAAAATGCGCAAAGAAATTTTTTGAGATATAAAATGGTAATGAAATTTTTTGATCCGACTCTTAGCTACATTATTGTTATATACATACATACATACATTGTTTGTATATACATACATACATATATGCAGTTAATAGGTATCATCAAGTCTAAATTAGCTGTTGTACAAAACCTGATGATAACCTTTCTTTGGGAGCCCACTAAATTTCAGAATATTTGGAAGCCCATAAAAAATTGGTCACCAAACTAGCTAAACTGAGTAAAGGGGTTTATTACCTAATTGTCTATATCACGTCACCAAAGTGATATTTACATGATAAAAACATCTTGAAAATTTATTTTTGTGTTCCATACAAATTCCTGAAATTATACAAGGCCAACCAAGCAAAACCTGAATTTATTTGCTTTTCTTCGGAGAGGAATTTGTATGAAAGTCCAAAAAAATTTTTAAATTTTCTTTTTGTTTTCATATAAATATCACTTCATCTCTAGTAATCACAACCAGCGCCGTGAATTATAACCGATAATGGATTGGTTAGACTAGAGCCAATAGATACATATACATATGTATAGTGTAATGTAGTTAAGTAAAGTATTTAAGAATAAAATTCTACCACTCCAATTAACATTTCCAACTCTTTCCTGATTTCATGATATTCCTTATGATTAGGAACGAATTGCTTTTAGCACAGCTTGCGGAAGCTGGAAATCGCTGTCCTTAAAATTAAAATATAATAATATAGCAATAGAAAGCTATGATGGATGGAAACCAACTGTTTTCCATATTGAAACATTTTAAATTTTCTTAGGACTCTATAATTAAAAAATAAGGGATATAAGAATTTTAATCAAAACTATTGCGGATTGATATGCCAAATTTGAAATGAAAGGGAACAAAACTTTAAGAACTATTTATAGAATTAATATTGATAAGGCGAAAAAATACTTGATTATTCTTATAATTCATTCATAGCAATATCAATATTATACAGTTTCCATAAAATTTCACGTACTTTTTGTCCTTAACTTGTCTATATTAGTTTTATTATCAATAAAAAAAAGGTGTTTCCAAAAGGAAACATACTATATAATATATAATTGGTTAAAATATCTTTCAAATACGCATGATCAGAAAGGTGGAGTTTGTCATTGCACTGCAGCAATGTTGATAAACATTTTCATCAGCAACAAAAGCTGTTAGAAGGTTGATAAATAAAATTGTTGCTGGCAGCATAATAAAAATATGTTATGGTTCAACAAAAGGAAATCATAATTTATTTCAATATTTTATTTTTGTTTAACGCGTATCAAAATTAATACGAATTTAATAAAATTATTTGTTGTTGGTTAAGCACATCTAGATACATATTGTTGCTGCTCAAGTAACTCATTAGTATATTTCAACCGCAATTCAAAAATGTTTACAAAACAAATTATCAACAAATTATTGAGAATTATGTAAAATACTACAATCATAGTAGGCTAAGAAACTTTTTCAAAAAATAAAAAATAAACAACAAATATGTAATATTGTTCATTGTACTAACTTTTTACATCAAAGCAACAAAATGCATGTTGAGATACTTAAACAACAACAATTACATTTTTTAAATTCGTATTAATTTTGATACGCTTCAAATAAAAATAAAATATTAATAAAAAAATATATTCGTAATTTTGTTTATTTTAGATTGTACATTCAATGACAACCACCAGTGATGCCAACTATTTACAACCCAAACGCGCTATTCACATTCTCAAAACGCGCTAGAACGAGCTGATTTACTGCATTGTCAACTATTTATAGCCAAAACGCGCTATTTTTCTGCGCGCTAATTTAAATTTTAATAAAAGTCGATGTATGTATGTAAAAGTTAATATTCTTTTTTAAGCAACTCTTTTTCAGATTTTGCAATATTGCTTCTTCGAAATTATATCCTAAATAACTAAAATAATTTAATATACATATGTATGTATGTATAATCAGAATCACCCTATAATAGAAATCCTTAGTTTTTATTTTAATTTTCTTTAACAAACTTTGTACGAGTACCAACATACTCGTATAAAATGTCGAATAGTCTTGCGATTCAAATGATTTTTGTACTTCAGCTATAATAGATGCTTGATAAATTATATAAATTTTTTTCGTCACGACTACATATTTCTAGTTGTGAAATTTAAAGATATTTGCCATTTACAGTATTAAAATGCGTTTTTAATTCTAATCACAGGCAAGTGAATTTTATTTGCAACAGCTGACTCATTAATTTATACAAAAAAGAAAAAAAAAATTAACTGAAATTATGTTATTGACTTTATCAAAACGCGCTAAGTTAGCGCTATTTTTATTTAGCGCGCTTAGACGAAAAAAAGCGCGTTTGGCGTAGTTAAAACGCGCTAAATCTAGCTCGAAACGCGCTAAATTGGCATCACTGACAACCACCAATGATGTAAAAAGTATTTTTTTTAATTTATTAACCTGCTATGATTGTAGTTTTGTATAATTCTCAATAATTTATTGATAATTTGAGGTTTCGAATTGTGGTTGAAATTTGGTTGATGTGCTGCTTGAGCAGCAAATAAAATAGAAATTCGGGTCTCGGAATGTTTGTGCTCAAATTATTTGATGACTTTTATCTCTAATAATTCTGGCAACACTGCATTCTAATTTTCTTAACCGTTCAAAATGTTGATAAGCTTTTTGTTTCATATTGAAAAGCTTTACTAAAGCACATGTTCTTTTTTCCAAAATGTTAATGACAAATTGATGCCAGGCAGTGTTATCTCTGAAGCTTGTAGGATAAGGTTGTGACTATTTAATACTCGTAATAGTGCGTTTCGTTGTTATTACCGATACAAATAATAAATAAAATATAATTATTTTTATCATAATATCTGTATTATAAAGGTATTACACATTACACAGATATTAAGTTCTTGACAAAAAAAAAACAAATAAATAATTATATCAACTGCTTGTTAAAGGAATTAACATTTTGAAGTACGAGTTATATTTACGTAAATTCGTAAAGCACATGTAAAGAAATGAGTTAATACACAACATAAGCACAGAACGTGTAGAAATAATTATGTATTCCAAACATGTAATTATTATTAATAAACTTTCAAGTAAATTTATTTAAATTTTTAATTTTAAAGTTCACCAATGTGTTAAATTAAGCTCAAGAATGAACATAGATTTTGTTGTAAAAAGTTTTAACTGAAATTTATTTGTGTGGTTTATTCATTTACCAAATCAATTTTTTGTTTTGTTCCAATGACATCCAAACATCGAAGATCTTATACATATTTACATTTTGCAGTCCGGACAGACTTGCATTATAGAAGTTAATTTTTTGTTCAAAATCCATTTGACAAAAAATCTTAATATTAATTTGCTGTAGTTGTAAAGAAAACTATTGTTTTTAGAAGGGAAAAAAAGATCACAAAATTTCTATTCTATATTTGTCTATGTGTAATATCCAAATCATATAATGATAATGGAAAGTAGCTGATTTATGAAGAAGACTTTAATTATAGACTTACTTTACTTGCCTTCCATTTAAAACAATATATATTTTCGCAAAAATTCTACAAATATCCTTAGGCGCATACGTAATTCAAGGAGCAAAAATTTATTTATTGCTCTTTTACATACATTCATAGATTTTATGTAATGTTTCTTATATTTAAATATTATTAATTAACGGATTTGGTACTTTCTTAGCTGCAAAGTACTCGGTAGCCACTTTTAGTTTAGCACTATTGCTTGGTTACTTTATAGCAACGCTGTGTGTACGTGTAGTGAGCAAACCTGCCAGACTTAATGATTTATCGTCATTTCGACGATTTTGCGCCCCAAACAATAAAATATTTACGATGTCATGGTTTTTTTTCCCTAAATTTGATCGCTTTAGACAAACTCTTTGAATTCGAGTTAAATTAACTTTAATTTTTGTTGGGTTGTTGAATGTGTGATTTTTTTGCGCAAAATATAGCGTTTGTTGAAAAATACAAGCAAAATGGAATTAAAAAAATTAGAAAAAATAACTAATGCTAAAACGTACATGTGCCAAAGTACTTAATTGCGAAGTAATTTCGATAGAAAACATGAAATCATTTAAATTGGCTTTTAAACGGAGTTCATCACTTTTTTATCTCCCCCCATTTGAGCATTAGAAACACTTTAAGATGTTTTTAGAAAGTCATAGATCATTTTAAGTTGTTGTTTCAAGTCAATAAAGCAAATAAAAATTAATTTTTTGTTTCTAAGCAATATCTCCATTATTCCGAGTGTTCAAGCAAATTTACTCCATCCAGTCAGGGTGACCGATGACATTTTTCAAAAAGTGGCACCAAATAGGGGATTAATACAAAAAAATCGATAATCCACGGTGGACCTTACTTAAATTTGTAATCAGTTTATATATCGTCGTTATTAGAATATTTTATAAGAAGGTTAATTTTCAAAATTTTATAAAAGAAAATGTATCAGATCAAAAAAACAAGAAAACTACACTACTTTTCATTTTTCATGTATTTTTATGTAACTCACCCTAAAAAATGGGTGACAAAAAGTGGCAAGGCAGTTGAAAAAGTGGAAAGGCTGTCGAAAAAGTGGCAATTTGCCACTTTAGTCGGTCAAACGGTCACGCTACATCGATTAACTCATTTTGTTTCAAAACCTGATGAATTCTATTTTAAATACAGTTTACATAAGTACATATAAAAATATAATTAAGGAACTACTTCAAAGAGCGCCACCGAACATTAAAGTTATTCCCCTTGTCGTTGATTATTTTTAACTTTTGATTTGTTGACTTTGTGGTAGTAACCAAGCTAAATGCTGATAAGCAATTTATATACCTTTACACAAGGTTTCCCTAAATTCACAACAAATAAATTCCAAGCAAAGTTCAATTGCTAACATAGGCTAGCTATGCCAGTTTCATGAGTATATATAAATAAGTTTCATTTCCTTTCCTCGGTAAGCATGATTTGGTTGCAGATAACTGTATATGTATTCAGATTATGTGTATCTGTCATGTGGAATGCCATTATTTTATATATGTACATGATATTTAATGTGTATGTCAAAATCTGCTTTTCACATAAAATTTATAGATTTTGTGTTTATACATTGTTACATTTGACATAATCTATAAGAGTAAACAAATGCTTACATCTGTTAATATCTTATCAACTGCTTAGTTCATTTTTATTTTTTTAATATATCAAATCATTTTTAATTTAATTTATCTTAAAACACTTGCTTTATTTAAAACCAGTTGAAAATACAACACTCCCTACCTACCATAGCTTAGAAATACCAAAATGCCAAAATTGTTGATAACTTTTAAGATACTGCCTGTAAAATTTTATCGTAAGCGATAATTTACGTGCAAAAACATTTTGAATATTTAAAAAATTACCTTCTCCTCCTGAAAACTTTAATTTTTGTTGCTTACGATGAAATCGAAAATAAGGCTCGATATGTATAAATTTATATGTGAAAAAGAGACATTCCACATGAATAATAAATACATACATACAATGTGAAAATAGGTTTAACGATTTGGCGATTGTGCAACCTCATCGATTTGACGACTGTGCATCTGATTCATCTGGCAACTCTGGTCGTGGTAGTAGTATTTAACATGATCCATTTTCAAAATTTCTCAGTTTAAGTTAGTACGTTATCCCGTACGGTCATAAAAGTTTCGTTCAATAGCGTGTGAGATTTAAAATCGTTTACATTCCCTTAAAAATAGTTTACAGAAGGTAATTTTTAACTAAAAAATATAAGCTACCACATAGTTGTAATTGTGTTAATATCGGGACTAAAATAACGTAATGGTATTATTCTTAACGCCTTGTATAATTTAAACAAGGCATTTAATATAACAAATGTGCATTAGTCTGTTTTCAACAATAAGAAATAAACACGTATGTACTTATGTACATATGAAGAATATTAATACATACTTACATATTCACAAGTAAATACTTTGGCCCCATAAACCTAACTTTTTTTATACAAATGGATACATTTCAAAAATCAAAGATCATTTAAAATAAAAAGTGAAATTGAGCGAGTGGGAACATTGTAGAATAGAAATAATTAAATATGTATAGTATACATTGTATACATATGTATGTACGAGTATGTATTTTTAAATATAAAAATTCAGATGGAGAATAGTAAATCCGGTCCTACGAAAAACAATCATGGTGCAATAAATTTAAGGCACACGCACATACATACATACATACATACATACATCTTACATACTTGGATGGATGTGAATTTCACATTGTGAACAGTGTTGTTAGATTTGACGATTTTACGTCATTTTGACGATTTTTTATAACAAATTTGAAATTTCCCAAAATGACGATTGACGATTTTGTTTAAAATATTCCTCATATTTTGACGATTTGTTGAAATAAGTATTTAGTAACATATATATACAAGTACTTGCAGACAAAATTTAATTTTAATTACAGCATCAGTTATTTTAAATATGGACTCTGAAATTCTTGCTTTACTAAATTTTTTTTCCAAATCTTGTGTCTTAAGTCCCAGTTCACACTAGTCAATTCTTATTGCTAAACTTATCACCTTTTCTTTTTTTCATCGGCGTTCACACAAGGCAAGTCTTATTTTCAGCTCATATTGTTTATACATAGTTTTGTGTATGCATGTGCGATTTTTTAACATTACGAAGGCGAAAGCAAAACTTACTGACAGTACATGAAGGTGAGTACTCGTTTCATTTCCCTTCGTCTCTCTCCCCTACAAACTAATCAACTTAGCAATAAGACTTGTATAGTGTAAAATAGGACTAAAGAAAAATATCAAGTGATTGAAAATGAAGTAAGAGAACTTAGATTTTTTAACTTTCAAGATAACGACTTATATATATAACTATATTTTGGAAAAACGTTAAATCGATTAAATTACCAACCAATATAGAATAAATAACTTATGTGAGTTTGCTATTCACTTATTTTTATTTTTCCAAACTCATCAGCTAGTGTTAAAAGAATATTTAGTATATGTATTAATCTTACTAAAGCCAAGATATAAAATTTACTGAAAACAGAAATCCTTGAAATCATTGTGTTTCCGAAAGATTATTTGAAGTGTAACTCTTCGGAATATTCCAATGTTCACATTAAGATAAATTTTATAGAAAAACAAATTCTAAAATGTGTAGTTTTATTTTGAAACAAGTTTTATCTAGAAATTGTTAACACACTATTATATATTCTGAATTTTTGGATTTAATTTCACCCAAGGCACATTCACAAGGTAGTAGCGGAAATGCAGCTGAGCTATTTTTTTTCAAATTATAGTTCATCCGAAACTTCAAAATTTTTTTACGAAAGAGAAATTAAAAGAAAATGTAAAAAAATTTCAACATGAAAAATATTTTATTAAAAAAATTCTGTGAAAACAAATTTAAAAATATAAAAAAACTATTAAAAAATTGTGAGAAGTGCTAAACGTTGCAAATTTTGTTAGTGGTGGCTGCCGCGGAGAAATATTTTCAAATTTATGTGAATAATTTTTATTATTATTATGTTAAACAAATTCTATTTTTGAAGTTTTGGATGAACTAAAACCCATGTTGTTTTTTTCTTTGTTGTATTTTTTGATTGTTTTTGTAATCCTGATATTACCTGAAATGAATTTGCCTTGATTTCACCCAATAGTTTTTATCTTTGGCAATAATGTCGATGAATTGTTTCTTGTTACATAAAATAGTCTTTTATTTCTAATAAATAAATACCTATAAGTTGCTCAATAAAATGGATAATTCTTGTATGACGATTTTTTTTGAAAATTGTGACGATTTTGACGATTTTATTTTCAAAAATTGACGATTTTTAGACAAAATTGTCTAACAACACTGATTGTGAATTCAATGTTAACAAAAGCATAACATTTTCAGAGAATTCTGTGATCAGTGCTGCCATATGCGTTTGTGGAAAAAAATTCCATAGCGACCAAGGCGAATTCACATAAGGTGGTCTTAATTCACCAGATGACATAGCTTCTCTATTGTCAAATCAACCAAACGTTAGGAAATATTTTGACAGCAGGAAATTTTACACTAACAAATATACAAGGCGAATACGCAGAGTTGCAAATTAAGACCACCTTGTGTTAATTCGCCTTGAAAGCGACCAAAAAAACAACTGCCGAATCAAAAAAAAAAAAAACCTTTTCAAATTTGTGTCCTAATGGCCTGTCACACACGAGACTAATTTTTATGCCGCACAATTTTTGTTCTTTTAAGAACACACGAGACTAATTCATTCGGCATAAAAATGTATACGTATACATAGCTTTGTGTGTGTTAGTGTTTTTTGTATGCATTTGATATTTGCTGTTTTTTTAAGTTATGTGTGTATTGGTTTTGTGCTGGTGATGCAGGGTTGTAGCTGGTTGAAAAATTATGCCAAACACGAAACCCCTCTCTTTGCCTCTCTCCAATCCGATATTCAAAATAAAAATGTGTCAAAATAAATTTAAAAGTAGTATGGTTATTTTGTAGAAAATATAACAACGCAGTTAAGGTAGAATTAGTAATATCGTATCGTTCTACCTTACAGCTTGCCGTATCGTTCAGCTTTGTGTACAAGTTATAGAAAATGTAACAGTTTGCACAGCACATTTTTTTTTGTCTGGCTATTAATGCGGCTTTTTTACATTCGCTACAGAAAAATCTGTTTTCTGTAGATTTCTACGTCAGCAGTGCTACCACCACATATTTTATAACTAGTAACATGCATTGCATATGGTACGGCTTTTGTCAGCTGACACGCAACTTCACGATACGATTTTACTAATTCTACCTTTAGCACGTCAACTTACTGGCTTAACATGAAAATATGTATCTATAAATAAAATATGTACATATACATACATATGTACATATATAACAACCTTAAAGAATTAACTAATTCTGTTTATTTTTATTTGATGTTGGTTGGGTAAATTTTTAAAACAAACACAAAATTTTGTATGTATTCAATAATGTTTTTTTATTCACTGAACCTCATGCTTTAAGCGGATAGTTAAAAATATCTTAATAGGTAAAATCTTTTCCAAGATTTGTTGTAAAATTAAAAACATGTGTACATATTTACTGCCTTATCTATAAAAAATAATTAAGAATTAATTAAATGGTGTATAAAACTGATTTCCATAAAAATATTTCTTATTAAGCCTATATAAAGCCGTAATATTTTGTATAAATAAGGCAGTGAATATGTATTTCACTTTAATACATTTTAGCAGTGTAACAAAGTGAAAATTAGGTATTTGTAATTATGTAGTATGAAAAAGTAACAAAATGTTAATGTTATTAACATTTTTTTCTCAATATAAATTTCAATTTTGATTGATGTTTTATACGATACAAAGTTTTATAGGTCCACTGATATGTAAACAAGTACCTGTAACAACAGGGGAAAACAAATAATGTTCGTTTAAAAAAATAATTTTTAGCAAACAAAACAATTGCCTGCCTGACATCACCACTTCAAAAAATTATAAAAAACAAATCTGCGCACTTGGCAACGCTGTCTATAATATATCTTCGCCAAAAACGACAAGTAAACATTATTTTCTTACATTTGTAAACTTATGTATGTATGTACATACATACATATGTACATGGTGTAAATAGTTATAACCGAGTTATTGAACTTAACATTTATTTTGAATCGGTGAGTATTGAATGTCAATGCAAAAAAACCATTTTATTGAAAAGTAGAAGAATCTTGGCTTTTCGTGTTTAAATAACATTTTTTTATCTCTTTCAAACTATTCCAACGTGAAATTAATTTGTTGTCCATATGCATTCCATTGTTGTTGTAACAGTGTAATTTAGTTGTAATTAATTACACTTTTTAATACTAAATTAAACTGAACAAACACATGGTAGAAACAACTCTGTATTAGCAACAACGCACGGTCATACCAACATAAAAGTCGTTACATAGTCAGGGCTATCATGAACAAAATTCCGCGTTAAATTTCTCCCTTTTCCAATTAGAATTTTTTGCTTTCACTATTATTTGCTATTAGTTGGAATTTTTCCCTGGGAAAAATTTCACGTGGAATTTTATTCATGATAGCCCTGAGTAACTCTGAAATTCAAAATAATAGCCAATCAAATTATATACCTAGGTTAGGAAGGGTGGTGCTATACCGCACCACCACTCGGAGAACCAATTGGGTCTATTGTGATTCAAATACAAACACCTAGAAACAGTAACAAAAATTTTCAAGATTGTGCCAGAAGACTGTTTGATCACTTGGCTACTAATAGGAAACGACAGCAACGATGGTAATGTGTGCATAGAAGCAACATCTTTTTGCAGTAATACAGTTTCTGCCATTTGGCTTTATTAAGTGCACACATTTCATTACGCCATCTATAAGCACATAGCGAACATTCTAGAACCACTCCCTGTAGTATAGAATGTGGCACCCTGTGTGAGAGGCAGTCAGTGTTAATCAGATAATAGTAAAGTCAACATTGTTGAAAGTGAAGACAACTTGCGGAAGTAATTAAGTAAGGGCAGTGGGCATCAGCAGAATAAGTATTGTGGGTGATAAACAGCCAAGTGGGAGTGTCGTCAGTCAGTCAATTGTGTGAGACCTGTCTATACAACAGCGAGGAAGACGTAGTGGTAACCAATTGTGGTATATTTAAGTATTTAAGCTCCTGAATTGGATTAGTATCAGTTTATTTATTAGTAAATAAAGTGTCATTATTAACCTTAATTATTACACTGGGGTCTTTTATGCATTTGCAAAACTTCGAGTCTACGGAAAAGAGTTTTTAAAGAGTAAAAACATAACAATACTTTTCTAGCATACTGGCTCTACATTTATCAAAAGATAGGAAAACAAATCAAACAGCATGCCTCTAAAATACAAGCTTTCTTAATTGGTGATGTAACGTGACAAAAGGTGGGCCTTTCTGTACAAATGCCCATATCAATATAATTCTATACAAGAACGTAACTACATTTAGGCTAAACATCGAATAATTATGTTTATTGTTTTACAAACTTCTCAGCGGGAAAAAAGAATAAGTAAGAAAGCTTTCTGGAAGGAATCTATACTCTATACTCAAATCTTTTTTACACGTGTTGTCATTGCGGGGTAGGCCTTCCGGTCTCGCTTCTTTCGCCAGAGGTTCTGGAAGGCCTTCAAATTAATGGACTTTTCTTTTGCTTTGGTAAAACAAAATAAAATAAAAAATGTTACTCCTCCTCTTCTCCTCTCTCTCGTAGAGAGAGAGAGAGCAGGCCTTTAATAAGGCCTGAAGTAAGACAGTCTTCTGAGTTTTCCCGCTGGGTTCTTTCGGTAAATATGGATGCGTATCATTCACATACATTTATAATTTGTGATTTGTAGGTATTATAGATTCTCGTTGGAGAAATCTGTGTGCTTTTGTAGTGGGTTGAAATATGTTTTCACTTATGAAATCTTAACCTAAATTTAATTTTAAGATGTTATCCATCATCGAAGTAAAAATAGTGATGAGTAACAAGAAAGTTTAAAATTGTTGCAACTTGTTGCGATATGATTATGCACGCACGCTTATATGGAAAGTGTTAAATAATTTTGCTTTAACATTCGTTTCTCCTTTTTTGTTTTATTTTACTATTTCGACATGAAAATTTCTTAATTCCACACCAAAAAAAGAAGTTAAAATAAAGTTGGACGATGAGTGAAGTGATGAATGAAATGTAAATACAAAAAAAAAAAAATTAATTATAGGTATGTGTGTACATGCATATACATACAGTATGTCAAGAAAATGTTTTGACATAGTTAAAATCGTTATAAATTTTGATTTTTATCATAAATATTTTTATTTTTCTTTGCATTATGAAATTTTTGGTTATGGATTTCATTTTATTTACATTTAAGTGAACAAATAGTAGGAAGTTATACGCAAAATTAAAAAGTGAGAGCATAAAAATTACATGAAAGCTAAAAAAACTCAAAAATTTCTCTGTCAAGAAAATGTTTTTACTTCCTTGTATTATATAGTAAGAAAATAGGAAAGATTTTAAGGTGTACAAAAATAATTTTTTTTTTGGCTCCATTGGTATTAAATCGCCTTGTAAGACGACTTCTCATGGAAAAAAATTTTCTTTTCCAAATATTCCGCTGAAATTTCTCATGTTCGTCTCGTATTACTGTTTTAAACTCCATTTAGTTCTTGGAATACCCTTTGGAAATACTATTTTTCGAATAAACCCATAAATTTTGAATAGGGTATAGATCTGGACCTTGAGATGGAGTATCCACAACCTTACCGCAATTGAAAGGACAACATGTTCTTACCGAAAGTGCCTTGTGTTTGGTGTCATTAGATTGATAACAACTGGAAACTTGCATGTTTTCCAGCAATAAACTACTATTTGTTCACTTAAATGTAAATAAAATGAAATCCATAACCAAAAATTTCATAATGCAAAGAAAAATAAAAATATTTATGATAAAAATCAAAATGTATAACGATTTTAACTATGTCAAAACATTTTCTTGACATACTGTATGTATATTTCTTTGAGATCTCGTCCAATTTAAAAATTCAAATGCAACCCATGATTGAACGTGTAAATAAGTTAAAATTTACATAATGGGCCTTATTACGAGTGTCGTATTACGACTTCGGCTACGACGATTCTGTACTAGACTAAATAACATTACAACGACACTCGTAATAGGGCCTAATATTTGTACATACTATGTGCAGTAAGCAGCAATTGTAAGATCAGCCTCTTTGTAGACTTTGCAGGGGTTCTCAAATTTATTACATGAAAGTAAGTTTTGTACTATCATGTTATAAATTTTAATGCAAGTTAGTTTTAATATATAATTTACATACATACTTATGTATGTGATATGATATGATTTTTTTCAAAGATACTTTGATCGTCAATATAATTAGCAGATGTTAAACGATATGAACCTTGGCTTCTTCTTGATGAAAGCACGTATTAATGCAAAAGAAAATTTTTCCAATGGATGGTTGTGGTAGTGTTGCCAAAATAAAACAGAGAAAAAAATTGTTATACAACAGCCATAAAAACTTGGTCGTCATAACGCTGCTTGCTACTTACTTTTTGTATTTTATAGTAAATTTTTTGTCTGTCGGTTTCTTTGCTTTTGCGATTTTTGTTTTTAATTTGTGATGTATATGCATTTAGGCCACTTTGTTTATTGGTAAGTTTAGTAAGCGAATTTCATTGTTGTAATTGAATGTGGGGATGGATACATGTATACGAATGTATGTATCTAGTTGAATTCAATTATTATGATGATGCAGCTTTTTATGAACACACACGCATGCACAAATAAATATAAATCATATGTATATACATACGCGCATTCATACATATGTACATATATGCATAGATACATTTATAAAAAAATATGTACATGCATATATTAGCGAATAAAAAAGTATCGTTTTAAGTACTCTTTGAGTATTGGAAATCAGACGACTATCAATGCATGCAGGTAAAAATAAAATAACACGCTCATATGCAAATACATGCATTAATTTTAAACCGAATACGCATAACTATAAACATCCAACAACTATGTTTATACACATTTTTTTAAATTACGCAGCACCAAGAACTATAAGTAAAATTTATAGACTGTATGAGCTACATGTATACGCCTGAATATCAAAATACTCTGACTATTAATTGGCTACATATGGGTATATATAGGTATATTTTATTTACACAAACACATACTATATAGCGTGTTTTCAGCCACACACACCCACATATTTTCCTTTTCATTTGATATACACAAATGTATGTATACGGTGGCGAATGTTGAATAAATATCCCGAGTATCAGAAATTTTTTTTGTTCGACTAAATATTCATAGCCTGAGTATAAGCATACTCAGAGTATAAGTATGTATGAGAAAGAGTCAATGCGTTTGATATGCATGTGCCTTTTTATCTGTAGTAATGTATTTTAGTTTTTTGCATAAACGAAATAGAGATGCTTTTGTATGTTGGAATCGGCTGTAGTCCTAGTTGCTTGAGAGAAAATATGTGAGCGTACGAATGTTTGCGCTACAATTATGACTATATGCGGTTACTAAAATTAAGAATATATACTTGTGTTTATTTAATTTTTTTTTAGCACTAATTTTCAATAGCGGGATGTGTGGTCAGGTTGCCCGTAGCTAAATTTCGTAGCACCATAAAGGTTTCAAAAGTATATTAAAAGTTTACAATCTAGACTGAGGATTGAATTTCTACTAGTTAATCAGCCAATGTATCTGAGTTAAGTTGAGGAACAAGTTGGGAACAAGTATCTCTTTCTTCATAGTCTAAATGTTACCTGAACACATTTTTGTTCATTTACTTTTATTCTCCATTAGTTCATCCATAGTTCAATAGAGCACTATTACGAATATTTTATATTATATGTACTACGAATATTTTTTTTTTTGTCTATATAAGAAAGACTTCGCTAGGGCATGTATATGTATTACGAATATTTTTTTTTTGGTTTAGTATATAGTATATAAGAAAGACTTGGCTAGGAAAGACAATGAATCGATATCAATGGACCGTTAAGTCACTCTGGAACAATTCCCGTAACTATACTTAGATATCAACCTAAGCTTAACTTGTACATATTTATACTTTTGAAATATGAGTGCCCCTATGGTCGAGTGGGTAATGTGGAACACAAAGTACACAGAGACGGAAGATAATTGCGAATTCTAACGTCTCGCTCACACCTAGCCTGTGTCTTCTATAATTTTTATTTCGTATTTTCATTTTATTCTTTGTGTCCTCATTCGCTATGCGATATTTTGTAATTAAAAGGTTAAAATTAATATATATGAATCAAAAGCTGAAAGTTAAAAAATTTTTTACTGAAAAATAAAACTAATAAAAAAGTGCAAGTTTTCCTTGTTACAGTTGACCGATGTAATTTTTAAAAAAGTGGCACCAAATAAGAGATTTATAAAAAAATGGGCAACATTAAAAAAACGAGAAAACTATACTAAAATTTTTACTTTTAATGTATTTTTATATAACTCACCCTAAAAAAAAAAAGGAAAATAAGTGGCAAGGCAGTCGGAAAAGTGGAAAGGCAGTCGAAAAAGTGGCAATTTGCCACTTTAGTCGGTCAAACGGTCACGCTGTATGTGCCATGTGCCACACGAGCGTAAAAAACGTAACCAACTAATTACTAATGAAAACCTGTTTTATTCAGACATGTATTTATTAAGTTAAATAGTTCCATACATAACTAATAGACAATTCTATGGAATCCAAAATGATTGAAAACTGTTTAAATATATAAATAGATGTCTGCATCAAACAGTTTTTCATTAGTAATTAGTTAGTTACGTTTTTTTGGGCAAATTGCACACAAGAAATGCCAGATGTAAACTCAGCCTATATATCGGAATGACATTTACATATGTACATATATATTTTCTGCAGAAAATTTGGTAACAATGACTTGAGAAAATGATAGTGTTACGAAAAGTAGGGAGTTGTGTAAAGTGAAAAAAGGACATATCCTGTAAATGGTTACATATTCACCATCATCGTGATGTATCGTCTTGATCCTTTGTCAATTTAATTGGGACTTGGTCTAGTATTATAGTAAACGACACTGATCAGGTTCGATATGGTTGGATTTACTGTTCCCTCCAATGATGCCTCCAAGTCACTTTGGAACAAGTCCCGTAACTATACTTAGATATTAATCTAAGTTTAACAGGTGTTTATACTTTTGAAATATGAGTGCCTCTGTGGTCGAGTGGGTAGTGTACAAGCCTGTCATGCACGAGGTTGTCAGTTCGAATAAATACAAATACAAATACAAATACATTTTTAAATAATTTATATTATTCTACACCGAATAGGTCCCTGTGGGATAGTTCAGTGACAAGTCAAAAGGCGTATACAAATTATCAATTAACCCCATCCTAGGCCATCCCCATGTAAAAGTAACTGGTCCGCTTCATAGGAAGTGTTGGAACTCGGACTGGTCCCTATCACTTAAAGACCGATCACGTGACTAGTCTTGTGTCAGTTCCATTTCCTGCAGGAAATCTACAAAAATTCTTTTCATTACCCCATTTTTAGTTAAAGGTGGCTTTTCTCGAAACTATATTTTCGACTTAGGCTATTAATCACTGATGGAAATTGATTTATATACACGCATACATACATATGTACACACTAGTGTCGTAAAATTGTTCGAGTTTGAAGTTGTTCGAACAAAAGTAATCAACTTTCTTTTGTCTTCGGAAAAGCGAATATATTTTATATGAGGATAAAATATCTAAATATGTATTTCTTTTGGTGAATTTCGGGGATGAAAATTTTTAGTTTTATGACTTAATTCTGAAAAAATGTGGAATCTTCTCGATTGGAGAATCAAGTTTCTCGGAAGAAACAATAAAGACATACATACATACATACATACGAGTATGTATGTTATATAATTACATATAATAGTAAAAATACTATGCATTTTGAGACGCTTATTCATTTATCGTCTATTATTATACTTTACTTACAGTCATGCTGAAATCTATGATCGTTATATCGTGCCTTTTAGTGGCCGGCGTACGCAGTGAAGATCTTAAAGTTGATGTCGTCAGCGTACCGGAAGTTTGTGAAAACAAATCAAAAAATGGAGATACAGTAAGTATTAATTTTTATTAAAATTCAAAACAACAACACTTATTTAATGCTGGCCCTATGATTCTTAAAGAATCTAAAGGAAATAATCTGCCTTATCGTGGTTGGCGTATTTCAAATACGACTACGACTGTTTGGTAATAGATTAAAGAAAAACTGTTGAAGTCTTCTTTAATCTATTACCAAACAGTCGTAGTCGTATTTGAAATACGCCAACCACGATAAGGCAGAATAATAATAATAAATGCTTGGGGAAGTTTGAACGATTTCGATTATTATTTATTTGTTTGTTTGTTGGAATATGGGATTTTACATTAGCGATTGCGGTATCTGAATTGTAGGCATATGTATTCCTTGCTATTATGAAATCGGGAAGACCCAATTTCGTGTTAAATTTGCATTACATATTAGCCATGTAATGCATTTGCAGGGCAAAAACTATTTTTTTTCTAAACAATTAATTTTTTAGTTAATTGAATTTATTGAAGCTGTACCTACAAAGATTTTTATAATTACAGCCACACTACAATAATATTTAAGTAAATTTATTGTTTCATTAACAATCGTGTTGTTAAGAAAAAAATATTTGTTACCAAATTTTTGTGGGTTTCATGAATAACAGCGCATGTCCAAAAAACGAATTTTTTCAGTAGAGCCAAAAAAGTTATTTTTGAAACTTATTTAAAAAATTTTTTTTTTTGCAAAAAAAACCGACTTCAATGCAAAGATCTGATAGAAGAAGAAGTACGTAAAATATAAAATTAAATTTTAATGGTCCTGCCTCCGCCCATTTTTTAAATGCAAGATTGTTTGTTTTTCAGGGTTTAGGGTGTGTGTTAAGTTTTGTAAAATTCGCTAAAGTAGAGCCACGTAAAATAAAATATTAAGTTTTAATGGGCGTGACTCCGCCCATTTTTTTAATTAAAAGATTTTGTCTATTATAGAGCTCAATTTGTGTGATAAGTTTCGTAAAAATTGGTTAAGTGGAACCACGTGAAATATTATAATAAATTTTATGGGCGTAACTCCACCCATTTTTTTTTAACTTTGAAATTAATTACAAGAATCAAAGGTGTTTTATAGGTTTCGCAGCAATCAAATAAATATAATATCATAAAATTATATAAAAAAATTGTGAGCGTGTCCCCGACCACAGTGGGACCAATGGGAAGCATTACCCTCTCAGACAAGAAAAAATTTTTACAATCGGTCTAAACTGTACCGAGTTATGAAGTAACACACCTAAAAAAGAAATAGAGACGAATTGTTGACCTCATCATTTTTTTGAAGTCGGTTAAAAAGGTAGAGAAGTTGTGTTGTTGTTTTAGAAAAAGAGAATGTACATACGTCTATACTTTTCAAAATTTTCTCAGACCTTTTTGAAAAGTATTTAAAATATAACAATTTAAAATCATAAATTCGAGATGAGAAATATATAAGATAGGTTGTTATTCATGAAAACCACAGATATGTTTGTTGAATTATGAATTGTTATAAAAATGTATTAACATTTACTTTAATATATTTTTATAATAAATTGTTAGTTGTTAATTATGTAAATTTTATTTATAATTCAACTAAAATAAAAAAAAATTATTTTGTTTTACATACATATATTAAAAACAAACCTCTAAATTGTATTAACTGAATACTTGCCTCAACTTGAAATGAAATTTAAGAATTTTCCTTGTTAATTCGAATTTGTTTGTCTGTAGTGTCTCATACTCTGAATGTAAAATAGCAAAATGTGTATTAGGCCCTTATTATGAGTTGCATTCGATTTTCGATCTTCGCTGGCTATCGAACATCGAAAATGGAATGTTCAATTCATATTATGAGCATCGAAAATTTAGTTGAGCAACGAATTTTCTATCGAACAGAATTTAGCTTTCGATGAAGTATCTTAGTATAAAAAAGTAAAGTTGTAAAAAGTAAAGTTGTTGCAAATTTTAAAAATCACTTTGAGTGACATTCATAACAAGGACATTTTTTGTCGACTGCTCGTCATAATACCAAATGAAAATTCGTTCGATCAGTGCTATCGAGTACAGTGGAAGATCGAAAGTTGCTCATAATAAGGGCCTTATGCCCTAATTCAGTAAGAAGATTTAGGACGTATTTGTTTGAAAATGCTTCTGAGTTCTGGTCTTTGAAGTCTTTAAATTATTTTCTTCAAAAATGGTTGTTGTATTTGACAATCAAAAATATAAATATTATTGACATGTTTTTAAAACATAGAAATTCAATTAAATTATTATACAATAGTTTGAAAAATATATGAAAAATATGTGTTGGATATAATGTTTAGAACAAAATCATAAAGCAAATACACGAACCTTCTAGCATAGACAATAAATTATATTTGTTTTAAAGAATCAAAACTGCTTCTTTTTTTCGTCCATAGACAAGACGATACATTCGTCGAACAGAATTAGGGCATTAATGTTTCCGATAAAATAATGGGTGTTTTTTATTGAGGTATAGAACTTTAAGTTGGCATCACTTTTTTAACTGGCGGCCATTTTGTCAGCTGTCAAGTGATTAATATTTAGTTTGGTTTGCCATTTCATCATGAACAGGTTGACAAAAGAACAACGCTTGCAAATCGTGCAAATTTATTTCGAAAATAATGGTTCAGTTCGCGAAGTTTACCGCAAGCTCCGTCCATTTTATGGTCGACATAATCGTCCATCAGAGCAATTAATTCGGTTAACCATGGATCGTTTTCGCACTACGTTTACTCTATGTGATAATACGCATCCGCAGAGACGTCGAACAGTGCGCACCGAAGAAACAATTGCCGCTGTAGAGCAAAGTGTTGAAGACACCGTGCACAGCAATTGGAGCTTTGTCCATCAACTTTATGGTGTCAATTGGCCACCAAGATCGTGTGATTTGACACCATTGGATTATTTTCTTTGGGGATATGTGAAGTCGCTCGTCTACGCCAACAAACCAGAAACGTTAGGGGACTTGGAAGCCAACATTCGTGGCGTTATTGCCAACATACGGCCCCATATGCTCGAAAAAGTGGTTGAAAATTGGACCTGTAGAATTGGCTTTATTCGAGCCAGCCGCGGCGGCCACATGCCCGAAATCTTATTTAAACATTAATGGCATAAAATTATCCTTCCAATAAAGCCAAATTGATGGACATTAAAACGATTTTCTTGTGTTTTATTTCAATTCGAAGTTCTATACCTCTAAAAAAACACCCTGTAGTATTGTAAAACTATATGTGCAAGTAAATTTCGGGAACTTTTTACTATTCTGCACGAAATAATATTTTTGATCGAACTATTTTTGTTTCTCTTATTTAATTTAATTAGGCTAAAGTAAAGGCCTTCGAAAACAATATGTTGTTCCGTTCTGCTATTGTGTTTGTCAGTATAATCAAAAATTTTTATGTTGTAATTTGATCCTTAAAGATTATCACATAATTTTTGTTTCTTAACTATACAAGCTTCATTCAGCCTAATCAAATTAAATAATAAAATAAAATTTTAAATAAAATAATTTTAAAAACACACTGTGTCAACACAACTCTTTTTATTTTCTCTTCTTTCAGCTAACAATGCACTATGATGGCTCATTAACGAATGGCCAAAAATTTGATTCTAGGTAAGTGTTTGAATACTCGTATGTCTGCTATTTTTATTGGTTCTTTTGTAATTTATGTCCTTGATTCTGACGCGTAAATACGTACGAAATATAAAAAAAGCTTTCTACTCATATTGTTCTGCATTAATACTTCATCGTAAATTAACTGCAAAAATGCCGATTACAATCTCAATTTTACGCAGCTTTTGTTGGACGAAGTGGTAAACTTTGCATGCTTTCATGTGCGATGCGAAAATTTTTTAAGTCATTGTTGTCCCCGTATTGTTTAAAAATTTAAACTTTCCAAAATAATCAGAAAAGGGAAGTTATAAACAGTAATCGCATCTCTATAGGAATATTTTTAAATTTAAAATTTAAGAGGATATAAATAAAGTTGGCATACGTGCTAAAAAAAAGTATTAAATTTCGACACTTTCATTTAAGTCTTTCGAGTTCTCACACATCGCTTCTCTGCAAAAACACGAAACAAAAAAAAAATAATTAAACCTTGAAATCGAATAACAATTCTAATTTATTAAGGCATAAATAAAATGTGCCACAAATTCAGCAGAGACACACATAAATTACACGAGAGCTTATTTATACGCGCTGAAAGCCCACAATATGCAAACTTATCAACAAATACTCGTAAGTGTAAACCTGATAACCAACAGCCCCAAAAATAATAACATGAAAACTAATGATAACAAAGCAAAAACACAAAGAAATGAAATTTCAGTGAAGTGGGTACGTAGTCAGTGACCTGAACCTCAAGTTGGGTTGATATATTTAATTATATACGAATAAGAGACATGTGAGCGTTTCCGAATTAGCACATATCGCACACTAAATCATAAAGAGTCATAACTCAAAAAATTTCAAATGCTGAGTAGTTGCAAACAACTGTTGATACTGTAAAAATGACGCAGGTACGTGACATAAAAACAAGCATAACGTTATTTTATATTCTTCAAGAAGACTGTATTGCAAAAGAAATGGTTGAGGTCGTTAAAGATTTTTTCAATTAACTGGTTTATAAAAAAGCAAAAACATTTTTATAATTTTGAGTTGTCACTCTTTATGATTTAGTGTGCGATATGTATGTACATACATACATACATATGTATATGCCGTATACCATATGGATTTGTTCCCTTATCAGTGTTTTTATAAAAAAAAGCATAATAATATTTTATTATTAACATACATATGTACATACACTTGGTATAAAAAGTCTGCGTACATAAACTTTGCCTATTAAAAAGAAACAAAATAATTATAAAAATATATATATATTATTTCAAAAACGAATTTTATTTATTAAATACATATCAGTCTTTAGAAAATAATGTAAAACTTAAGCAAAAGTAATTCACAGTTAACAACAGGATAATAAAAACAAAAAAATTCATTGAAAAACGTACGAAAAAGTCTGCGTACGCCTTTCAAAATACGTTTTTATATATTTATAAATCGAATTTTTTAAAAGGTTTTAATAGCTGGTTGGATAGCATTTACGTCTCAGAATCTCCATTAATCTTTTTGGCATAGATTGAACTAGTTTTGTAGTTTCTTCGTGTGTTATATTGTTCCATTCCCGCTGCATAACATCTTTAAGCATTGCTTTTGAAGTTATTTGATGTTGTCGGATATTTTTCTCTAGTAAACCCCAAAGATGCTCAGTAGGATTGAGATCTAGTGATTGAGGAGGCGTTCGCAATTGCTTAGGAACATTGTACAGAAGCCATAGTTTCACTATATCAGCGGTATGCTTAGGGTCATTATCTTGCTGAAAGATAAATTGACCCTGAAGGCCCAATTTTATTGCACTTTGCTGTAAATTGCTTCTTAAGATGTCCAAATAGCCCCTTTTATCCATAGTTGTTTCAATGAATTGCAGCTGGCGAACACCTTTTGCTGCCATGCACCCCCAAACCATGACACCACCACCACCATGCTTCACTGTACTAGATAAGTGTTCTTTATTAAGAGCAGTGCCATCTTTTCTCCACCCTATTTGCCTTCCCTTTATACCAAAAAGGCAAAATTTCTCATCTGAAAAATTTACCTTTTCCCAGAAGTCTAGAGGCATGTTTATATGCTCTTTAGCAAATGCTTTTCTCTTTAGTCGGCTGAAATGTGAAATATATGGCTTTCTTGGTGCTATACGGCCATGGTAATCATTTTTTTAAGCAATTTTCGAACACTATCACTACTAATAACTTTTCCAAAATTAATTTCAACATCTTTTGCTACTTTTGAGGCTGTTACCTTGGGATTCTTTTTAACAGATTGAATCATAAACCTCTTTTCTCGTTCAGTAAGTTTGGATGGACGACCAGATCGCGGCTTAGATATGAATAGTTTAGATTCTTTGTAATTATTTATCACCCTTTGAATAGAAGAATGACATCTTTCCACAGTCTCACCGATCTTTCTAAAACTTTTTTCTTTTTTTCCATAAGTTGACGATAATTTCGCGCTCTGCGGGACTTATCTCTTTTTCTTTGCGATCCATAACAACTATGCAATTAAAATGTTTGTTAAATACACCAAATACACGTAAGAACACGAATTTAAACAAAAACTATATGCAACGAATAATTACAACTTAAATAATCCCGTTAGATTATTTATGTACGCAGACTTTTTCTTAGCTAGAGATGGAACTTTTCCCAATTTAAGATCGATAAAATGAATGTTACCGAGCATTGTGAAACAGAGTTGCCATAAATAAATTAATAAGGAGTTAGTCTGTTAAAAAAACCCTAATTTAGATTAGGTGTTTTAGTATTTAACAATAATTTGGAAAATAAAACTATTTCTAAGCATATGTACGCAGACTTTTTATGCCTAGTGTATGTATGTATGTATGTATGTATGTATGTATGCATGTATGTATGTATGTACATGTGCACTTGTATATGCAGCTATGAAAGTCTATAAATAAAGTTAGGTCTGTTCATTTACTTGCAAGAAAATTTTATTCATATCAGCACCACGGATGGATATCATGATAAATTGTGTTTTATCTAATGCATTTTGGATAATCTTGTTTGACAAGATTTTAAATTACAAAATTTTTTAAAATCGACTTTTAATATTAATAAATAATAATTAATATTTAATATTAATATTAATATTACACAGTTTCATTTATTATTTACTATTTGTATGAATTTTTCATTATTTTTTAATTATATTCTATTAACAAATACAAAAAACCCATTTTCCATCTCTGATCAGATATGCATGATAAATTTTCAATATAAAGAAAATGTATACTGAAATTTTTAAAAATATATAAAATTAATAAATCAATACTGTAAATTAATATTTTCCCATACTGACATAAGAAATTTCAACATGGCAGACTTTCGTTAATCTTTCTTATTAATTCAATATGGTTTTTATTGATTTTAAGCTGTTTTTTCTCTGGGTGTACGAGTACGTATACATAATTTTTTCAATAAGGAAATGCACATTATTGAGTTTTCCTTTTTCAGATATTTTTCAAATAATTAATTTGAAAACAAAACACAGAACGGCTGTTTGGATAATTCTTGCAAGTAAAAATTTTACTAGTAATAATTTGTAAAATTTTTTTAGTCTCTCTTTTGACGCTCTCTCCTTGCAAGAGTTACTACTGAACACTTCCAGTAACAATTGTTACAAATTCTCAAACATTTTTAGTAAATGAACAAACCTAATGTATGCAATTTCTTGTCTCTCTTGATTGTTTTATACTCGTGCAGTAAGGCAGATGAAATTTATTGGCATGCAGTAAATGTATACAATATGGATGTATAAATATATTTTATCATACATGAAATTTATATAAAATGATTACTAAAACTTAAATAAGTCCTTCAAGCACATTAACTTCGTTCAGCGTTACCGTTGGTGATCTATATTAGGCCTTATCGTGGTTGACGTAATTCGACTTCGACAATGACATTTTGTATTTTTTTTATCTATAACAAAGTCGAAATGCGCCAACCACGATTAGAGGGACTATATAAATTTGATGCTTTTTCCAAGTTTCTTGTACTAATGCGACACTCTTACTATGCATCTCGTAAAAAAATACGAGTAGTTGCATTTTGGGATATACATACATACATATGTAGGTATATATTTTATTAAAACAATAAACAAATTATATATGAGTACGTATGATAGTAGTATCCATATATACATTAATATTTACTGATGCATGTATGAGGAGCTGGCGAACAAAATAAGACATGTCCTCAGTAAATGATTTGTTTTTTAATTTCCTCGAGCTCTCCAAATACACATCTATGAAGTCACGAAATATATATTTTCGTTCAAAACCAGTTCGATTCTGCCTTAAAAAAATAATGAAAATTTACTTTCGTTGCTAGTCTCTATCTAGGTAGTTCAGTAATTTGCCTGTCCCGTAAAAACAAGTTAATGGAACCAGTTTTGTTTTGTTCGCAAGCTCCTCAAATATGGACTTTGAAATTGTATTGAGACCTCATCAGTCTTAATTTGCTGTTGCTGATCTGTTCCCTGCTGATTTGCTGTTTAATTTATTTAACAAATGTTCAAATACATATGTACATACAATTAAAAGTTTAATACTCTAGTAACTTATATTTAACGAGTATAGCAACAAATGCCTTAACTCTCTTATTTAATTATTGTAGATCTTTTGTAACAATATTTTCATTGTATTTTGATATACAAACAATAAAATAAAACAAATATGTTTTTGTAAGAATGAAAATGAGCTTGTTTGTTTCCTATTTGCAACAGAGCAGAAAGTTATTAAGTAATACTGAAGGTTTTTTCACAATAGAGGAAGTTTAAAATGCATTGCGATATAAGTTATATCTTTGAATTTATACGGAATGTGCAGCGTGCTTGAAATCTACTGAACGAGCTTTTTTAAGTTTAAATTTTGTTAACTCACTAACAATGCCAAATTATTATTTTACTTATTCAGTAATATTATTTTTGATTAAAAATGCACTGAAATTGATTATTGTGGGGTTAGCTTTAGCTTTTTTTTTAATTAAGAGTTAGACAACATGTTTTTTATAAAAGTATGAATGTAGATTTTCTAATAATAATAATAGGTATTATAATTATATGTTTTATCTATAATGTTAAAAAAGAAAAAATTTTGTTCACAAGGAACTCGGTAAATTTGGAATATTCCCCATAGATCAATGTGATCTCCACTAATAATGACAATTGCTTTGCTAATTTTTGAAACAAAATAAAATAACACATTGAAAGATAGCAATTTCCTTTATTATTTTTGTTTGCTTAAAATATAATATATAATCACCCATATTCGAGTTGTCAACATCGTCGTCACATCAAGACAATACCAAAAACTTGGAGCTTGTCTACCCACTGTATAAAACCCAATCAGTTGTTTTATTAACAGGTTTAAGCGTTTTCTTGACCTTGGTGAATAGAAGTATACTGTCAATAGCAAGCCCCATTTTTTTGGTATTGTATTCACGTGACGTCGTTGTTGACAACTGGAATAAGGGTAAATATTATATATGTATATATATTGTTGACACTTCTTCCACAAAATGTAATTTTTATGAAATGTCTTAACGGTAACACTGATTGCATTAGGTAAGAAGGAGTCTTGATTATGTTCTTTCTCCCCTTTTATATTTAAATTGAATTTATATACATATATGTATATATTTTTTTTGCTGTTGTCTTGTCCAACTAAAAAGGGAAATTACTTTATGATTTTATTATTATTTGAAAGATGTACTATTTTCGAATACATGTTTATGTATTAACTGGCATTGCAGTTTATTTTTATTATTACATACATATATACTTACATATGTATGTATATAATCATAAAATATATGTATGCAAGTATGTATGAGTAATCTTAAAATTCATCACATAGTGGTAAAATTGAAAATTTTTTATGTCGACTAATATGTTACGTGTATATATGTATGTATGTATGTATGTAAATTATACTTTGGTGCACCCTTGACTTCAACTACAAAAACTTCATACACAATTTGGTTTATTGTTAATGTTCATCTAAAAACAAAAGTCAAGGTTCACACTGAACATGTTCTTCTCAAAATTTTCTTTTAATCTTTCATTTGCGTCTGCACATCCAAAAACGTTTTTTTTTTAATTCTATTATTTTAAGTGTTTACTTTAACATAATTTTTTATTTTTATTTTTTTTTTTTTTTGTAAAGAGAAGTAACACTCAGGCAATTAATGCCTACTGCTAATACTAGGTGTTACCTTCTTTAGGAAAGGGATAGTGAGAGAGAAGACAGGTGGTGAAAGAAGAGATAGAGGAAAGCTTCATTCTTTTACAACTCTGCTTTTCGCACGTTTTTCATAGTGCAGTCAGTGCTGCCAGAATGATGATTTTATCATATTTTTGATGATTTTTGGACCAAAATATGATTTCATGATTTATTTTCTCGAATGATGATTTTTAATTTTGCAAATTATGATTTTTAGTTTCAATACATACATATGTATGTAAAATTTTCTCTGATGTTCAACCATGTTTATCAGGAGCTATATATCGCACCTTATCAACAAGAGGTATTAACTCAAAATTTTTGAAATTTCATTTTTTGCAAGAAATCAACTAACAACATCAACATCTATATACTGCAAAAATTTCAACGTCTTCCGATCTTTCACCTCGAAAACCACATTTGAGACCATTTTTGTGATAGTGTAGTGACTACCTTTATATAATCAAAAAGGTATTATTTTGAGTTAGTACAAAAGTGGACACAGAAATGTATCTTATACTTTCATAAAAAAGGTATTATTTTGATTTGAGCCTTTAATCAAGTTAAACATAATCCAATTGTTTAATTTAAATTTTGTTGTATTTTGAGTTGATACTGTTTTGTTGAAAAATATATTTTGAAACTTTATTTAAATTTCCAATAAAGCGTCATAATATAATAATAATAAAAATAATACAAAAAAAATATCGAGAAAATTCAGAAAAATGGTATTAACTCAAAACATAGATTTTTTCCCCAATAATTCCAAAATTTTCAAATAAAAACAATGCAAATATATTTTCAAATGGAATTTAATTACTACTATGGATTCGGATTTTCAAATTCTCTTGTAATCAAACCACAAACAATTTTTCGTCTCTACTGAACATTTTAAAATTTTGAGTTTATACCCTCCTGTTGGTAAGGTGCGATATGTATGAAGAAAACAGTTTTATATCAGCTTGTTATATATTGCCTTCATTCACTTTACTTATGTACTAGGGTATCTCGCAAAAAAAAAAAGTTCACCTCACACCACCGAATATAAAGTATTGTTGCAAGGCAGTTTCGAAAAAAAATTGTTTGCTGAATGTAGGGGTCACCTAAATACATCTTTCATTATATCTCCGGCATTTACATTCGGAACTTAAAGTGTGATATATCTATGTGTTTGTCTTGAGAAGACCAATGTTTTGCTTTAATAGTCATTGACCTCAAATATCCCGTTGTAGTATTTACCCACCAGACATCGGAGAAGACATTCAGAATTGCATACACTGTAAGTTTATTATATTATCAGGTTTTAACTACTCTTAATTGTGTTCCGCGTTATGTAACTGTAAGCATTTAATTAATAATTCGGATCTTTTATTGCTTATTCCGTTTAGTCAATAAAAACTACGAACGCATTCCAATGAAAGAAATGCCAGCGAATATGGGAGGCTTGAATGTTCGGCGCGATCAGTCTTATTTATATCGTATGGCTCAAGCTGTTCATACCGGAAAATGCGAGAAGAGATTAGCCAGCGAGAATCATGTAAAAATATCATTGATTAAAATTTAATTTTTGATCTTACATTAATTTTTTAATTCTTGTTGTATAAGTTGAGATATGATGAGTAAGTACTAGAAGAGGGTACTTGAGTTCAATGACTATTAAAGACAAAAAGGGCTCGTCGAGACAAAAACATCGATTTATCATACTTTACGATCCGACTGAAAATACCGAAGATAAGACAAACAATTTAAAAAGCCAACTACATTCGACAAAAAACAAAATATTTTTTAAAATAGTTCTGCTGGAATTATTGAAATATTTCCTTAGCAAACGCTTAATAATTTTTTGCGAGCTTTAATTTTCTAAAATTAGGGTTGTACATTAGCGTGGTAGGAACTGAGATCTGGTGGGTAAATACTAGAACGGGATATTTGAAGCAAAACATTGGTCTTCTCCAGACAAAATATCGATATATCACACTTTAAGATCCAACTGAAAATGCCGATGATGTAATGAAAAATGTATTTTGGAGACCCCATGTTCGGCAAAAAAAATAAAACTTCGTACTGTTTTGTTTTGCCTGTAATACGAGACAGTCTATTTTGCACCCTGTGTCTTGATACACAAAAATGCATCATTGATTTAGGCATATACAATGAAAAATTTGATTTTTTATAAATATGTCGATTGTTGTTACTTTTTTTTTTATTTGAAAAAAAAATTAGACTTGTGATGATATTTTTCTTCAAAATATGATTTTCTTTTTGACAAATTATGATTTTCTTCGCAAAGCTTCTGGCAGCCCTGAATGCAGTGTTGCAGCGCCTCTCTGATGTTAAATGGGGCGTATTAATTTTTTGAAGCTGTGTCTTGTAGCCATTTTATTGATTATTTTACTTCGCCGATGATTTTGCTACGCAACGAAGGAGGGCGCTCTGATGTTACATTAGGATTAGTATCTGCTGAAGTCGGTATAGTTCAGTGACCAGTGACTATGCCTTCATCACTTGAATTTTCCTACAACAACTGACACAAAGGGACACTATTGCACATCAGAAAAATGCGTGGTGTCGTTATTTAATGACTGTCGGATACAGGGATTGAACCCAGGACCTTCGCTCTTGTAGTCAACGTGCTAACTACTTCAGCCAACGCCACCCTCAATTTTTTTATTTTTTATTTTTTCAGACATTTCCAAAACAAAAAAAAAACAGTGTTAAAGTTTAATAAAAACTGAAAAGTTCAGTAATAAAATTCATTCATGGTGGCAACTACAAATTAGAAAACAAAAGAGAATTTCCAAGTAAATGAAAGTATTCTTCTCTCCTCTCTAAACTTACACTGTCCGAAAGAAAAAATTCATAATGTGAACAAGGCAAAAATTTTTAATTTCATAAAATTTTGTACAATCCGTTAGACAATTTTGCTTTACAAAAGCTGAATAATTGATTCAATGATTCAATGCATTACTTTCACGAAGGAATTTTAGTTTTTAATATTTTTTTTTTGTTGAAATTTTTAGACTTTCCTGCTCATAGAAAATTTAGTTGTATGAATGCATGAGTTTCCAAAAGTGTTAATTTTGCATTTATTTGCATACTTGTGTTGTTACTTTAAGATAAATAAGTACATGTAAGTACACATGCTGTTGCTTGGAAAATTGTAACTTTATTTTACAATTGTGTTAAATAACATTTCACACACAACTTTTACCTCGAGTCGTTTTACATTTTAATAAATGTAAGTAGTTTTTTTTCTCTATTTGTCATCAATGTACATATCGCTCGTTTACTTCAATAGTGTCATAACTTCAAAAATGCGTTTTTTGTGTTAGCAGTGCACAATAATTCGGCATTTCGTGTGAAAATATTATATATATGTATGTATGTATAAAAAGCTTGAACTACCAGCTCCTGAAAAGAGAATAGTTTTTCATGTCTTCATTGAGTTGTATGTAAATTGAAAATTTTAAACGTGTTTTCTGCAAAACTAGTTTTTTTCGGGTCGTGACACTATTTAAACAAATGAGCGACATGTTGACCATCAACGAAAAATGTGTATATACAAATGTATGTATGCAGGTATAAACATACTATGTACATATGCATGTTTATATACATACATATGTATGTACAAATTCATATAGTAGAATCCCGATTATGCGAACACCGATTATCTGGATATCCTATTATTCGGACTCATCATTCGCCTCAGCTCTAATTGTCTAATTGCCTTACATAGGTATTATGTACACAGAGAAAACAGTGCCTACTAAATACCTCATAAAATAGAACAAAATTAATAAGAAATCTCAAAATTTTTTTTTAAATAAGGAAATCTTATTAATTTCATAGAGAAAACCTTTTTGAAAAAATAAAGAAGGAATCTTGTAGTTTTTATGAGGTTATCTTATTGATTTTTTCAATAAAAAAAAAAATTGCGTCTTTATTCTCTGTACTTATGTATTTTCATTTAAATTCTATACCATATACATACATATGTATATATGTATATATGTATGTAGTGTATTGTAAATAGATGTTATTTATTTATTTATACATACACACATACACATTATGTTATATTCTTAACTAACTTACTCACCAAGTATTGAACCAGCAAACTTTTACCTGATAGACAAGCAGTCTCAATAACCATTGAAATTATTGTGCAAACATTTATAGATATGAAATAACAAGACACCTCATAAAATCAAGAAGATTTCCTTATTAAAAAAAATCAATAAGTTGCTTTACACATACTCATATAGGAACCTACTAAAAGAAGAACACCTTTTTAAAAAATCAAGAAGGCAACCCAATAAAATCAATAAGAAATACCTATAGTTTACAATTTATAAGAAAACCTAATAGAATCAAGAAGTTTTTCTCTATGGATTGTTTTTTTGGTGCCAAGAATAACGGAAATTGAGTAAAAAAGTTGTGAATAATGAGTTTCTTCTTGATTTTATGTGGTTTTCTTCTTGATAAAATAAATAAGATTTACCACATAAAAACAATAAGGAATCTCTGTGAAAAAATCTTCGCTTCTTTCTGCTGGGATACCCCTTAGCCTAAAAACGGTTCATAGAAAAAATCTTCTTGATTCTATGAGGCAGGTTTTTCTCTGTGTAACTCATTATCTATCGTTATAGCTCGTTTTTTGTATATCGTATTATTTAAACGACTAAAATTTAAATAAGAATTGACAAATGACAAACATGACAAATTTAAATGTATGTATGTAAATTGATTTTTTGATTTGATTTGCTTTAAAATCGATTATCCGGATTTTCGATTATATGAAATAGCCCTGGTTTTATTTGATCCAGATAATCGGGACTCTACTGTACATATTTCTACTCGTACATTTATGGGAAATGAATAATTTTGCTTCTGGCGACATGGAGAAAGTTTTGGTTTTACATTCTGGCACTCGTGGTGATGATTGTGTTTAATTTAGCGTGATTTTGAAATTGTACACTCCCGCCTGTAAGTCAACTATTAATGTATGTATGTATGTATGTATGGATGTATAATATGTATGTATGTATGTATGTATGTAAGAATGATTGTGTAACGCAAAAGATAAACTCTAATTCAGCTGACACTTGTTGATTTAACGAATGTGTGTGTGTGTGTGTGTGTGTGTGTGAGTGTGGCTCATTAAATAACACTTAATATTAAATTTTTTAGCATCGAAAGCAAACTGCTCTAAATGTATTTATTTAGAAAAACGCTTTGTAAACGTTCTTGCAAAAATGCAGGTGAATTGTAAAGTGCATGCATGCAAGGGAAAGAGTTGGCAAGAGCGAAACAAAATGTTGATCATCAACCTTGTTTAATTTTTCTTTTTTATCTTTGTTGCTTTAAGCCATTAAAAATGTGAAGGTATAGGTAGTACGAGTATTATAAAGAAAAGCCAAAGAAGTCTTGTCAAAGTGCTTTGCTTGTTGTTTCACTTGCGATGAGCTGAAAAGCAGCCATGCAAATAAACTGAATTTTTTTTCGCTTCTAAAGACGTTGGCTGTTGTTTTGGTTGTTCTTTGGTAGAGATGAGTGATGTCTTTACCGGAAATTACCACAAACAACAACAAGTAATTCATACATACATACATACATACATACATATTTGCACTAAAGATTATGAAATTTTATAATTGAGGTGTTTAGGTATTTTCTGCTGATGTTGGTTGGTCGGGCTTCGTCTATTATGTACTTGAAAAATTAAAATGCTGTATTAAAGGAAGTGCTCCCACCCCTTCCATTATGTTGTTGTTATTCTTTTTATATCCTTGGGCTTTAAATCTTTCGTTTAAATCTTTTCATTCAAGTTTGCAAAAAAATGTTGCCCTTTAATGTCTCCGATGTTAATTTAATAACTAATCATTTACTCCTGTTTAACTTTACTAAATTAATTAATTGTTAATTAATTTTTATTAGTTTTGAGATATGCTGAGACACTTAAAAAAATTATATATTTGTACCTACGTTTGATAACTTTAAAAGATATTTTGGTTATTCTCGTTTTATTATTACCTTTTAGAAGCAGTAAAAATGGCAATATTCATTTGCTGAAATTTTCCTTTCCTCATTTTGATCATATTTTTATTTTTTTTTTAATTTTTAATGCTGCAAATGACAATCCCACAATTTGCCGTTCGCTTCTTTTTTCTTGTTTTAAATGTTTTCTTTGGCGAATGTTAAGCAATTGATGCCTCGTCTATGTCTAAAACATTCTTTATTACTTGTCTTGTCCTTCTCCCTTCTGGTTTTACCTTTTTGTCCGCACTTCCGCTATAATAAAATTGATTGTCCTTGTAAGGAAATATTTCTGTTACAGAGAACGAAAAGACAATAGTGCTTTTATACGTTTTTTTTTTTGTTTCTTTTTTAATGTAAACGTTGAACAAAATTATCAATTGATTTGTTATGGGCATACGTGACTGATTAATTATAAAAAGGATTAAAAGCAATAATTTTTGTGGTAAAAAAAAAACTAACTAAAGAAATCGTTAAAATTGTGTTACAGGAATGTGTAAAAATAATTATGTTTATTTTATTGCTCATGTCTAACTGAAACTGAAATTTAAATTTCTCATTTCACAAATGTTGCAGACACATTAAATTTTGCATCTTGAAATTTGGAGGCTCCTCTTGTTATAGTTTTTTTTTTTTTTTCTTTATATGCAACTTTCATTTACACGATGGTGCCTTCCACAAAAATAAATATATGAAATTTATTGCACCATTTAAAAAGTTAAAAAAAATAAAAATAAAAGTGTTATGACATATGTATGTACATATGTATGTACATATGTATGTATGTATGTAATTTATACTGTTCAGTTTAGGAAGCAGTAAGTAGCTGCTTGCAATACTAATCAAGTCTACTTGATATCTAAAACTACCGAAGTATATTTATTTGAAAATAAGTCTGTATGTAATGTATTAATATCTATGAGCATTTCGTTCCTGCTTAAGAAACTTCTCAGTAGGAGAATAAAAGTAAAAATCTTTCTTATTGAAATATTTTTTTTAATTTGTTGTCCTTGTTATAGTAATTCTCAATAATGTTTTGAGAGTTTTTCTTTTTAGTTTTTCTCAGAATTATTTTGCTTGAAATCTACTGAAAACTTTCTTAAGCTGAAACAAAATGCATATAGACGTTGCTTAACCGACATCAAACAAAAATTCTTCTTATTAACAAAAAAATATCTTTAACAGAAATTAGATTGTGGTGATTAATGCTTTTCCATGAGAAAGATAACCGAATATTAATTATTTGTATTTTTTATTATTTATTTTACTTAAACTTGGTATTTCTTGAAAATTAAAGCTTTACTTTTTTTATATTTGATGAAGAGAATTCTTCGATTTTAATTCAAAAGGAAATAAGCTGAAATTTTAGGGAATATACAGATATTATTTAAAAAGTATGGCTACAAAGTGAATTTGATAACCAAATATATGATACGCAACAAAGTATAGGGCATTAAAAGTTGTGATAAGTTGCCACTTCTGAACGCTGATAAAACATCATGAACAATATACATATATAGTAGTCTTACATAACAATATGAAGCTCCAATCCAACGGCTAAACACTTGGTGCTGCGCCGAATTCATTCAGTTTTTTTTCACTTTGTTTTACTTTATGCGGAAATACCCAGCAAACATATTGAGCTTGGTTTTAAATTAAGATGTTTTGATGTGAAACTCTATGTTTGAAAAAATTATTTGTTCCAAGTTTTGTTCAAAATGTGAATTTTGCAAGCGATTGATTGATTATAGTTTTTCATATTTACGATACGATACTTTTAATACAATATAATTCACACATGAATCGTTTCAAATTAGTTCCTATCTTAGATATAGGCATTAATTAGGCAATATTAGAGAATTTTTGAAAAAAAAAATGTTTAATAAATTTCTATTTGTTTTTTTTTTTTTTATTTTAATATATTTTTTATTTTTCTGGCTGTAATTTAAAACTTGATATTAAATTAAGAATGTTGAATTAGAAAATTATTTTCATATCAACAACAATTTGGCTTTTTATATTGAAAGATTGAGCATGCATATGTTTGTTGGGTTTGTTAAATACAATGTTACACATACATATGATTACAGTGCATGTGTGTGTGTGTGTGTGTGTGTGTGCATTATCGCAAAATATTTTGAATAATTTAAAAGCTAAAAAAGCAATAACGCTAAAAAATAAAACGAAAATTTTGTTTCAAATTTCGTACACGGTACGTGCAAATGGCAAACTTGAATATAAATGTTTCTTTAAAATACATTAAACTGTCTAACAAACTGTAAGAAATTTATAAAGGTTTGTAAAAAAACTTTTGTGGATGATGCCGCCATGCCATGGTTGGTGCGAACTTTTAAAGTGATGAACAAGTAAACTGTCCAAAATTTTATATTCAAGTGAAACGATTAATCCCTTAGGTGATGCGGCCAAGAGTTCATCTTAATCACAGCGTAGAAAGAGTTTAATCTTAAGGTTCATTCAAGAAAAATATATCTGCATAGTGGGATACATCGCAACGAAGGTGGCTAAAAAAACGTTTGAGAAATTTTGTACAATTTAAAATTCCCTCCTTTATTGCAACATAGACATAACTCAAAAAAGCTAGTTTTAAAGCAAATAAGTTTTCAATTTACATACAAGTTAGTGAAGGTATTAAAAACTATTCTTCATAATAAAATGCGATACCTATAACGAATTATTCTGCATTAAAACTAATTTTTGATTTAAGGTACATATGACTATGTTGCAATAAAGGAGCGACAGCTGTTATTTGCTTTGTGTATTTATGTAACAAATACCAACTTAGAATCAATTTCTCTACTTCTGTTCAGTTCGGCCGTCTGTCAATCAGAATAATGCAAAAAAATTATAAAAATAGTTTTTCATTACAATTTTGATGCTCTGTTGATCAATCCTTGTAATTCAGTAAACGTTCAAGTAAATAATAAACTTTGCTCAAAATATAAATAAGCAAGATGTAAGCAGAACTTGGTTCATTGGCCTGACCCACGAGATAAACGAACACCCTTTTCAAAAAGTTAGCAAATTTTTTTTACAGAAAAATATTTTAAATATGAAATTCTCTTGGTTTTATAATATATACCATGAGGAAAAAATTCTGTGTGTTTAAACGCAAAATGTGCCACTGTGCGGCGGATCTCTGTTAAGGACTCAATAATAGACTCATGTGTTAAAAAAACAAGATTTTTGATTTTCTTTCTTGCACATCTACTCATATCAAAAATAAAAAATAAAAAATAAAGGAAAATATCCCATCGATGTGTATCTAGTATTTTATTATGTCGTGAAGAGATTCCTTCTGGTACGAAGCGATTTGCAAAATTATTATGTTTAGGATTTTCTCCGTTTTTTTTTTGTGGTATTTTTGCATTGCCAAATGCCATTACGTGCATTTTGCTGGATATTTACCACTGGTTATTGGTTTATTTATTCGTTCACATAAATATCAGATGAGTATGCAGACTCATAAAAATTTACAAATGTATGTATTATGTATGTATGTACATATGTATGTATGTATGAGTATTTGGGAAAGAGGGTTTTGGAATTTGTTTATTCTTTATCATCCCTCCCACTACTTTTTATGCGTTTTTTTTTATGAAGTAGATGGTTTACATTTTAAATGTATTGTTGTTGCTCACACCCAGCCAGCAAAGCAAATGTGTGTTTCAATGAGACAATTCATGAGAATGAGTTAAGAAAAATACGAGTACGAGTGTGTAATATGAGAATGAGTTTGTTTGTGTTACAATCAATTTCATCCTGTTTAACATTTAACAATCACATTACGAATGTTAATGTTGTTTTGGCTTTTTGGTTTAATGAATTCAAGAAACATACTCACATCCGAGAACTTCTTTGTTTGTACCTTCATTTTTCAATAAAAATCGAATCTTATAAAATATTTAGAATTTAGCTAAAAAATTACATTCCACTAGGGGAGCGGGAGTGGGAGTGGGAGAAGGAGAGGTAACATAATATAACTTTGAATTTATGGCAGGATTTTGAATTCGGAAATAGTACGTACACACATGCACTTAAGCAACAAATCCCTACAAAGGCGTGAGCTTGGTTTCAAATTAAGAATGATTTGAAATCAAACTTTTGCTTCACGGCCAAATGCTTGAAGGTAACTATGTAAATATTTGCAAAATAGGGTTTTCTACTAAGAGCGCACAGTGGTGCATAATCAAAATATTTTGGAAATAAATCAGCCAATTTTAAATGGATAGTCCTGTTGAAATTTCAAAAGGAGTATTCTCGTACTAGCTGTCCAACTTGCGGAACTTTGAAGTTTCAAAGTATAGTGCTTATGCCGTGCAAAATTTGTCTACTGCTCACCATTTTTGTTTTGTACTAAAGGTGCAATGATCATTCCCACCATGGCGTATACTTAATATTTAATATTAATTGTACGCAATTTTTTAATAACAGAGGGAAAATGGTATTTTGTACAACATATCGCTCATTTATGCTAGGAACACAATTGGGAGGAACGACGAATTTCGTCCACGTCGACGAATTCGTCGATAAAGGTGAATTCACCCATTGTTTCGGAAGAAAATTTTTGTCTGGAGAAAATTTTTTTACTGAGAGTTTTTTGCAAGACGATTCATCCATTTCGAACATTTTGTCTGGAAAATCAAAGCTACCATATGAAATACGTGTGTAAACGATGAGTTTTAATTTTGCAAGTGGCAGCACAGCGGCAAATGATTACAATTTGTTGTGTCACACACATCTTTTTAATTGTTTACTGCAATGGATTCCTTCAACTCCATAAATATGGATATATTTTTCTTAATTTTTCTTTATTTCTATTGTAATAAATACAAGTATACTCTGTGCTTTTATTATTTATATGACATGATGTGGCAGCTCAGTTCAACTTTGGCTAAAAAAAATTAAAATAGTTGGCAGCTCAGTTCGATTTTGTCCGGACAAAAATTAAAATTAAACCAATTCAAGTAGAAAATGTTCCGAACAAAATTTTTTCTCTTCTTCTCTCTCTCTCTCAAAAAGAGAAACGTCAAACTTCATATAAAAAAAAATTTTGTCCGGACAAAAATTTTGTTCCGAAACAATGGGTGAATCCAGCTTAAGAGTTCGCTGCGTAAATTCGTCGTGTGAAACACAACAACGACGAATTTACTCAGCGAATTCCTCTTTTATATTTGATAAAGTTGGTTGTTGTGTATACAAAGCAGCGTTACCATTTGTCAAGTTTTCCCTTTTTTTTGGAAGTTTTTTGAGATGCCAAAAAGTTTTTTGAAAATATAAAGTTTTTTCAAGTTTTTTTTATAAATATGTCCATAATTCAACTTTTGCAGTATATTGAATTAAAATATTAAGTAATGTTTGTATGCAATAAAACGATCTTATATTTTCTCACTCCCTTATTACGGCAACAGTGTCTAAAGGCTCAGTTAGCCTAACCATTTTCATTAATTTTCACATAACAATATCAATCAGCTGTTTTCTTTTAAAATTTTGGTACTTTTGTAGAAAAAAAGTTTTTGTTTTGGAAAAAAAGTTTTTTTTTTCAGATTTAGGAAGTTTTTTAAAAAATATATATGGTAACGCTGATACAAAGCCAGAGAGAGAGAGAGAGAGAGAAAATTGTTTTTCGTCGTTTGTCGGCGCACAAATTAGAAATAAATCTATCTCAGAATTCGTCACGCACGACGAATTTCGTTGTAAGGCGGTGTTGTGTTCATTTTCATATGCACACATGTGTTTTATTATTTATGACGAAAATTCGCGCCGAAAAATTCGTCGTTCGTCCCAGTTGTGCTCCTAGCATCACCCAAAAAACCAGTTAGTCAGAAAACGAGTTTCAAGTTTGCAATTTACACACAACTTAATGGAAAACAAAACTTTTGTTTATCTCCCAAAAGTTGAGTAAAGAAGATATTTATATGAAATTTTTGCCCAATATGAAGACCGACATGAAGATTAACTCTGCATCATTAACTCAAACATTAAATTTTGTTGATTTATGTCGTTGCTTGAGTAAATGAGCGATATGCTTAAAATTTTTTCCCAATGCTATAAAATCGTTGATTATTGATATTTTCCAATGAAATTTTGTAGTTAATCTGAAATTTATGTACTAAAACAATACTCAGATCTGCTTCTGGGAATCGCAGAAATCTTACGAAGAAAGCTCCAACAGATCCAAAAATTTTAATTTTGAACAATTTTAAGAAGTGGCATTTTTTTAATTCCATCTTTAGGACATACGCACTGCCGTTGAAATAGGTTATATTAAGAAGGGCCCACCTAGGTCATTCAAAATTACAAAATTCAAATATTTCTTAACTGTCTATTCATTAAGATAAGTATACATTAAGTTGTTAGATACATGTTCCGAAAAAAAAATTCTCTATACATACTACGTTAACCCAGTGTGCTTTGCTACCCCCCATCATTATAAAATTAAATAAAAAGTGTTTATAAAAGTTAAAAATCCAATTATTATTTTAAAAGAATTTTGAAAATGGGTCCACAAATGACTAATTTATTTGATAATTAAATAACTTCCAAAAAAAAAAACTAAATGATACATATTTGGTCCAGATGTAATGAGGCTATATAAAATATAGATCTTACCTTATAAAATAATAAAAACGGATTATAATTATCGCTATCCAATTTTTAGAGAGAGCCGTTGAAAAATATCCTTTCCAAAAAACCTAGTTTCATCCCAGTAAAGGACCATGACAGCCCATAGTTAGGGCAAAATTATGTACAGTAAAGATGTTGTGCAATTTATTATAAATAAATATGGTTATATAAAATTTTCCCGAGAAACACCACAATTGAAAGTTATGGTGGCAAAAGTGTTTATAGTGAAGACAGGTTATTTTTTTGGGTAGAAATTGCAATGCGCATGGTCCTGCATGCACGCTATCAGTGCAACTTTCACACACATCGAGCCAAAATCGCTAAAATAGCTTAAGCGACACATTTTTTTACTTCTTTTTTTGACAAAAGTAGACTACGATCGCAATAATCGATTTTGGTAAAAAAAAACTAAGTTCGAAAATTATGTCGCTTAAGCTATTTTGGCGGTTATGGCACGACATGTGAAACTGCTGGTGCAGCGAATAAAATAAATACTTTCTGCAATTCAACTGGTCTAATATACGTGCATACATATCGCTCCTTTATTGTGTGTAGATTGAAAACTTGAAACTAGTTTCCTGCCCTAGCTTTTTTGAGTTATGCATTTGTTGCAATATGTCCACCTCTACATATGTATGTATGTATGTATGTATATCCATATGAATACAACCTGAAAAGGTTGAAAAAATTGGGCATAATTAAAATAAAGTCATATTAAAGCGAGAACTACATGAAGTGCCATTAAAAGCAACATGTACTCGTATTACATTCATAAAAAAAATCCTTAAACAATTTATAAATTATTTAACGCCGGCAAAAGGATTTGGTCACGTTTTACAGGTTTTTATAACCTGCACTCAGATGTGAATATAAGTACATACACATGTACATACATATGTATGTATGTAGGTACTCGAAATTGTTGTTGTTGTTGTTGTTGTTGGACATCCTACTCCAACTCATTTGCCTTTACTTTCGAAAACAATACAATTTAACACGGTAAGTGAACACTAAAACACTAAAACAGAAGGCGTCTAGGACAAAAAAAAAACATTAGAGGCGGCACGTGCGTCGAAGTAAGCGAGTTGGCAAATTGTATCCTTGTTTGAAAAGAAAGACTTGTTTGTGTACGAGTATACAAGTGATTATGATGAATAACTCAGCAACAAAACCAGACAAGACAACCGAATTCAACAGGATTCCCCTGCAATTGAAATAGAAATAAATACACAACAATTGTATTAAATATAAAACAAAATGGGCAGGCACAGCTAAGAAAATATATTTAGTAGATTTTTTTATAGTTATGTTTGACTTTAACTAAACTTCATTTCATGTTCATATGTATGCATATACATACATATTTACTTATTTCTAAAATTCTAGTTTATGGGGTCTGCCTTAAGCCGGAGCGGAGCTTATTACTCGTAATTAGTATTTTTGGCATGTGACCTGAAAACCTAAATTTCATCGTTGTCGTATGAAAGAAAAAGTTTAAATGCAAAATTGTAATTTATTTATATTATATTTATAACAAACATTTTTCACGAACAAGTTACAAGCTTGATAAATTCTTCCTGTTGACATTTCATGTTCATAATTTAAAATGATAAATGAATGAATGCAAAACATCTCTGCGCTCAGTTTTACTTTCAGGTTGGGAGTAAAGGACATTCAATCACACTTTGAACTTTGTGTGGATATGTATGTATGTACGAGTATGTATGTATGTGCATAATAAGTATGTATAAATAAGTATTAAATAAGTTTATTGTCTTTTTTTCAATGCACAACGATGCTAATTTGATGAAAAAGAAAAATTTTTTTTATGTACAAACAAATGCTTTAAACTAAACCGTGTCTTCTGACGTGCACCGTGCAACACGAAAAAATAATTTTCTAAGGCTGACGCTGACAGAGAAAACAAAAAAAAAAAAAATACGGGAGAAATTCCCGGTTGTAAATTACACTATAAAATAAAACCGACTTTTTTCCAAGTTATTGAATCCGGTAAAAGCAGACACCTAAAAAAATCTCTATTTAAGTGTATCGGCGTTTTTATAGTATAGGTCAGGATCTTATTTAAAGGGGGCTTAAATTTTTCTCCACCCACAATTTTACAGTTACTTGTGGAGAGTACACACAATCACAACCCTAGACAATATAAAATTTTACAAGAAACATTTTTGTGGAACATATTAACCCTCTTACTCCTCTCCCTTTAGATTTTTTTCGTCTCTTTAAAAAAAGAGCAAAAAGGTGAAAAGGAACCCAATTGTTTTCGCCACCATATATCGTCGACCCAGAATAGTTTTGCTCCATTGACCATTCTTAAAAAAAATTAGTTAATTAGAGCATATATACATATATTTTGAATACCCTCTTTCTGAATCAAAAACGCATTTCACGAAATTTATTATGGTTTCTGAGATATTAAGTATTCATTTTGCTCCATAACCACTATTTTTAGGTTTAATAAGTACTGTTTTGTTTACGAAGTAAAGTTAACTCTTGTTTTGCTTCATTTCTACAAGAAATAAATATTAAAAAATAAGATGCCGCAAGAAAAATTCAACGGCTACTGTTAAGCAAAAACATCATCATTCAGCCTCAGCCGCCGCGGTGCGCCGATTACATGTTTTAATATTATTAAACACTAAAATAAAATAAAAGAAACCTTAATTATGCATGCTTGAGTAGAACAGGAATCATTTAATTTTATTCTTTATATTAAATACACTTCAATTACTTGTTTTTCTTGTGTAAGTGTGTAAGCGGATTGATAGTGAAAAATTTTACGGCGGAGGCTTCTTAGTCGCCGTTAAACGATCGACTTATTTCTCTGGACAGCAAGAAAAATAAACGAAACAACAATATTCTAATTCACAGCTGTGAAACGGCAGTCCCTCCAGGGGAGTCTATTTTTGACTACGGGCTTGGCAACCCCGGGGCCCCAGCTGGAGTGACGTGCCTTTGGTACATCACCCATAGAACTTATGTGTTATTACCCGATCTCTGGCAACAGAGCAAAGGATGTGCACATATTTATAAAAGGAAGACAGGTTCCTGTTGATGTCAGTTAGGTGCAGCGTCACCTACAACTACCCTGAGTTCAAAAGATGATAGAGGTGAAGCCTTTATGGTGGATCTTCGAGGTATCACCAGATGCTTGTCTCTGGTACCACGGGTGCCGGTTGCCCGACAGTCAAGCTGCTCTGCAGTTTTGAGTGTATGTAGCGGTCGTCAGGATCCTTTGGTAAAACGCCGAGTTCGTCCTACCCCACGGGGTTTAATGGATGATGTTGGTGTGTGTGGATGAGTGATTGACCTGTGCCGGGAATGGTGTAGGAATTCTCTTGGGGACCTCGCTATGAGTGTATACACAACACCTTAGCGTGAGAACCGGGAGAATTATCGTGGGAGAATAGTCTTGGCTTCCCAGTGTTAAATCAATGCTAGTGGTTGGTCTGACGCGGTCAGCCAGACACTATTCTAGGTGCTGTTGTCAATCAACAGATAGTACGGCGAAGAGTTTAGATAGCTCAAAGTACCTGAGCAAGGTACTTGAATATACTACAGGGATAACTATATCAAAGATTGCAAACTATGTGCTTTATTGGGTGGGCACATTTGTTCATGGGGGCGTTAGTCTGGCGTCTAACCCACATCCAGTGTTTAGAAAACCGTGAGATAAGGCCGTAATGGCAGGTGCTCACGAAAATCTGAAACACATCTGTGACACGGCAGTTAAGTATACGTATGGAGCAAAAAAAGCTACTTTTTGAAAATATATTAAGAAAAGTGGTGTATGGACCACAAAACGTATTTTTACTTTTACAATAAAGTAACATTAACATCTAACTTAATTCATGAAAGTTCACAAAAATTTAAATTTTTCTTCAAAACATGTATCGGAAGCAGTGGTGCAAATTCAAAAGATATTTTGAGAAAACTTCATGTAAACCTTCTTTGTCGTTTTTCTCCACTCCAACTTTGTGGCATATGGGATAAAACTATTCTGAGGCGACGATATGTATGTCTGTCTGCCTGTCACAGGCTGTTTTCTAGAAACCCGCAAGCACAAAATCAAAATAAAAATGAATGCTTGGTGGGCCATCAAGCCTGGTAATATCAAGCCATCAAGCACACGTAAACGAACTTGACAGCATGCATTTTTATCGTGTCCAAAGCCCTTAAATTTTTTTTTTTTAAATGTGTAAATAAAGAAATTTAATAACAATAAAAAAAAATCAAAATTAAAAAGTTCTCACACTACCTTTTTCTTTACCAATCAAATTTATGTTTTTCTCCTTTTAATTCCGATTTTTTTTTTTGGAACCGTCCACAATGGAAATACCTATAATTATAATAAAAATGTGTACGGGCTTGATGGGTTAACACTATACATATACACATTAACAAGTGACAGTAAGCATGCCGAAAATCTAAATTTTTTGATTTCCCATCAAGCACCGTTGGTGTCACACATACTAACAAACTTTCACTCATACTATAACCAAGCTTAGCAAGCATTTTGACCGTGTCCAAACCCCTTTATGTTTCTTCTAGATACATACATGTGCGCATTCCGTTATGATATAAGGTCTGTTCCAGATGCATAACAAAACAGTCCGAACTTGTACAAAGTTATCCAAAAGCGTTCCAGATAGCAATTTTTCTACAATTTTGAGAGCGAATGAGAGAGTAATTTTTTTCATTTCCTGTACAAACTAGTACGAACTTTTTCTTCTGGGTAAGTTCGGACAAGAATTGAATAATCAGCTGTTTTTTGTTTACATATGAAACTGAAAAATTTAATCAGAAAATTTGCAAATAAAGCAAAAAATTTTTATTTATTAAAAAGCATAATGGAATGTTTTTGAAATAAATCTGAAGTTGTAAGTACATTTCTGCACATTTCTCCATTTCTTTAGCATGAAGAAAAATGATTTTAATGATTTTTTTCATTAACTCACGTAGCTTCAACTTTTTGGAGTTTTTTCATTTACTTTTTACAGCTGTTGACAATGATGCAAATTTTGTGTTTTTATAATGTTATGCGGTTTAAGCGACTAAAATCACTAAAATAAAATTTAATTTAAAAAGTAAGCAGCACTAGTATTTCAAGATGGGCAATTATGGTTTTTTGCGTTCCAGCAATTTTGGATAACTTTTGCATATTCAGAGAGTAATTTTCATTTTTCTCTCATTAGTCCGAACTTGTACAAAATCTTGTGGAACACAAGTCAAGTAATTTAATTGACTACAAAAAATTAATTTTGTTTTTGTTAATACACATTAACAATTTTTTTTGTTTCTGTGTGTCTGTTTCTATTAAAAACCACTACGAACTTTCTCATAGATGGAAAGTATTATTTTCATTATTACTCGTACATTTACGCCCCTTTTAACAATGTATGGTTAAGAGTTAACGTGAACTTCATACAAAACTTGCAGTTAAAGTCTCTGTTATCTTTTAACCATACATTGTGAAAAGGTACGTTAAACGTCTTAATTTATGGCAAGCCTCTTGTCAATGATATGCAGCCTTTCATAGGTAAACATAGAACATGAGACAAAAAGCCTTTCATAACCAATATGTGGTTATGGCCAGAGTTGCAAACAACTTTCCGCTAACTAAAATGTAATTGCAATCCGTTTCACATTTCAGATGAGCATGTTAAAAATATAAACTAAACGCGAAATTTCTTAAAAAATAAAAATTACATATTATATATTATATAATAGAGCATAGCAATAAAAATTATTTAGTACACTAATTTTACTGCTATGCTACTCGTACATTTTTCGTACTACGGTGGCAAAACTTGTGCAATTCAAAAGTTACCAGCTAAACAACAAGCGGCATAAAAATTAAAATAATTTGTAACTTGTGTTATTTAAAACCGGGCCGACGACGAAAAAAAAAATAAGACAGCAAAAAAGGCCATATTTCTTGCCTCTTTCCAGTGGAACTGGTTGTTGTAAAGTTTACATTGCAGCAGCAACTTGCTATATAAATTGTCAAATTTTTTTTGTTAAGCATTGTTTTAATATTTTCTCTGACTTTGAATATGTAAGACTTTTTTATAACACCATCTTAGATGCATTTATTCACCTTCAGCCACATGTAAGGAATGCAGTCACTACAAGTACGACGACTATGCTGCATGCATGTTCATTTTATTTTTCCAAGTACATGTTATAAATTGCCTTATTTTTTGTTTGTTTTCTTTTATTTTTTTTTTATGTTGTATTAAAGAGTTATAAAATTGTTTAGTGAAAGTCTGGCTGAGTGCTTAAATAAATGTTATTTTGCAAGTTGAATGACCACAATGACAACAATTGGAGGTGATCTCTGAAGACACACACATTTTTCTCATTAAATTTTACCCAAAAATTTTAAAGACAACTTCGAAACAGTTATGAAACTTTAACCGGGTTTTAAACAAATTTGCCTTTTAAAGCACTCCAAACAACAAAACAAACAAACAAACAAACGGACAGACAGACAACTTGAGGAAACTTGCTAATAAATTAAACACGTTTCTCTCTCTCTCTCTCTCTCTCTCTCTCTCTGCCGTTGTGTTGTTACAAAATAAAACGTTTTCTGTTTTTATTTTTGTATATTACAAAGTTTATCTTTTTTCCTTGTGATCTAGTAAAAATAATAAAATAATTATAAAAAATTTCAAAATTAATAAAAGTGTCTTTAATTTATGTATGTACATATGTATGTATGTATGTACTTGAATTTATATTTAATATTTAATACAATTGGCATACAAACGGATGCTTGCACCTGTCGATTTTTGGTTTGTCATTCAATCAGTCAATTTGTCATCACATGATGAATATGATGGATAAAATAATGAAGCGGAAGGCATGAATGCTACGAACGGAACGGATACAGGGATGTGGCACTTATGCAAACTCAAATGAATCAATTTGATGCCAACAACACAAAAATATATAATATATGTATATGTATGTACATATGTTATACAATTAGGGTAATCGATTATATCGTATTTTAAATTTAAATTTTCATATTACTAGTTTGTAGATTTTAAATTAAAAACATCTGCACTTGTGTTTTGTCCTTATATAGCTGAATAAAGTTAATATTCAATAATGAATTAACAGGTTTTCTCAAGATCAAATTGTTTTGGAGATATTACTGAAACTTAATAAATCTACGAACAAGTATTTATGGGAAGAAAATGTTAAAATGTAAAATGTAATAAAATGTAACTCTTTTAAAGAAAATCGTAACTAATATGAAACTCACATTAATTAATAAAAATATTTCATTCGGTAATTGAATTGAAATTACTGAACTTAAGCCTGATTAAGAAATTATTTCTGATTAAAATTTACTACAGTTCAACTAAATCTAAAAAACTGTCTCACTTAATTCATCATGGGCACGTGACAAAAATATGTTCACTTGGCGATCACAGCTTCAGAATTCTGGAAAGCGAAGTCAACTGTAGGAAGCAAAAACAAAGTAACATAAAGCCACTACAATAATACTTACATGTACGTACCAATGGTGCATCGAATAAGTAAAAATAATTAATGTGATGATCGTAAAAGATAAGTAAGAATAGTTAAACATACTTAGTTAGAGTGATATAACTTCGTGCTAACCTAAATAGAAAATGGAAAAACGGAAAATGAATAGTGATACTTACAAATGTATTTGCCAAATATAAATCAATAATTGTATACACAGTCAATTCTCATATTCCATTTCATAGAAAATTTAAGTTAAATAGCTGATGTTAATAAAATATAATCTCTAACCCAGTAGATAGACATGGGTGCTGATGAAGTGCGTGGCTGCACAGAAAAATATCGGTATTTCCCCCAGCTAATAAAGTCTAGTTTAATTTTTTTTCTCTTCCTTAGAAACTCACATTAATTAATAAAAATATTTCATTCGGTAAGAATTGAAATTACTGAACTTAAGCCTGATTAAAAAATTATTTGTGATTAAAATTCACTACACTTCAATTAAATCTAAAAAAAATTAAGAATTTTTGTTCGTTACGACTAGACTTAAACCAAAATATTCAAAATGTAATTGAGAATTACAAAATAAGGTAAAAAGACTCAAACAAAAATAACATTTTTAAAGTTTTTCTGCAAAAATATACATATGTATATATGTATACTACATTTTTTATCCTTTTTCAAGAATTTTTTTGGTTGAAGTCTGCTGAGAATATTGGAAACTATTGAACTTAATAAACTGAAACGAGCTGAAAACCCAAGCCGATCACCCTAATAACAATTCAATTATACACATGTTTACAAGAACATTAAAAATTCATAACCCACCATCAATAACAAATTAAATTCCGGCAATAAAACAAAGTATGTATGTATGGACTCGTATTTTTCATTCACAGAACAAGCAAAGAAAATAACCTTTTTTTACAATTTAACATCTGCTTCAACAATGTGCTTAATTTTAACATTCGTTCATGTTTTAAAATTTTCATTTGGTTCAAATGAATAACTTTTCATTCAGACTCAATCAAGTTTGTTTCGCAGTTCTCTCTTGATGTGTTTTGTTGGACTTCAAAATTTCGAAAATGTATTGCTAAAGAAAATCTATTAAAAATATATTCGAGAATTATAAAAAAAGTCATAAAATCTATTTACCGAAATATAATTGTATTAAAAAAATTCAAAGTCTTACCTTACCCCCTGTTTGTTTCCACAACGTGAAAAATTTATATGAAAAGCACTAATTTTTTTCGGTCTACTCAAGTCGATCTTCCGCGTTATGGAAACAGGGGGTTAATCTTATATATAGTTGTCCGCATCAAAAAGGGCAAATATGTAAGTATGTATGTATGTATGTACAGGCAAGTGATAAATGTTCATTTATGTTTTTAAATTCATTATGCACATTTATTTAAAATAGCTAATAACAATTATGATTTTAATAATCGTAAATCATAGACCAACACACAAACAACAAAAATAAACGTTTGAAAAATAACGATTCTGTATTGTTTAACGTAAAAACAATAAATTATGATCTACTCAACAATGTAATAAAAATAAAACTCAAGATTTTAAGATAACATAATTCACATAAATATTAAGTACAAGTGCGAAAATATCCAATCATAAAATTGTATTTACATACATATGTGACAGCGCATAGAGAAAGGGACCTAAGGGTAAAAAAAATAAATTTTCACTTTTTTTTATGTGGACAATATCTGAGCATCAAATGGGACCGATCCCATGCCCCAAAAGTGTTCCCTCCCAGATATATGCGCGTTTTATGAAATTGATGGTACACCAAAGATACACGTATTTAAATCTTTAAAATGGCACTCCTGAACAAAACCGGTTTTTACCCTTAGGTCCCTTTCTTTTTTGCGCGTCACATATACATATGTAGGTATGCATTCGAAATAAACTAAAACAACGTATGTATGTGCTTACATACATACATACATATGTACGTATATATAATAATGTACTATGTATATCAAATTGTATGGGTGGAAAAGCTTAAAAATATTGTAGCAAAAATTTTAGTTTTCTTAAGAAACCATTAATCTATGTAAGCGAATCCCAGTAAATTTCTCGTTTTCAAAAAATTAATAATGGTCCTGCAGACGTGTTTAAAATCATACACAATAATTTTGTTTCCAATATGATATTTGGGAATCTATATAATAAAAAAAAATCTAATAAAATATTTCTATTGTCGGAGTTAGTTTGCTAAAATCGTGCGCTTTCAAATCGATCGGTTTACAGAACAAGGTCGAATATCTAGTTCAAACTCAGAAATAGATTCATGGGCAATAATAAAGGAGGAGGAGGAGGAGCACCTTGTCAATAGATTTGCATTACATTTTTCCGTCTCGTTTGGCTCATTTATTGCAAAGGTCCTTTCGAAATGCACTATAGCTTAACAGAGCTCTGTTAGGACACTAATAGAGCTCTGTTAAAGCGCAAGGTTTGTGTCAGGGGTTATAAATCTATACAAGCACAAACTTGAAATCACGACGATTCCGACAGAAAATAATGCAGTGATAATTTTGAAACTCTTCATGACATGTTAATAATGAGAATTGTATTCTACAAAATATATGCACTACAAGCGTGACACTTCATCTCAAAACGGAAACACAGAGATTTGGATAATTAAGCAACACAGAAAAAAAAATCATCGAAATGCAACCAACAAAACAAATTGTTAATATATAATTTAAAAACTAACAATCATCGTTGTGGATATAACAAATTAAAATTTTTGTAATCAATTAAATTACTCAACAAAATTATTTGTTAAATTATATCATAACGGAATGCTCACATGCAGAGGAAACAAGAAATCATGTTTTGTGTGAGTATTCATTGTTTGCGTGTCTAATAAAGTGTTGCTCTTTAGCTGAGAGGTTAGTAAGTCAGCTTGTTACTCCTTATGTTGCCGGTGGTTCAACTCCGCTCAAAGCCATTTAGTGTTTTTCGCAGACAAGCAAAAATCGTTTCGAGGGTTGTGATTGTGTATAGTATAAAAAAAAATTGTTAATATAACAATTCGCATTGTTAAAATAACTATAACTTTAATTGAAATAACTTTAAAATCTAATAAAAATAAATGTTGAAAAAATAAATAAATTTCAACAAACTATTTGTTGATATATTTAATTGAAAATATTTTTCAGATTTTCCCTTAACTTACAATTTCGTTAATTGTATTTACAAAAGTCGTTGTAGGTTCAAAATCAATTAATTATTTAATTGATATAACAAAAAAATTAATAGTATTTACAAATAGGATGTTTGGTCGGGTTACCTACCCTTAACTGATTCCGCAGCACCATAAAGGTTTCAAAAGTATATTTAAAGTTTATCATCTAGACTGAGGATTTAATTTCAACCAATCAGCCAATGTATCTGAGTTAATTTAAGTTTCATTTGTGTTAAGCCGTCGATCAAGGTGTACACCAAATTATTTCACTTGTGAATGTTGAAAAACAACTCTCTCTTTCTCTCTCTCTCTCTATTCATAGGGTAAATGTTACCTGAACACACTTCACTTCACTTTTATTCTCCATAACTTCATCCATAGTTGAATAGGGAACTATTACTAATATTACGAGTATATGTATTACGAATATTTTTTTGGTTTATTTTGTCTATATAAGAAAGACTCCTCTGGGACATGTATTAAGTATTACGAATATTTTTTTGTTTTTTGCTTAGTATGTAAATACATATAAGAAAGACTACGACGCTTGGACATCTGTTCACTATGAAGGTTAAACAATGAATCAATATAAATAGACGGCCAAGTCACTCTGGAACAAGTCCCGTAACTATACTTAGATATTAACCTAAGCTTAACTAGTATGTATTTATACTTTTGAGATATGAAGGCACCTATGATCGGGTAGTTAGTGTGCAAGCCTGCTATGCCGCAAGTTGATAGTTTGAATATAAAAAATTGTTTTACTGAAAAATTTAATAAAGTTCAAGTTCAAGTTTGCGTTGTTACAGTTACATAAATGTCGGAATGGCATTTATATATAATTTATATTCTACACGGAATATGTAGCTATGAGATAGTTAAGTGATAAGTCACAAGGTCCATACAAAGTATCAATTAACCCCATCCTAGGCCATCCCCACGGAAAAGTGACTGGTCCACTTCATAGGAAGTGTTAGAACTCGGACTGGTCCCTATCACTTGGGGATCGGTCACGTGGCTAGTCTTGTGTCAGTTCCATTTCCTGCAGGGATATGTATAAAAAATTACGTATCTGGAAACTCTCAAGCATTTGTTGCAACTATGTATTTTATCTGATTTGCTTCTCCAGCCCCCTTATTCTGCAAATCGCTAAAGCTAAATTCAAGCGCTAAAATACAGAACAAATACAAAATTAAAATTTTTAATTTTATACCCCGTAGGAGAATGTGTGGTTGACTACAAAAATAGTTAATGCATTAAACACATTCGACACAGCAGGCTACGGGCTACAATCTGTCAAAAATAGAATACACACATTCTTATGGTAACAATTATTTTAACGACAGCAGGCTACACGACTGCACGACCACCGTTGTAGCTGTCGCCAACTTTAAACTAATTTCTATTTCTCTGGCTACAATGAGCAAATGCAGTGTTACCAGTATAATACAAAATGGTGAATGAATGATATCGTACAATTATTTCATAATATTTACTAGAAACAATATCCAAAAATTGATGCAAAGAATAAATTGATTCATTATTGTACTTTTATGTGAAATAAGTACATTTTAAAAGAAAAATTAATTTTATAAATGCAAAATATATGAAAGTGGCAATACTGAACTATGCACTTGTACTTGAATATCAGCTGCAGATGGTGCGGCTACGAGGTGACAAATGCTGCTAGCGGCATTTGAAGTCGTGTGTTCTTGTAGCCTGCTGTGGTGAATGTGTTTAATGCAATATGCATTAAACACATTCACCACAGCAAGCTACCGACTACCAAATGTCAAGGATAGAATACACATGTTTATATGAGAATGATTCTTTTGAAGACAGCAAGGCAACACGGCGACAGGTTTTTATCTATGCTGATTTTGTCGTTGTACTCCAATTAAACTAATTTCTATTTCTTTGGCTAAAATGAGCAAATGCAGTGTTACCAGCGTAATACAAAATGTTGAATGAATGATATCGAACAATTATTTCATATTATTTACCAGAAACAATATCCAAAAATTTATGTAAAGAATAAATTGATTCATGTTTGTACTTTTACGTGAAATAAGTACATTTTAAAAGAAAAATTAATTTTTATAAATGCAAAATATATGAAAGTGGCAATACTGAACTATGCACTTGTACTTGAATATCAGCTGCAGATGGTGCTGCTGCCGTCTCCAAAATAATTAAGTAGCTGGCTACGAGGTGACAAATGCTGCTAGCGGCATTTGAAGTCGTGTGTTCGTGTAGCCTGCTGTGGTGAATGTGTTTAATGCAATAGTTAGCTTTTCTTAGACTGACTAAAAGCTAGCTGCAAAGTCATCCAGAACAAACACAAAATTAATTCTTAAGTTGAGTACGTATGTAGTCAAATTTGATGAGAGCCAACAAATTTATTGTCAGCTACTTTAAAACTCATTTCAATTTTGTATTAACATTTTGCTGTTGTTATTTTAGATGGCAGCTTAGCCGGTAGCGCGTTGAGTACACAACGTGTGATGTTACATGTTCGAACCCCAGAAAAATTTTTTTAATTTACTGACTACCAGGCGATTTAAAAAAGTCAACCTTAAGTGCAGAGTGAGACAATTGACTACCGCCTAGGACATCGGAATGTTAAAATAGTCAGGTGATTACATTGCAAAGTAATCCAAGTGTCAGTCAGTACTAGTTGCGAAATAGTTAGCTTAAAGTTAGTTTAAAGTTAGCCAAATTTCCGATAGGGTATGTATTAACAATGTACAATTTACATATGTATATGTAGTATGTATACATGTGTTTTCATACATGACACACTCAAAAAGAAAAATACAAAGCAAATAATGCGTGTAAATAATAGAAATATTTATGCAAATTGTAGGTAATCGTGGAATCATCATCACCACCAAGTTATTTGTGCTTATGGAAAATTCAAATGAAAAACGGAAACCACATTGAAATAGAAAAAAAACCCAACATGTGCAATAAAAATTCACACATACATACTTATGTAAGTAGGTATGTAGCATATGTATGTATGTATGTATGTACATTGTACATATGTATGTACATAATTCATACTAAAGTCCTGCACAAGACCATTTATAAGAACTTTCAAGACATGAGGGATTTTTCAAATGCTTTACTACAGCGAAGTCTTCTAAAACAAACGCTAAGCAACACTGTTTGCAAGAACTTGTTTCAGTTATTGCAAGTATAGGAGTAAAGAAGAAAATACTTCGTGACTGAAAAATTTGTGATGCTTGCTTCTTTCTACGCATGGGCGCGGATACAAGCGTCATGCATGTACATACACACACACGTTGTGTGTATGCTCTTCTAGTTTTCTGCACACAAACAAACGTTCACATGCATTTACATTAGTTGTGTGCGCTTGCTTAAAAAAAACCTCCCTTAAACACATAATAGCTTACCATCTACATCTTACACACACACTCAAACGTACAATATGGAAAATAACAAGCATACACGTATCAACACTACTTTGGTGACTGTTTGTTCATAACAAGAAGTCTTGACGACATTGCTTGTTAGCACTCATATACACGCACACAAATGCATCTATCGTGCTTTGCTTATAATGCGACAGCATTTATTATTGGTTTAGCATTCTACAGCCACGAGAATATATTTAAAAAACAAGACGTATTTACATTTCAAGACTATTTACGCAGGTCTATAATTCATACACTAATGTATATATGAATATTCATCCATGCAGATGTATCGCGTGGAAACATACAAACATATATGTATGTACATACATATAGGGTTTGCGAATATTCGCAGATTTTCATAATCGCGATTACGATTAAAAAATATTAGATTAATCGCGATTATCGGTTAATCACGATTAATTAAGAAAATATACTGCTGTAATTTTTATTAAAACCAAAGTAGATTGCCTCATGAGTTTTAGTCGGACTGCATGTGTTTAGACAAAGAAATTTATTTATTTTGTCTTGAGTTCGCGTCTTAATTAAATTATATTTTTATTTTGAGAAAATTGTAAAGCATGTGAAATAAAGTTCGTGAATCACATCGTATGTGTATCAAAAACAATACAAGTTATGGGAGATAAATCTATTGATTGGAAACTATTTTAGAACGATATATATTTCTGCTTTCTTAGTTTATTTTTAGTAAATTTTGTATCCACACCTGATGAATTTATATCATGATGAATGAACAACTTCATATAAAAAACAGTATTTTTTATACCTATCGGGGTTTTTTTTTATAAAAAGTTGTTCATTCGTCATGATATAAAATTATCAGGTGCGGAAACCCACTTTTAAACTATAAACTTTTTTTAATTTAAATTTTTTATGAGTTTAACTTGCCCGGTATCAAATGTGGCATAAATAAATTCTTTGCTTAAAAAAGTGCAACATTTTTAATCGTAATCGAGCGATTAATGGGTTCGATTACGATTAAGAATAAAAGGTGCGATTAATCGTGATTTATATTACAATTATAATCGCTGTGCAAACCCTACATGCATACATATGTATGTACATGAATGTAATTTGTATACGTATGTACATATGTATGTATATTTTCATATGAAAATATAAGATAAGTAGAAGGAAGATCGTACGTAATCTTGCAATGACAACGTTCCTTAAATAAATACTTAGATATTATATATGTATTTGAATACACTTTCAAAAATACAGTATGTACATATGTACATATGTATGTCCATATCGCTCATTTACTCAAATAACGTCATAACTCAAAAAATTTAATTTTTGAGTTAATGATGCAGAATTAATCCTCATATCGTCGCACTTCTGTCGTTTCTGGAAGTGGAGTGTGAACAAATATGAAATTTATATAGGGACCAATCCTTCCTGAAGGAAGATTTTTTTTAAATAAAAAAGGCTACTTCGTACTGATTTTTGCAGGTTATACCTATCACATAAACAGTCAAAACTAAAAAAAAAAAATCCTAGATGTTTAGGAGTGACAAGAAACTGCTGATACTATGCAAACGATTCAAGTATGTAACATGAAAACAGCCACAACGTTATTTTATATTGTTCAAGAAGGTTATTAGAGATTTGTTCAGTGAAAACAAACCCATTTTGACATTTTGAATTGATATTTGAAATGTGACTGTTTATGATTCGGTGTGCGATATGTATGTATATCTGTGCAATATTTATTTATTTATTTATTTATTTATGTACATATAAATATCTATGGTTCTCATTAACAACAACTTTCATATGTATTTGGAGCATAGCTGTTAAGTAATGATTAGTAATCGTAATGATTACTAGTTTGATTACTTTTTTTTAAAGGTGAAGTAGTGATTAAATTACGATTATATTCAGTTTCGCACGATTACTAATTGATTACGATTACTAATAATGGAAAAGTAATCTGAATTACTTAAAATTACTAAAAATAATCAAAAAGAATCAAAAGTAATCAAAAAATAATCCGATTACTTATAAGGATTACTTGTGATTATTTTTTATTATTTATTAAAAATCTAATTCAGGTTACTTTTCGATTATTAGTAATCGTAATCAATTATTAATCAGCAATTCTTTTGAAGGCAATTATATAATCATTAGAATTCTTTTCGAAATGTAGTCTAATTGATTATCTAACCGTAATCGAAATTTAACAGCTCTGATTTGGAGATTATGATGTCAAATAAATAATTTAAATAATTTTAAATTTATTTGCTGGTGGTTCAGCGTTGTCCATACGCATTTCATTGTTGCTGTAACAAATCATCAGTAGACTTCAACCACACATTTTGAATAGTCGCAAACCTCTTATCTTATGCACAGACTTTCAAAAACTATTTGAGAATTCACAAATAATAATATTTTTGAAAATCACAAAAGAAAAATAAGCGTAGTAGTAAATTTCAAATTAAAATATACTTCTGACAATATGTTGAATAATAAATTTCTTAATTTAAATAATTTTTAGAAAGTTCTGACAAATTTGTATTTTTGGACATATTCTGTTATTAATGAAAACCACAGATACATACATATGTATGTATGTATATTCTATGATTCTTAAAACATATTTTGCATATTTTTTTTAACATGCATACTCGTAAATATGCGGATGTATATTTTGATCATATACATACATACATACATACACATGCATGAGTATATGTATATGTATGTATGTAGTGCACATATTATCCTTGAAGATGGTTTTCTTAATTCTTTTTGTTTTTTTTCCCCATCTGAAAACGGAAAAGGAAAAGCATTACGCGTTGTTAAAATGCTTCATCATTTTGTACGGTAACTGTTAGTTAAGCTGCTCATTTGTTACAAAAACAACAACTGGATTGTTGTTTGATTATGTTGTCGTGTTATTGCCGCTCTTGCACGAATTTGAATTGTTTGAAAAGCCCAAAGGAGGGCATATAAAATATTTAAAGCCACCGCTTGTATTTTATTTATTATTTTTTTTACATCCTTTGTTGTAAAAAAAAAAATAATAAAAGTTGAACAAAAAAAATATATATGTATGAACACTTGTACTCCGTCTGTGACTAAATACAAGAGGCACATCGTGTTTGTCTGTCTAGAGGACACGTTGTTTGCAAAACTTTGGTAACGTGTTTTTTTTAAGTGTTGCATTGGGAGGCTGGGCTTTTTTGCATTTGGCTTTCTTTCCCATAAAGTGATAATCGTAGGACTACTCACTATTGTTGTTGTTTAGTTTTTGATGCAAGGAAGTTTGTTAGCTGACAGGCAAACATGATGCCGTGCATTTTTCAATGTTCAAATAGAAATTAGTTACATAATTAAAAAATTTACGCATAGACAAAACGAACACTTTACAGCCCTACTTTTGTTTGAAAATTTAAGAAATAACAATTTATAAATTTCATTTATTTATATGTAGTATAAATACTATAAATTTCGAGTGCTATCGTACCAAATCGTCATTAAGAGCACAACATTTAAATAGGAAAATGGAATGAAAGTAGAAATATGTAAGTATATTGATGCTTCTGTAGGGTATACATATACCCTTAGCATAATTTTAATGTATTGCTTTGAAGAAAAGCAGCAATGACTTACAAAATTGTCGCAAACCAAACATCTTTTTCCTTGGAGACGAACTACAAATGACGGCAACAACATTTACAACTCCCCTTTGTGATAAGTTACAAGTTATGATAATAATTTTTTATTTACTCTTGTGTGTCATTTATTTAGCGAACATTATCGCAAATGTTGTGATAACCAACATTCTTAATTTAGTTCTTGTTTTCTTTTTCTATGGAGCGAATAAAATATTGTTTATTTCCGATTGTTTTTTTTTCTTTTAATTTTTGCAACAAAAAAAAAAACACGTTACGCACAGCGTATCAGGCTTATTTGCAATAATTAATCGATGTTAAGCTTTTCCAGTTCACAACAAATAACAGACGTTATACAGCGTATTTTTCCTGATTCCAAGAAATTACATACATACATACATACATATGTATGTATGTATGTATCTTGGCTTTCATATTTTTTTAATTATTGCATCAAAAATAAATTCGATCAAGAATACACGACTTTTGTTTTAAGCAATTTTTGCGTTCAAGCGATGGGTGGGGGAGAAAGAGAAAAATATTACAGTTTTCTTCTTAATTATCTGTGATGACTGCAAAGCAAATGACGGTACTCGAGAGCCCGAGTTCAATCCTTTACCAAACTCAATCGCATCAACATCATAGATTGTTCTGATATGCATTAGACTCTAATGATTAGAGTCTGTGCTAATGCATATCACAGGGCTCTCTAAAGCAATGAATCGTCGACGACTAAAAATAACTAATAAAGAAATGCACCTACTTAACACCAGAGGCGCTGCAACGATGCCATAAAAAATTAACAAAACTCTTAATAGCAGACTTGTAAAACGAGTCAAGCTTAATAATTTAATAATTCAACAGTCTGTCCTCTCTTCATTATCCCTTTCTTAAAGAAGGTACATGCAAAAAAAAAATATATTCTCTCCTCTCGAGAAGTGGCTTAACAGAAGTTGAAGCCCGTGAAGGAACAATTGCAACTTAAAAATACAATCAGCAAAGGCTTTTTATTGCACACATATACATATGTATATACATACATACATATGTAATAATATTTTCGGCATCTCATTAAGGCGCTCACTTTATATGAAGATGATCAAAGATGAGTTTCTTTTGTGAGGGTTTCCAAAACAGTTTTTTTTCTAATCTAGTATAACATTTCGTGGGTTGCACCGCTTTTAGAAAACATCTGCATTTTCACGAATTTTCATCCAATACCATATATGAACATATGTACATACATATGCATATAAAATGTTAAACTATACCTATACATATTTTTAAAATCTTTCAAGCCTCCGTACGTCGAAAATATTTTGAGAATCGTCATAATACAAAACAATCTACCAGGGATCGTAACGTAACGTAAAAATTAAAAAATAAATAAAAATCATTGCATCTATAGGTAGTCCATGTAACATAGAGTATCTTGGTATATTCCTTGTACAGGTAGCACTTCTCTATTAGTGTGATTTTTTCAGTTTAAGGGCCAATCCCACGATATCGAAAACGTTCGACTTGTAGTACACTTACATTTGAAACAACAACAAAATATTAAAATTTGTTTTTGTTTTGAATGTACGTGTGCGACAAGTCCAACGTTGTCGACATCGTGGGATTGGCCTTAAATTTGAAAAATAATCGTTTTTTTTCGATTCCTGCAATCTACATATAAATATGTCTATCTGACACATAGGCTTGGAAAGGCCATTTTTGGGGGTGCATTGCGCTCTAAGAATTGCTGTTGCCACCCCTACAGTTATTCACCCTTATTCCAGTTGTCGACATCGACGTCACTTTAACACAAAACAAAAAATTGGGGCTTCCTTACTCGCTACCGAGAAGAATTTTGTGCTACTGACAATCTATTTCCGTTTCCTAAGGTCCAAAAAATAGCATAAACCTGCCAACAGGAGTCAGTTGTTTTCGACAACGAGTATAGAAGCCTCAATTTTTTGATATTGTGTTAAAGTGACGTCGATGTCGACAACTGGAATAAGGGTGATTAAAATTATTTTAATATTATTCATGAAAATCACCAGTCAAAAGCCCCCACCCCCTCGCCCCCCCCCACACACAGGAAAAAATTTATAGCTACGCCAATGATCTCAGAAGGGGATAACAGCAATATTTTTTTTCGCGAACAGCTTCATTGTATTCATATACATATGTATGTACATATGTATATGCATACACAGATACTTACATATACATACATACACCGCCAACATGACAATTTCCTTTTATTTTTCCCACACAATTTTAAATGATGGATGGTTATAGCACTTGATGTGAAAAACGGGCATACGAGCTTGTCTAACAGATGCAATAAAAAAAAAAGAAAACTTGAGTGTTTCATGCCTTGTGAAGAGCACTTTTCACCTTTTTATGCAAGAACCCTTGTATTTTGTGTTAATGGCTGCTTAAAGTGTGCGGTTTTAATTTCTTTTTCTTTCTATTTTTTTTAATTTACTTTCTGTATATTAGTCTCTTTAATAGTTTTTGTTTTCTTTGTTTTTTTTTTAGTTATGATCGAGATCAACCATTCACTTTCCAACTGGGAGCCGGTCAAGTAATAAAAGGTTGGGACAAAGGTTTACTTGACATGTGCGTAGGTAAGTATCAAACCTTGTGTCCAAATTAATGCATTTGATTGCACATATTTATAAAATGTTTGCTGCATTTCAGGTGAAAAACGTACATTGACCATTCCCCCAGAGTTGGGTTATGGCGATCGTGGTGCTGGAAATGTGATTCCACCCAATGCTACTTTGATATTTAAGGTTGAACTCATCAATATTAGTAATAGTCCACCCACAACTAATGTATTCAAGGAAATCGATGGGAATGACGATAAGCAATTGAGCCGCGAAGAGGTAAACGTTTATGTATGGATCGCACGTTTTTTTTTTCTTACATTAATTAAATATTATTTGTTTCAATCATCAAGGGGTGCTTTTGACTATTACCAGTTATCCAATATGAAAAATAAAATAAAATATAAATAAATGGAAATATCGCATCTGCTCCGTTACGATAATACATAAAGCATAATTTATTTTTTTTTTCAATTCAGGCAATTTGGTGGAAATCGGTTGTGGACTAGTGTGAACTTTTAAACGAAGTTCAACAAAAATTTAATTGAAAAAATCCAATAGTAAAATATAATCAAAACTGTTTTTTTTTTATTTTAACCCCCACCAAAAAACAGGGGTGTTATAACCTTATCGGAAATTTGGCTAACCTTAAACTAACTTTAAGTTAACTATTTCGCAACTAGTACTGACTGACACTTGGATTACTTTGCAATGTAATTAACTGACTATTTTAACATTGCGATGTCCTAGGCGGTCGTCAATTGTCTCACTCTGCACTACTTTCAGCTAACTTAAAGTTGAGTTTTTTAAATCCCTTGGTAGTCAATAAATTAAAATTTTTTTTCCTGGTTTTGAACATGTAACATCACACGTAGTGCACTCAACGCGCTACCACTCGGCTAAGCTGCCATCTAAAATAACAACAGCAAAATTGAAATGAGTTTTGAAGTAGCTGAGAATAAATTTGTTGGCTCTCATCAAATTGGATTACATACGTACTCAACTGAGAAAAATTAATTTTGGGTTTATTCTGGATGACTTTGCAGCTAGCTTTTAGTCAGTCTAAGAAAAGTTAACTATAAGTTAACTAATTTTGTAGTCAACCACACATTCTCCGACAGGGAAGTTTGTAGTGTGTGTCTGTGTATCTGTGTACATATATGTGTGTCTGTCCGTGTCCACGTAAGGCCCAAACGGCTGGACCGATTTTGATCTAGTTTTTTCTGTCTGAAAGGTGAATTGATCGAGAAGGTTCTTAACTATGTTTGAAGAAAATCGGATCAGCCGTTTAGAAGATATCACATCTTTTCTAGAAATATCGGGGGTTTTTAAAATTTTTAATTTGTTATATTTTAAATTCATTCGTTTTTAAAGTCGATTTCCATCACATTATGCATTATGTACATATTTTTACCTTAATATAGAAACGCCTTAACTCATTATGATTTCAAATCGATTTTTTTTTTGCCTATTTCGATAGGTAAGCCTCTAATCTATGGAAATATGGAAAAACCCAGGCGTACACTCTGTATTATTACTCTGTTTGAAAAATAATGATTAACTAGGTTCTGCCTATAAATAAATTATGGTTTCTGTATGGACCTAGCAGGTCTGAAATTTCCTTGCAACTATCCAACACTAACATTTCGCCATTCATATTAATACCTATGCACTGTTTATATCTTTTGTGGACAAATCATGTTGCCAAATATTAACATTTAATACTTTTCATTATTCTTTTGCAAACTTTTTTTAGGTCAGCCAATATTTAAAGAATCAAATGACTGCTGTTGAAGGCCAAAATTCTGATGATTTAAAGGGTATGCTTGCGGAAAATGACAAATTGGTGGAAGAAATTTTCCAACACGAAGATAAAGATAAAAATGGTTTCATATCGCATGAGGAATTCTCTGGTCCAAAGCATGACGAGCTGTAAAATCTGCTAACAGACCTTACATACATACATACATATATGTATATATATATACATACATATGTATATAGTACACATACTTATTCCATCACTTATTTAATTAGAATTGTTTGCTTTTAAATTCTCCTGTTCGTTTTTATTTTAATTTATTTGTTAATAGAAATCATAATTCAAATACGCTTTAGAGCTCTTTTAAGAGATGAGCAGAACTTAAATACAATTTTTTTTAATTCAATCTTTTCTTTTTTCTTACAAAGAAAATAAAACACAATAAATAAAAATAAACAATTTATATGTATGTAAACTTAAGTTGTTAAATTAGCTTAAATGTCATATTTTGTAAAGGAAACTATGGAAGAAAAAAACTAATAAACTTTGATAGAAATATACCTACATGTAATAAATGAAACAAAGTGTGTATATTAACATAAAGTATGTAATTGTATTTATGCAAACACAAATTAATTTAAGTGAACAATTTTGTATTGAAAATAAATAAATTAAAGTAAATTTTTTTTTTAAATAATCTGTTTTAATGATAATATTCCAAATGTATACATAATAGTTTGAAAATTTTAAATAGGAAACCTTATTTATGTGTACAATAGAGCGTCGCACCTTGTATGACGATGGAAAATAAATTTTGTTTCAGACCTCTCAGACTATAGATTACTTTGTTCTATGACGATTCCCAAAAAAAAAAATTTAAGATTCTAGTGATAACCGCTCGTAGGCTGTATCGTGTTTAAAAAAAGGTCTGTTTAGTACTTTTTTGGATTTTTTTGCAAGTAAAAAGCACCATTTATTCACCCTTATTCCAGTTCTCAGCATTGACGTCACGTCAATGCAATACCAAAAATTTGGGAGTTGTTTAGCTGTTGTTGAAAATGTCTGACTGCTATTGACAAGCTCATGCTAGACCTTAGGGAACAGAAATAGACCTTCAATAGCGCAATATTATTCTAGAGATCGAGTAGACAAGCTCCAATTGATTGGTATTGTATTGACGTGATGTCGATGTTGACAACTGGAATAAGAGTGAATAACTTGACAGCGCCACTGTGTTTTACATATTGCGAAAGCAATGTATACATATACATATATCGCACACTCAATCATAAAGAGTCACAACTCAAAATTATAAAAGTGCTTTTGCTTTTTTATAAACCACTTAATTGAAGAAATCTATAACGACCTCAACAATTTCTTTTGCAATACAGCCTTCTTGAAGAATATAAAATAGCGTTATGATTGTTTTTATGTCGTATACTTCCGTCATTTGTACAGTATCAACAGCTGTTTGCAACTACTCAGCATCTAAAATTTTTTGAGTTGTGACTCTTTATGATTTAGTGTGCGATATGTAGATGTTGTTTTTTACATTTATTTTCAATTATATCTCACAACTAAAATTTTAACTGAAATAAAGTGAGATAATAAAAATCATGTTGAAATAATTAGTGCGTTAACAACTTCTAACAACTCCTAAAAAAAATACTACATTATTCGAGACATTTTCAAGCGATATACGTCACCAAAGAGAATTAATTATCCTTATGCACAGTGGTTAAGGGTGTCGTTGGTTGAAATAGTTAGAACGTCGGCTAAAAAACCGAAGGTCCTGCGTTCAAATCCGATCTCCGACAGCCATTAAGATAACAACACCACGCATTTTTCTGATGTGCATTAGTGTCCTTTCTATCAGTTGTTGTGGGAAAAGTTCTAGTGATGCAGGCATAACACACTAGTCACTAAAATCACAACGGCTTCAGCGGATGATAATCCTAATGTAACATCAGAGCGCCCTCCTTCGTCGGTATTGTGTAGCAGAATCATCGGCGAAGTAAAATAACCAATAAAATGGCTACAAAACACAGCTTCAAAGTTTAATACGCCTCATTAACACCAGAGGCGCTGCAACACTGCATTATTGAAAACGTGCAAAAATCAGAGTTGTAAAAATAATGAAGCTTTCCTCTATCTCTTCCTTCACCACCTAACTTATCTATCACTATCCCTTCCCTATCACCCTCTCACACTATCTTCTCTTCAAATCACAGCTAGCACAAAGGGATCATTGTATTGGACCCAATTGAGCTGGACTCTAAATTTCACCCTTCCTTGCCAGCAGCCTGCTAACCTAACCTATGCACAGTGGTGCGCTTCGGTCAAAAGACAAGTTTTCACTTTGAAAAAAGAAAATTCAAAGTTATTTAACTTTTAGTAAAAGGTACCTTTTTAGCTTTATTGATTATTTAATATTTATTTAAATACATAGAAGTAAATACAAATGTATGTACACTTATATAGATGTAGATACGTAAACAATAATATTCCGTTCGGATTATTTTTAAATTTTACTCTTATGATACAGTTTCATATGTGCTATTTAAATATGTATTATAACTAATATAGTAACTCAAATATTTGTCCACATAAAAACAAGTGATCATAAGAGTGGGACTAATCAATTTTAGAAGAAACAAAAAAAACAAGAAAACAAGTACATATATAAAAATAATTACATATTATCAACATCATTACTAGCGTAAAATTCTTAAATATTTAAAATTAATTGGCTTCTTCACTTCGTTTATTGGAACATAATTAGTTTATATTGAAAAGAGCAGCCACTAATTTATTAACTTATGCAATTGCACTCAATTCTCTCTTTCTCTAACACACATACATATGTATATCTCATTAAGAATCTTATATTGAAAGGCTGAGAAGCATTTAAACAGCGATTAAAAAATAATTCTTTTGTCCTCTATATTCAATATACTAAAAATTTATAATATAAAATATCAACTCTAACATAATAGCTTCTTCAATGCTAGAAGAAATATTATGCAGGGTAGGAATCAAATGGTTATCCAATGCGTTCATATAGAGAGGTGGAAATTTTGAACCACGTGTTCCCGCCTCATAACCAACCTGAAAGAAAAGTAAAGAAGTAAGTAAATCTATTTTTCGAAATTAATTTAAGATTAATATATTTTTCTAACTTTATCCAAAATCCTCTAACCAACTCAAATCAGTAACATACAAATATAAGTAAGTTGTTTATTTTTTTGACTTTGAATTGTAGAGACCATACACATTCGTACGAAAGAAATTTTAAAAAGCATAATAATGCCATCATTTTTAAACAAGATCTATGAGAAACAACATTAAGGAAGTATTTCTGCGCTACCGTTTACCGCACTTAGTAAATTGTGAAAACATTCATTTCGAAAATAAAAACTTACATTATCCTGATGCAAAGTTGCTCTAAGACCAATTTTTGTGCTCTTACTTGCAGCCAGAAGATCTAGAAAAGGCAATAATGCCACCGATGTGCTTCGAGCTATTTGTTCAGTCATTCGCGTGATATCCGATGTTGTAGCGGCACTAATAGTCGATGAGTTAGTATTGTACCAATTGTCATACTAAATAATTAAAAATGTATATTGAAAATGTATATAGCGAACATGTAATATATTACAAAAATATATTTACATACATATTGTCACCTTAAATGCAAACGGACGTAAGTAACTACACTTTTATATTTTTTTAGAGGAGAAACAAAAAACGTTTCAAAATTAATAATGATAAAATGTTCCTTAAAACTTTCTTCGAAATTTACTTGTAGTATGGATACTTACATATATGTTTCTAACCATTTGTTTTCTTTTTACATATATTTGAACTTTTATGTTAGTTACGTTCTTTGCAATAAAAATAAAAATAGATGCATTCGTATTACACGTCCGTTTAAATTTATTTAATAAAGTCATTTTTGACGGCAAAGGTCTAATTATTTGCGTGAAGATGTAGTTTGTGTAGTTACGTCCGTTTGGATTTAAGGTAACGATATGTAAATAAATGAAAAATTAAAAATTAACTTACCTTAATCACATAAATATCGGTCAAACGAATGGAGTAATTTGAATTCGAATAATTGAAACTGGCATGTACTCGCATACTTGATATGCCATCCATTAATCGATCATCAATTGGCGATTTAACACTATAAATATGCAATATTATAATCGTTAAAACGTTAGCTGGAAGTGCAGTAGAAGATAATAAATATTTATATTTACCCGATATTAAATTCTTTATCATTATCAACCCATTTGAGGCAGACAATTTCAGTGTGTTGTTCATCAGCATCCACCGGGCCACAAATAATGGTAACATCAGTTTGGTTTTTTAAGGAGTTACGCACTTCTTCCATTTTTGAAGGTAGAATTTGAACCATAAGACCATCTTCAACAATGCTGCATTTTCCAGACAAACCGCTTGTGGTTTTCAAGGATTCATTAAGCACAAAAAAACTTGCACCCGTTACTGCAATGAAGCGTTTGAAATGTTAAAAATAAAAAGACAATCGAATGTGAGGGCGAAAAAAAAACTTCAATAAAATACTTTTTCGGGGCTGTCCTTGTATATTGATAGCTTGAGTGGAATAAGCATACATTTCAGTGCGATCGTCATTTACATTTTGCATACACACTAAATGACCATCTGCTGACTTTGAAAAGTTTCCACCAAAAGCTAAAATGTGATCGCTTGAATTGTTTATAGCCTTTATTACATCTTCTAAGCGATTACGAGGTATGACCACAGTAGTTTGACGATCCTCCATGTGTATATACATTCCTCTTATAAAAGGCAACGTGTACGTATAATTACGAAAATCCTGAAAGCAAAACAATAACAAGTTATAGTTATACTGGCCTCAAGTCCAAATATAATTTGTGCTTACTGCCAAAAAGCTAATAATTGTGTGTGCGATTTCAGCATAAACGGAATCTCTATTGACCATCGAGACATGAGGACAAGGATAGTAACGATACTGGGCACCCAGTCGTAACATTAAACGCAATGGAAACACTTTTGCCCATGGAACTTCATAACGATGTATCAAAATCCCAATTAAATATGGATTTTCTGGTAGAATAATATCTTGCATACATTGAAATGTGGGTCGTATAAAAATGAAGCCGCCATAATCTCGGGATCCTAAGAAATTTGATTGTTGTGGACATGTGTGACTCAAATCTTGAATGGGATTTCCCGACTCTGCATTATTATATATTTCATTCAAATGAACAAAAATGTCCTTCGGTATCAGCTTTTCAGCTATTGCATCTTCTTTCGAGGATGGTACTTCGAATTCCAGTAATATAACAATCTCATCGTTGCCCACATGATGCATTCCATATGTTGTGAAATTAATTACCGAACGATTCAAGCAACATTTTACTGAAAACATAAGCATTTATTGCAAATAATGTATTTATTCAATTATTTTTAGGTAATTTGATTGGAATTGCGTTAAGGATAAACATATGAGAAACGATTATGTATATTATGTCAGGTACTTACAATTGACGATTTTGACATAAACAAAGAAATTCTTTTGCACAGCAAATTTGAGAACTTCGTTTTGTAATCGTTGTATTAAGTCATAGCTGTTGATCACATCCTTGTATTCAAAATCACAACCACTTTCATCTTTTGCAATCACAATTGGTGGTAAGCTTGTTTGATTTTCTGGTATAAAACAACCATTTGCATCGCACCCTGATGGTGGTAAGCGTTTGGCTCGGTTGTTATCCTGACACTTTATCAAAGCGGATGGTGCATTATTATTTTCTGAAGATGTCATATTACTAAGTTTGGAAGCTGAAATTAATTTACGTTTAAAATGCTTCATTAATGTGTTTGGATATAAAATTACCTGCTCCATTCGATATATTTATTGCTGAATTCGATTGCACAGTATTTACAGCAGCTGCAGCCGCCGACGGCGGTATAGAACCTCTAAACAATTGTGCCACCAAGCCCATCGTGGTAGCGTCCGTAATATGCTCTGCGTGTGCTGGTGTTGGAGGTTTATTATTTCCACTCGAAACTCTATTTGAACGATCACTTTGCTTCCGCGGTTGCTTGGGCTCGTTCCACTGATCTATTCCAGCCAGATCGCTGCCCGGTGCAATCCCGTCGCTAAACATTACAGACTTACGTTTGCGAGCCTTCTGACCGCTTGAATTAGAAGAATTCGATGAATGACTTCCGTTGTCTTTCTTTAGTACCCCTACGGGAACGATGACACTGGGTAGTGTTTTTGGTTCTGCGCTAACTTGTCTATATGGGGGAATAGTAGAGCAGTACTCCATTGGGTTATTAGGATTGGGAGATCGTGCAGCCGATGTGATATTGTTTGCCACGCCACTTGAATCTTGTGTAAGCTCAGAGGGTTTCACATCAATTATTTTAGAGTTCATCACGCCCTGTGCTTCTCTTTGGGTTAGTATCAAAAAACACTGGACGCAAATTCTAGATTCCGACTCTGTGAGAAATTCTAATTTGTATTTTTGCGAGCAACAGACAGAACATAAAACTTTGCCACAAGCCCGACAGTGATGCCGACGTTTTATCATTGTAAATTTAGCTGAGCATTGCATACATCCTGTTGCCATATTATCGGGAACCCATATTGGAGGAACTTTTCCCAAATTAGCATTAGGATCTTCACTATATCCAGTTGCTTCGGCAATTTCATTTGCTAATAGATTTCCCTGAGATTCTTCTTCAGGTGATGGCGTTTGATATTCTGGCGATTCCTGCTTCAATTGGGCATTTTCTTGTTGTGGTTCGTTTCCTGGTGGAGTTTGACCAGCATTTGCATACAAATCCAGTCTTTGTAAAGCTGGTAAGTCCAATGATGTCGGTCTTTGAGGTCTTGATGTATCAAAATCATCCCCGGCTTCAAAGTTTTTTGGACGAATAATATCGCCTTCTAACGAAGAGGACTCGCTATTACTACATGACGATACTCCAGAATTTATTACCATATTATTTTCTGATTCTTCTACATATTTATCATTTTCAAACTGTGCTCTTACTTCGGAAAACTCTACGGTTGAAGCCTGTGAAAAACTGTCACAATTAGGATGATCCGCCGAATTGGATGCAGATACATCATCTTCTTTATGTTCAAAATCTGTGTTAACATTTATTTCCTTATTTTTACACTTTGGCATTTCTAAAGTTTCGGAGATTCTGGATTTTACAAGTGTAAGGTCGGTTTTAGACTTTGCTTGCTCATCTGAACCATCTTCATCGATATCCATTTCCTGGAGCATGGAATCTAATTCAGTATCTGAAATATCATCCATAGTAGAGCAAAATGTTATTGGTTGCTGAATTTGTCTTGGAATTTCCACATATGCCTGAACGGGTTCTAGTGCTTGCGGTAAACTAGCTGCATTGGGTAGGAGAGATTGCACGAGCTGCTGCATCTGCATCTTTTGCTGTTGTACAGAATCATTTATAACTTCCACTGATGTATTAGGGAGTTCAGAATCTGCAGAGTTTAGCGCAGCCGCCGAAGTTGCTACTTTGTCGGATATATCCCTTAATTGGCTCAAAGCTGATGTATCTTCTAATTCTTTCAGATTATCTAAGACTTTTCCTAACGACGACGATGATATTGATGCCTCTAAAGGTAAAATTGAATGTGACTGAAAATTAACACTTGTTATAGAAATCGAAGATAAGCCCTGGGCCAACTCGTCAATATTTTTACTCTTATTGTCGTCGGTAAATGTTTTCTTCACAGATTCGCTACCTTCATAATGTCTTTTCTCTGAATTTTCCTCTCCATTATTTTGAGAACATATTGAGTCATTGCAGGAAACGTCTTCTTTCCCATAAAATAATTGTTTGCTCCTTGTATTGTCTATTGCTATATTTTCTGTTGCTGGGGTTGTATCTTCTACAAAAGACTCAACTTCGAACGATGGCCCAGACGAAAAAGTTGAATTCGATGATGTGGTTAAAGATTCGGATGTGAACGAGTTATTAGAATCAATTGCATCTTTTTCTGCCTCATCGTTATTTGCCGTAAGTTTATTTCGTTTTTCCTCTTTAAATTTATGAATATCCTCGCTTTCTTCCACTTCATTTTTATACTCTGCTAATTCCCGCTTAGACGAGTTCTCCGTATGTTGTGGCTGAAACGTATTAGCGCCACCATAGTCATCATAAAATGACTTTTTGCATATTTCGGATACTGACGAAGATAGTGATTTAGACTCCGAAGAAACAATTTTGCAGTAGTCATCAAAACTATTACAGACCTGTGAAACTGCTTTAACAGAAGCGTTTTCAGTGGAATCTTCTTCCTTGCATGGCTGCACATAGCCGTTCTTTATATCTGAGGATGGTGTTATCACTTCTGCTTTTTTAGAAAGTTTCTCCTCAGCTCTCCTTTGTTCATTTTCTGCTTCTTCGTGTAATTCTAGGTTGTCTAAAACTTGATCAATATCTACCAGATCCATTTTACAAAGGTCAGACTAACAAGCAAACCTTCGAAATAAGTCTAAATTGAAGTAAATTGGTTAATGAACGATTTTACATATTAAATTACTAGCTCTATCAGTTGCCGGAGTTGTGGATTTTAGGTATGATTAAACGAAAACGACATCACACAAACAACTGCACGTACATATTTAATATATGAAAACGTTCAACAAATACTATCGCAGGAGTTGTTCAAACATTAAATCGGGTATTGTATGTGTTTTTTTTTTTTTGAAGATGAATCACTTTTGTTTTTTTATTTAAGAGCAAATAACACTTTTTTATATTCACAAAATAAACAGATTTTAGATAAATTTTTTAAGCCTGTCTGTTTTTTGTGTTGAAAAATTAATGTTTTTCTACTTTTGAATTAATACTTTTCGTTTTTCTACTTTGTTTCTACATAATTTCACTAAAATCACCCATGTTTTTTTTTCATTTTTAGCTGTATAACAAACTAATAAAATTCAAACAATATTATTAATTTGTTCCCAAATTTAATTATTCCAACACGAATCCAAAAATTTTCTCAACAATTAGATGACAGTTGGAAAAGAGAAACGTGAAAAAATTAATCAGTGCTGCCAGACGTATGTCACAGGGTATACTACTACTACTTTGTGCGTATATATTTTACGGCACTATACAGTGGACTTTATGCTCTGTTAACACACTCATATGTTTGTATATAATTGTTTATGTGATTTGATTTTAATCATACAGTAATTTTTACTTATCTTTCAATATCCAAGATTATATATATATATATATATTGTCCTGGAAGCATGAGGTTTTGATTTAAAATTGAATGTTAAAACAACACCTTTTGTGAGCGAATTGAAAATTATATTAACATTGTTAATTATATTAATTATTGTTTGAAAGTCTTAAAAAAGCATTTTTATCAAAAGTTTATGTTAGTCAGCTGATCGTATCTTAACAGAAACAGAATAACAATATTACAAATATGTGTAATTAATTATATTAACAAAAAAGTGCGAATATATAAAGTGATATTCAAAACTACATATCTGTGAAGTTTGAAAAGTGGTTTTGTAGTAAGTTATCGCATATTTTTAAGTTTTCTGCTTAATACGAATCTTTTAACTATATTTTCATCTTAACTCATCTTTCATCAATCGTCTATATTTTCAAACTGATTGATGATTTTCTTTAGTTTAACAAATATTGTTTAATCTATGTACATAATTCGTTACTTGGTGTTAACCGATCAGATTTTTTGGCAAGTCTATTTCACAGATCTCATAGGCTCATAGCCACTGTTGACGAACACCAGAAATAAAGGGAATTTGTATTTTATAAGAACAATTTTGTAATCATTTTTGAAATAAATTTTCAAACAATCAGGAGACAGAGGGGAAATATTGAATTAATACGGTAGCACAATTTAACCAGAAACTTCATAATCCTTGAGGCTATGTCAGATAAAACCTTTGATTGGCGTTGCGTTGAAGATTCACTTTAACAAATAAGATGGAATGTACATGATTATATGAAACATGTCACATAAAGTACTTTTAACGCAAAGCGAAGCAACTCTCAACTTTTTGCGTGCTTTGACAATCAGTTGGTATACTTTTCTTAATATGTTTGACCAAACTCGGATGTAAATATGAAATTTTACTGAACTTTTTGTAAATTTACATAAAAACGAGATAATGACATCAGAGTAATAGAATAGTGCAGTATTTTATGCATTAAACAAAAAGTGAGTGTTTTCAAAGTTTTCATTGTGTCATGCACATTTTGCGTCACGCTTTTTCCCAAAGTTAGAAACGTCACGCAAAGCGTTGAAGTTGTATCTGACACCGCCTTTAAATTTGTATTTACATATTGTTACGGAAATGGCCGTCGGGTTAATATAAGTGTTACGCAAGAATATTCGAACAGGGCTAATATAAAGAAACATCCAGAAGTATTTAAATAGATAACTAAACGTTCACTCGTATTCACATACAAGCACTATAGCAAACAACTATATACACATGCGTAGCACATACATACGTGATTAAACGTAAACAACCAACAACAACTACAAGCGTCTGCTTATTAAGAAGGTATACATAGCTACATGCATACATACATACATGCCTGACAATTCCAACTAAAGGCAGAAATAAAAGTAAACAACCACCTAATGATGTATGCATATACACACGTATGTACATAGTTACCACTTGAACTTAATTACGCGCTTTGTAAACAACATTGAAGATAATGATGATTCGGTCTAGACTTTGCATGAAAATTCTAGTGGTTGTTGTGCGAAGTATAAAAAGGGGTTGACGCATCCAACAGCAGTTCAGTCGCGATCAAAAGTCAGTTGGGAATAAGTCAGTTGCGAAGAAGCTCAGTTGCTAATAAGAAGTCTGTTGTTAATCAAGTGAGTTGACAATTAAGTTGTGCGCAGTCCGTGATTTGTGATACAACAGTGAGTTGATATTTGAGTCTGTGCTTTACAATACGTGAGTTGGAAATTGAAGAGACTATAGTACAGTCTATAGTGACAGTTAGAGTCTGTCGTGATTTGAGTTTATTGTGGAGACCCTTGACTGAAGAGTAAGGGAGCAGTGGAAGCTGATAAAGGTGTGTAAGTGAAGCCAGCGAGTCTTGATCTAGAGTGTATCAACTGTGAGAGTCTGCCATAGAGTTGTTATTGGTGTATCAACAGGAAGTGACGGCAGAGTTTGTCTTGTATGTAACGAGCAGCAGAGAAAGCAGAATTGTGTCAACACTAGCGCAGCCAGTGGTCTAAGACGTGTATATACAACAGCGTGGAAGGCGTAGTGGTAACCAGTTGTGGTAAATTGAAGTAATCTTTGTATTTGTATTTAAGCTCTTGAATTGAATTTAGATTAGTGTATTTATTGATTAATAAAGAGTGTATCATTCTTAACCCTAATTAGTACACTGGGGTCTTTTATTTATTGCAAATCTACGAATCTACGGAAAAGCGTTTTTAACAGAGAATAAAAACGTAACAATATGTAATTTATTTTAATATGCTGCTGTTGCAACAAGAAAGTAAGTGTAAGTGCATGTGTATTTAAAAAGGGACTGCAAAAGAGCGCTAGCAAGTGTTGCAGCGACATCACTCTTAATCTTAATCGTCTCTAACTCGTTGTATCTGTTAGATACTCGCTGAAAAGCGAGAAATTAGTTCACTATTGTGTATATTTTTCAGAGTGACACTTTTAAATTATACTCAATGAATAATCGAATAATTAATTTTCAATCAACTTTAAACAATTTGTTTAATAAAATCGGTAATGCCTAGACATCAAATTATTATGGAATTATACAATATGTGATCTCGATTTCATCAATAACAAGTAATGTGAAAAATACAAGAACTTGCAAAGTTAAAAATATAAGAAGTAATTATAGGTATAAAATCATTAAAAAATCCTGTAAAACAAATTTCTACATTTTTATGTATACATACATACGTACAAAACTACACTGTAGTAACTTTATTAAATGCGAAATAATTAAGATTCTTATAACAAAAATAATATACACATGCAAATATGCATAAGGTGTTGTATTTAAGCAAAGTTTAATAATAGTGATGAACACTTCACTTTTGGTCACTGTCGTCGTGTGGGGAATATATAGATGGAATTGTAATGAAAATAGACACATATGAGATGCAAAAAAAAACTAAATAAAAACTAGAAAAACTAATGTGTGTAGATTAATGGCCTATGTATGGATATTTCTAATTTCCTTACAAACTTCGCACAAAAATTATATTTGGATGTACGTACATACACGTACATATGTACATGTATTTATACTACACGTTAGAAGGTATGTAGTATGTGTGTATCTATTGCGTTATTTTGCACACAAATATACCTATTTTGTTAATAAAATATACATAAATATACCTATATTATAAGAGCCATTAAAAAGTCTAAGAGTGTAGAAAGGTCCTTTAAACCCTTGAAAACCTCAATTATTTTGGACTTACATAAAAGTTCGTTTGTACAGACGTTTCATTGTTATAGGGTTTCAAGGAGATAAATAGGCGCTTTTAATCATTATTATTTAATTTTAAATTCCGCAAACTTATCTTCTTATTTCACACTTATGTATGTATGTGCAATGTACATTTTATATACAAAACAAAGAACTTTGTTTATAGTGTGTATGTATGTATGTATTTAGGTATAACTTTGCAAATATACTTTTTCTTTCTATCATCATAGGTACCTACTTGTTAAAGAAACTACATATGTATGATGGAAATATAGGTACAGGAATGTCTATAATATCATAATTAATCAAGCATGAATGTATGTATTTTTGTATGAAATACTATGTAGGTATAAACATGTCAAACTAATAAATTACACAGGTATCATAGTGATCAGTTCACAAATAATACGAAGAATATTATGTACATGCACAATGTTGCATCTGTTATTAATAGATTACATATTGTTGAAACTGTTACTAGATATGTATGTATTTGGTAACCTGAAAGTATAATGGTTACATCTATAAAACATTGTATCTTCATTTTGAGTAGGCATGATAGGTACTTACCTGCTAAAAGGATTCTTATTTTTATTGTAATAAATTAATACATTCTGAAATAGATAGATTATGTACATATGTATGTATGTATTTACATACTTTCATACATACATAATATGTATATTATCTATGTATGCACATGCAGAAGTTTGTAAATTGTATGTAATTATTATTTTTCCAGGAATCTAAATATGTTTGACAGGCATACTACTTTTAAAGTGGCAAACTTCAATCGAGACAGTGCAGCGATAAACCATTATGGATTCTCCAAAGAACAACAACGTACACAATAATAATAATAATTTCGAACCCGATACTATGCAGCGAGGTGAAGAAGATTTTATACGTACTGCCTTTGAATATTCGTTTCCCACCAATGACGACGATGACACCGAAAGTAACAAAAGTACACCGTATTTTACACCGATGGAGTTTTTGCAAAGTCCATTCGATTTTCCTACACCACGGCTGGCAGATACAGAAAAAACAATTAGTACTTGCTCATCGACGAGTGTAATAACAACGACAACGAGCGCAGTTACAAGCTCTAATATTGTTCAAACGACATTAGAAGAAATGGATAAAATCCCAGTGATGATGCAATCAAAGGAAATGGAAATTGAGAAACATAGTCCAAAAATTAAGCAGTCTAGCCCAAAATCGATAATCAAGCATTTAGAACCATCGTCACCCAGCTTACATAGGAAATTTAGACGATTCTCGTTATACGAGCGTAGATCTTGCTCCCCACAACATTTAATTTTAAAAAACGCATCATCTGTTGAATGCACCGTCGATACAAATAAAGAAAATACTAAACCGAAATTCAAAAAGGATAAAAATGAAGAGTCCGGCGGTGGCAATAATTCACCAAGTATGATTTTAGATGAAACTGGCTCACCCAGAATATTGACATCTTCGGAAGCGGCCATGATATCATCCGGACGTTTAACGTATTCTCCAAAACTACTAACTTCCATAAACAATATAAATTTGGCATCACCATTGGGCGTTATAAGTTCGGCAGGCTACAAAAATGGCAATTATTTCAAGTTTCCAGAGATCGACCAAGTCGTGCAGGATATTCAAGTGCAACAGGTCACGTCAACGGTTGTCGATGATAGCGTTACATCAAACAAAGACAATCAAGTGGTCAAAGGCCATGGCACAAAGAATGAAGGAGCAGATGATAAATCGATGTCAATCAGGGATCCAAGATCAACAACTTCAACTCTACCTAAAACCGAAACCAAAAGAAATCGCAAAAACAAAAATAATTTAACCATAAAAATCATAAATAACTCATCGTCTACAGCAATGGTCCAACCTCAACATTGTGTCAATACCACCATCAATCCGGGTAAGCTACCTACTTCTCCGTCTTTAAATAAACCGAAAACTCCAACTATTAAATGTACCAAAGAAAAAGCCTTGTCGCTAGATTCGGCGCCAGTCACAAAAGACTGTGTGAAATCGACTCGGTTAAAGCCAGATTTAAATTTAAGCTGCGATGAGATTGATTCAAGTTCACACGAAAAGAAGCATATATCCCACTCTCATGATCGGTTGAGGGCAATTGTGCCAAATAGCAAGTCAACTCCATTGTCACAGCTGACAGCTCACAGTAATAATATCGTCAGCAAGTTGAACAAGGCTGTAATTAGAAGACGTATACCGACGTCCACAAGTGTAGATTGGCATCTGCAGCAGCGTAAAAATAACATGTTTAATATACCTGACATTACTAAAAAATTGTGTGAACACCGGAATGAAAAAGACGATGTAGTCTTAAAAGAAGAAGATGTATTGACGGAGACACAATCAAGTTTTCAAGGTTTGCAAACTCCGATCCCGGTTAATTGTGCCTCAACTTCATCAACGCATAGGACTCCTTTTAAGCATAATCCATTGTTGCACAACTCCAATACAAACTTGAAAACATTGCCTGAATTTCTAACTCTAGTGGAGTTTTCAACGCCAAGTGGAGGACATGTGGAGCCTCCGTTTAAACAAAAATCGATGGACTTGCCGAGTTCAACAGCTTCTAATGCTCCCGTGAAGACTATAAACTCTTCATCATCCACTAATTTGTTGCAGCGCAGAGGATCTAACCACAATCTTACTCTAAACCTCCATGGGTCTTGCAGCAATCTTTTAGGTTCATGTCGTTCTGGTCTTAGTGTTTCGAATTACAGTTTAGCATCTGTCGAAAATTCTACAGGCAATTTAAATTCGAAATCTAGTTGTAACATTAATATAAACTCATCACAAAATTCGCAAACCACTAATGTTACAACAATTAACACAACCCAAGGAGGCAAACAGAGCCTCTTTCGGAGAAGAGGCTCAAACCAAAGCCTAACACTTACCAATCTCACAGCGACATCCTGTGGCAATTTAAATTCTTTCGCTAGTCAAAATTCACTGAATGTTGAGCGAGCTCAATTGACTACTCTACCAAGGCCTACAGCCAATGCATCCTTGGGTGCCACTCCCCGAAGAGGCCTTCTCGAAAGACGCGGTTCGAACCAAAGCTTGACATTGAATATGAGCAGTTCTTTTGGCGGCATTGGCAGTGAAAAAGGAATATTAGGCAACAGCAGTATGAATTTAGGTGACACAAATACTGAGGAAAAGTTAGAATCCAGAAATCAATCCTTAGTATCGAACTGCTCTATTCATTCACACCAAAGACGCTTCTTCAGCAACGAAAGCTTAAATCGTAATAGCACGCAGTTTTCCGATTTAGACCAGACACAGAAAAGAAACCCAAATCAAATTTGCTTCGGCTCAGAAACAGATCTTAAGCCTAATGAATGTGAATCATCTAATCAAACTGTTGTTGGTAGTGATAATGCACATCCTGAGCATTTCAATTTTAGAGATTCTTCCGTTTGCACTTGTAGTGGCGTTCGAAACATAATGACGAAACCACTGTCTCCGCAAACGACTAGTGAAGAGTTTAAGATATATTTAGCCAGTGTACAAATGCTGCAAAATGCCTCGAACGTTTTAAGTGAAGAGGATTTGATTAAACTAAATTTTATCTTCGATAACAGCTATGCTGCGAACTCCAAGAATATAGCAGAGCAAACCATACCCATATTGAATATGCCCGCCTCAAACAAAGAAGCCGAAACACCACCGCCCTCTGTAGCCAATATTGAAGATAGTGAAATTATTGAGAGGTATTTGCATGTTGTTAAGGACATACTGCAGACCCAGCGGCTAGATGATGAGGAACAAAAACGAGTGTTTCGAAGCCTTCACAAAGAATTTTGGGATTTGCCTTTAAATCATCAAGAAAAACCGATGGTTATCGCTTCTCAAGCAAAAAATCGTTATAAAACTATATTACCCAATGAAAACTCACGAATTCATTTGGAAAAGGAATCGGATCATCTCATAGAAATGCTAAAAAATTGTGCAGATATCGATGAGGATTTAATAGGCGGCATAACAAAACAAATTTTAACTTCTAATGAAATGCCGTATATTAATGCTAATTTTATAAAAGTAAGTATTAAAAATTATTATTATTTTCCCTGTTCTGCAAAATCAAAATTGTCGAAACGTTTGTTATAAATAATTGCTCTGTCGGAGTTTATATTAGAAGAACTAACTCTGGTCTATCAAAATTGTTGAAACTATCAGCAACAATGATAGTAATGATTGGTAACAATGCCAAAGGCAGTTACCAAAAAAGTGCTGGATATGAGATTTTTATAAATATTTGTCAGTCCGTGGTGAGTTATGCGTTTCACAAATGTATTGAAGCCATGTATAGTGAGCTTTGTCCGAGATGAATTTCCCAAAATTTCATCCAACCCTCAACCCTGCGGAATTGAGGTCCAATACTATTTAAATCACAGCAATTTCGTTCCATTCTTGTTTCAAGTTTATTTTATTTAACTTTATTTTTGTACTTAAAATGTATATTATAAACGACAAAATTAACAAAATATGCAAACAATTTTTTTATTTTGATGATTTTTTCTGTAATGGCGGCAACAAAAATCTTAACGACTGTTTTCGCCACTTTTGACAGGCAAAAACGCCAAACGCGGTACTATTTAATCGACTTATTTGTAATAGATTTCATAAAAGTGTCGCATTTACTGGCGTTTTTGCCAATCACGATACCATTTTATAAAAACGCCTAATTTTCGCCACGAATCAAGGTGTATTATTACACCATGGAATAAATATAAGAAATAAAAAAAAAATGGCCACTCTAATGTTCATATGTATTATAAAATTAGATTTTTTCGTTTAATTTTCAGGGACCGGATTGCAACTCAAAATCTTATATAGCCACGCAAGGTCCTTTGCCCAACACAATTTATGAATTTTGGCTCATGGTTTATCAAAATATTAAAAAATTTATTTCGAAATCGGAAGATCCCAAAAAATCCAAATATCGCTACAGAAGCTCTATACATCAATATTATCCGAAAATTGTCATGCTTACAAATTTCATGGAGAACAACAGACAAAAGTGCTCGGTATATTTCCCAGTTGATCTAAATGAAATTTTCATTAGTACGTCTAGAGATGAAGTTGTACAACCAAGCGATAAATTTAAGGATTTTATTAATACGATATTAGAACAAAGAATGGACGATAATGCCACCCCAATGCCAATAACTAAAAGCTTAGGCGAATCTTTCCAAAAGGTAACATTGAGTACAATGAAGGTTGAAGTGGAAACACAACTTCAAGGTCACTTACCACATACATCCTTCTTTTTTGTTATAAAGAACGTAGGTATAGTGCGCAAAAATGGGTTCTCTATTAGAAAACTTATTATTTTGTATTGCGCAAAAATTATCGAATGTACTAACCATTTATTATTAACCAAATTCTTCGCTTATCACTATTGGTATCCTGACTGGCCAGATCATAGATCTCCCCGCGACATTAACACATTGCTGGACATTTCACTACATTTAATGAATTTTGGCAAATGTGAAGCAGAATTTCAACGGTTTGGAGATGCAGACTCTACTCCATCTTCTCACTTTAATGTGCAGTCAGTAGACCTGTATCATGACGATATTTTTAGTGTGGCACAACCTCTGCCAGTGATACACTGCTCCGCTGGTATTGGTCGAACCGGTTGCATGACCGCCATTCTAAATGGTATCCGTCAAGTACGACAAACGTTGGCTTTATCCTTGATATCAATGGCAACAAATGCTACAAATCAAACTAATGCTTCCTTAGCATTGAGCGCAGTTGACTTTCGTCTACCCAGACAGTTTCTTGAAGAGAATTTAATGTTGGTAAATTCTTTACCAGCTGATATTGACTGCAATTTCACGCGTGGTACAATACTCTACATTCACTACATCTTGAAAATGGAGCAAGAACTTAATGAAGGGAGCAATAAAAATGATCACTGCTTAAACAATGCAGATACATTATGGACGCTACCCTCACTAGCAGAACTTCCAAAGATGTGTAATATTTTTGTTGATGTGTTAAGCATTGTATGCAATTTAAGATTACAGCGCGGTGGTATGGTACAGAACTCGGAGCAGTATGAATTAATACATAGAGCCATATGTTTATATTTTAAACGTACATTTGCTTTAAAAAGATTTTAAGAAAAGTTAATCTTTTTCACGACACAAACGAACGCACACATAAATAGTATTGTAAAATCCATTAAATACCTTCTTCGAGACCAACTTCTTTCTTGCAGTAGATCAGTTATGAAATGTTTAAATAACAAATACACCCATATATACATACATATATTTGTATAGTATCTGGATTACACTAATTACAATTAATTATTATGTATAAATAAATGTTCGTTGACAAAAAAGTTGAACAAAAATATTAACAATTATAGTAAATCTTGGTAAAAAAAATTAATCCTCAATATGAACGAAATTGCAAACCTATTCAAAGGATTTTTAGATTTAAGTGTAAATGTAGATTTTAATAAAATCAAACTATTTTGCAAACTGCATACGAAATGCACGGTATATAATTAGTATATGTATGTGCATTATTATGCCTTAGGTTACAAAATTACAAATGTATATTATTATATTATTTATTTTTATTTATTTTAAAATCCAAAGGATGGGAAAATTTGTTATCTTTTTTCGAATCGAATGCATTTTTTTCAATAATTAAAAAAAACTTTTTTGTTGTAATATTTGTAGAATTATCATTTCATAAATAAAGGAGTAACTAGTCAGATAAAATATTTAATACATACAATAAGATTAAATAAAAATACTAATTCATTAAATGTAACAAAACGTGTAGTGTACTATGTACATATATTTATTTACGAAACTTTTTTGCTTTTACGGGATTTGGCCGAATGTATAAAACAAAACAACATCATGAATTACAATTTAGAACTTAAACGAGATAAATCTATGGGCTCATACAAAGTATATATGCTTTGCCAAAATTCCTTACGCTCTCGGTCAGGATTTGTTTTCACTTGGAATCCATTATTGCCAATTGATAAATAGTCCAAAGTAAATTCGCCGTCGTCCGAAATCTTGACAGTAGGCCAATCGCAATTTATAAGATGGTTTTGATCTTTTGGAGTAGGATTTGAATACTTGGCAAAGTTAGCCCACAAATTGCTAATTTGACTTATAACTTGTTGATCGCGTTCGGAAATGTCCGTGCTATCATCAGCCATTTGGAATAAATAGAAAAGTTCATCACCATGGCAAGCACCAGCTAGTTTTTGCATTTGAAAAATACGTTTATACATATTTCGATCTCCTACATATTCAAAGCGGTAAAAGTATAATGGGGCATTTTTCTGGAATTTTGCATGCCATTCGACTGCATATTGCATATCAGTTACAAAGTGATAATCCGATAATATATTTGTTAAATTATTAAACAGCTTAGGAGTTATCGATTCCCCATTTAAATAAAATTCTCTGATTTTTTTCGCGATCCATATTTGTTCTTCATTTTGTGGTTCGAGAGGAATATTTCTTGGTACAAGTCTATGTAAGTCCTTGTCAATTTCTTCTAACTTTTTTAAAGCATGAACCATCATAGCCAAGCCTTCGGCTGAGTTGTAGCCCATTATTGAAGGTATCTCAATAGTATTTGATTGCTGTAGCATCTGCAAAATAGGTTGATTAATAAAACTATCAGGACTTTGAGTATCCTCAATAACTGGTGTGAAAGGTAGAGGTAAACAACGCCTGCGTTCATCCGATGTCATAACCAGCAGAGTATTGGATAAAATATCTAAAGGTTTAACTTGTGACGATTGTAAAAAATTCAGTAAATGTCCTCTTGTTCCGTTTGCTTTATAACCCATAACTTCAGCTAGTCTTTGCGCCTTATAGTCAGGGTTTGATTGAAAAACCCATTCCATATTGGCAGAACCACTTTGCATAATGCACTTGTGAAACAATTTATTAGCGTGTTTGGACAACATATGCAAGTGTACAGAGGCAGCACCAGCCGATTCTCCAAAAAGTGTAACATTTCTTGAATCACCATTAAATACTTGAATATTATCTTGTACCCATTGTAAAGCCAGACGCTAAATACAAATCAATTTATTAAATCCAAAGTTTTTTAAAATTATTCGGACCTATTACCACTATTGGCGTTATCGTTTAAAATAAATACGTATGTATTGTATTAACTTATTGGTTAAACACGTCCAGATGCATTCCATTTCTGCTTCGGAAGCTCATTAGTAAGTAGATTTCTTATGTTTATAGAAAAACCCAAAATGTTATTGAGAATTACATACGTACATAATAATAATCAGCTTGATTAAGGTTGGTCTATTTTGGCTACGCCTAGTACTAGATTAAAAATGTTAATAATCTATTACTAGGCGTAGTCGAAGTATACCAACCGCAATTAGGCTGATTATGTTCATGTAAGTATGTAATTCTAAATAAAAATTTTAGTTTTTCTATAAACATACAAAGCCTAGTAGTAATGAACCAGGCAGAAATTGCCAACCGTACAAAAATTTTAGCACTGGGAAAGTACTTTTACTCAAGAAACCCAAACGGTTTGTCAACGTTACGGTTTACAATCTGAAAAATTATTTGCCAATGCTTTTTAATAAATTTTTATTTTTTATTTCTTTTCGTTTTTACTTAATTTTGTCATTTGGTAAGAATACATTTAACATCTACCATGCTTACCTCTATTTAAATTATTTTCTGGTCTAAATCTTTAACGACATATAACCATCCTACGTCCCTGGATGACAGTGGATACGTAAAAAATCAAGAGTTTCGTTAAATTTGTTGCCTTTTAAGTAAATATTATCACATTTGTATACAGAAAGTTTGCTTCTAAAAATTTCTGATATAACCATGACATTTTCATTACTTAGGAGGAACGGTTTTAACTTTATAGCCCTTAATTTTGAAAAAGAAAATAGTGTTTTCGCTTCAACTGTGTCTATAATTTTTCCCAGTGAATATTTTCTATTTTTAACACGAGGTAATACTAATGGTATATTATTTGAGAAACTGTTAGTATGGAAAATGTGCAATTTCCTTTGAATTTGCGCTATTGTATTTGTAGTTGATTTAACAATTGACTTTAAATACCCCAAACTATTTTCAAAGTATAAACCGAAAATGGTGATAAGGGAGCTCCTATGTTAATTAAATCATCTGGATTATGTATATTCATAGTTTGCGAATTAGGGCCCTAATATCGGGGCATAAGTTCAACAAATGATTTTAACAACTCTTGAACGTATTTTGATTTAAATGTGACTAACTTGCTTGACGACAAAATACAATAAGTTAATAAAATTAAAAAATCTTTGTACATTTCAACATCTAATACATTTCTTAAAGCAATTAAAGCGCCAGCAATATAACAAGAAATGGAATTCTGTAGCTTTCAAGTATGCTTAATTCTTCTTCTTCTTCCTGTTGTGCTGACATACTATGTAGTATGTCAAAAAAGGTGACTTCGGACACTTAGTCCATGGTGTCACCTTTGTGGTGATAATTTTTTGTTGTTGTTTAGGAGCTTCCTTCGGTTGCTGCGAACGACCTATACCTTCGTATAGGAAGTAGGAGTTTCCAAGATCCACTCCTTTGTGGTGATTGTTTTTATAATTGTTTTTGTTTTTGCATGTGGTTAATGGAAACCAACGGGATATCGCGGTGATACCGTTAACCGACGCCAACCATTAATCACATGCGGTGAGACGCAAAACTCTCGAAGGCCAATAAACAACAGTGGCCTGGTTGCATTTAAGAAATAATTGCCAACGACGCGTGATGTTGACTCGCCCAGAGCTGCTTTACGAATCGTATGCTTAATTCATTAAATCGTATGATTTTCTTTGAAACTCAAAAGGTTCATTTTAGGATACCATTAGTAGGTTTGAAGCGCTGATACATTTTCTTGTCAAATATAAAAAAATTAATTATTTACAATTACAAACTATTTTGGGAAAACACTTAAATTGTGGTTTTCATAGTGTTTAGCAAACGACGTAAAAAATATTTCGCCAACACCATCATGAGGTTATCATTTGTGTGTTGGCACAACACTCAAAAAGTAGAGCTTGTGATGTTTTGCCAACGTTTGAACCACCTTTTTCTGCGTGGGTAGTTTCCTAAGCAGAAACATAATGCATCTAGACGTACTTAATTAACTACATACAAACAAAAATTCTTCATAGTAATACAATAAAATTAAGGCAATTGAATATAGTACATACATACATCCCTATGAACGTGTACAATGTCACAGTCAATATAAATATGTACATATGTATGAATATAAAACTTTCGTTTTTGGTGAGTTAACCAACAACAAACAAACTTTTGATATTGTCTTTTATATTTAGTTTGAAAACGAAAACGCCAGCGTGAATGGGACCGATTAAATACCTGATCTTTTAGTCCTGCATTCCCCCATATCCCTTCTTCCGGTAAACACAGAAATCCCAATGCGCCCAAACGGTAATTGAGAGTAACAACAATAACATCTTCTTTCAGCAGACTCAAAGGCAAATAGCTAAAGTTTACAACTCTATATAATTATTTCTGAAGGTGCAATGTATATTTTTATATTTTAAACTCGTATATAAATAAATATATGTACATATGTATGTATATATGTATATCTTATTATATATAATACAAAAGTACGTTTATTTGTTATGGGTAAACTCTTCAATGCCCCAACAGATTTTCGCCTTCCACCCCGCAAAATATTCGTAAAAGACCTGTGCGTGTTTATATATATATTCTACCCCGGTAAATGCTACGACCCTTTCAGAAATAGTGATTCGTCCGACAGATGGCGCCATATTTAGTTTTTTTGTGTTTTTGCACCGTAACTCAAGAACTACTGCACCGATGTTGAAGTTGCATACCAATTTGCTTTTCGTTCTGGATACAATACAACTTCCTTGATTTTATGTATGACCGACTTTATTAGGGAGGGCCTTAACGTTGACGAGCTTTGTGTGGTAGTTTCTCTTGATATTTCAAAGGCCTTTGATTCAATTGACCATTACAAAATGGTTACTAAACTTAGACACGAATTTAATTTTTCTATATCTGCTTGTAAACTTATTTGGTCTTATCTGAATGGTAGATCCCAATTTGTTTCTGTAAATGGAACTAACTCGAATATTAAATCGCTAGGTGCAGGTGTTCCCCAGGGATCAGTTTTAGGCCCACTATTATTCATCATGTATATAAATAGTCTTAGTGATTGTGTCAACTCCCATATTTGTAGAGCTTTCATATATGCAGATGACGTTTTTCTATTATTTAAATGTGAACGTGTTTTTTCTGATGTGCTGGAAAGCAACATCAATTTCGGTTTACAACGTGTTCATCAATGGACTCAATCTAATTCACTTCGTTTAAATATTGCTAAAACAAAGGCCATTGGTTTTAGTAAATCGTCACGTTTTGTTTTTGATTTTGTTATAAGTTTAAATGGAATCACTATAGATTTTGTTGATAGCCTTTTGATGCTGGGTGTTATTGTTGATAACAAGCTTTCTTTCGTTCCTCATTTTAACACATTGCATGGTAAAGTCTTTGGCATTTTGCGTAGGTTATTCTCGACAAATTTATATCTACCGCTCTACATTAGAAAGAGACTGTCTCACGCCTTACTAATGCCTCTTGTTCTGTATGGGCTCGAGGCTGCATCGGGTGCTAATGCATCCAACGTGTCAAAACTTAAACGGATTGTCAACATGATAGTCCGTTTTATATACAACATTGGTTTTCGTGACCATATTTCTGAATTTGTATGTCAGTTTCTTGGCTGTTCATTTCAAAACTTTCTTGTTTTTAGGATTCTAATTTTTTTCTACGGTGTCATTAGAAGTGGAAATCCAATCACTCTTCGTAATAGATTTGTATTCTCTCGGTCAGTAAGGAACCCTCAGGTTATTATTCCTAGAATATCTTGTAACGCTTTTGAAAAATCATTTTTAATTCGTGTTGCTCGATCTTTTAACAATTTACCAAGCCACCTCAGAAACTTCCAGTTAACGACTTATACTTATCGTCAAAAACTAATAGAACATCTTTTGAATACGTCAACCATGCAGACCACCGCTTAGTTGGACCTGGTTATTATTATTTTAACCTTTCTTTTTTCTAACTTTAATTATTATGCAAACGGCTGGGGAGCCATGAAATGTAACGAAATCATATATTATTTTACATATTAATGTACATAGTTTTTTCATATATTAGTTTTTTAATATTCTTGGAACTTATGAAATTGAAGTTCTACTCTTTATTCTTTTTTGCTTTATTTTTTTTTTCTCTGGTATTAATATTAAATATTATACTGGTATATCATTCTAACTAATTTTAATAAGATGTAGTTTTTCTGTGTGCCACCCTAATGTAATAAATTGTTCGGCCCTATAGGCTTTATTATTACTGAATTGAAAATAAATGAAATGAAAAAAAATGAAAACTTTATATACATGCTCTATGGGGCGTGAGGAATGTTTCTGCGTAGTTTGAAGTTCGTCCGACAGATGGCGCAGTATTTATTATTTTTGTGATTTTGCACCGTACCTCAAGAACTACTGCATCGATTTAGACTAAACTTTATATACACGCTCTATAGGGCGAGAGGAGAGTTTCTGTGTAGTTTGAAGTTCGTCCGGCATATGGCGCCATATTTAGTTTTTTTTGTGATTTTGCACCGTAACTCAAGAACTACTGCACAGATTTAGACCAAACTTTATATACACGCTCTATAGGGCGAGAGGAGAGTTTCTGTGTAGTTTGAAGTTCGTCCGGCAGATGGCGCCATATTTAGTTTTTTTGTGATTTTGCACCGTAACTCAAGAACTACTGCACCGATTTAGATTTTAGATTTCTGTGTAGTTTGAAGTTCATCCGACGGATGGCGCAATATTTAGTTTATTCGTGGGCAAAATCCAATTTTCATATTGTACCACCAATGCCATATACAACACTAATGTTTGCTTAGGGTCAGCAACGCGGACCGGGGTCAGCTAGTATATTTATATATACATATACATATTTACATATATACATATATACAGTTGAGAATATTTAAAAAAAAAATTCCTGAGAACAAGGTTTCTGTTTTTAATTTATATTGCAATATAAAATATATGTTACAACAGGAAATACAACATATTATGTTTATATACACTGGTGGTCAAAACTAAAGAAACTCGTAACTTTTTGTATTATGCACCGTAATATTGCAACTATGTAGCTAGTATTTTTAAAATGTGTTTTCTTAAAAACTAAAGTTCTTTCATATCAGTAAAATAACAAAAGTATTATGGAATTTATTTTTCATTTTATTTTATTCGACGTAGTAATTGAGCAAAACTTAATTTTTTGCTCGGTCAAAACTAAAGTAAGTTTGGTGCAACACAGAAAACAACTCTAAGCTTATACAATAAAACTATTCTGGTATAACACAGATCATACTACTACTAATTATATAAGGGTACCGTTATAAATTTTGGCGCGTCTTATTATATGAAATATTGTTCGCGGTAACAAGTGCTTAGCTTATTTCATATTAATTATGACTAAAAACAAGTATAATTCGTTACTAAAAGTGAACATTATTCATGATTATAAGAACAGTTTAACACAAAAAGGAATTTCAGAAATATATTCTATATAATGGGTTGCGAGCAAGGAAGCCATCAAAGAAACCACAAGAGGTCTCGCCAAATTAGCATTTCCGAAAGATCATGTCGGTTGGAAAACCCCTCAGTGGCGTAATATTCTGCTCTCCGAAGAGTCTAAATTTAATATCAAGGGAAAAGACATGAAAAAATTTATTGTTAGAAGCACAGTAAACACTCGCCCCAAACTTGGGTATTGTAGAGGTACAGTAAAGCATGGAGGAGGTTCCGTAATGGTATGGGGAAACTTTTCCTACTCTGGTGTTGGACCAATTTGCCAAATTACTGACAAGATGGATAGATTTTTGTATAAAGTTTTTTAGAAAACGTAATGCTTCTCTATACCGAAGAGAACATGCCACCAATTCGGGTATTCCAACACGAAAATAATCAAAATCACACGTCAAGGGTAGTCAGTGATTGGTTGAAAGCGTCAAAAATTCATGTTCTTCAGTGGCCAACATAATTTTAAGGATCTAAAACCTTGAGAACCTTTGGAGCATTGTAGATAAAAAAATAAAAAGGGATAGAGTGACAAGCACAATATATTTGATCGCAGAAAGTACGCTTGAAACAGCATTTCAAAGGATCAAATAGAGCTTCTAAAATATTCTATACCTCGCAGATGTGCTGTTGTTGTAAAAAATAATGGATATGCAATACATTATTAACAAGTTGCTTTAGTTTTGATCAGTTCAAATCCATTATGCATATCTTTTTGTACTCGTATACTTTAATCATATTTATGAATAAAATTTAAAGAAATAAAAATGTTACCTTAAAGTTAGGAACTTACAATACTCAAAACAAACAGAAAAAAGCTTATGAATTTCTTAAACGTGGGATGTTTAGTAAAATACTCTACATAAATGCAAATTAAGTTGCTTTCGTTCTGACCACCATTGTGTATGTACATATGTATGTATACTAGGGCTGGTCGATTTAAAAATCGCACAAATTACAAGGAAAATCGTATTCTAGGGATCAAAATAAGAAACTTTGCCGAAGGGACATTACCTCGACACACATACCGACTTTTGATCCGAAGGGTCAAATTTTGAAAAATCTCAGAGTTCCTCAATCGAGTCAAAATGTATAACCGACCCCTACTAGTTTTGGAGGGTCGACCCACCTATGCCAGTGGCACACCCCCTGGAACCACCATGTTTCGGATCAAAAGTCGGGGCATCAAAATACATTTTAGAGGTATGGTTCCTTCGGCAATGTTTCTTATTTTGATGAATAGAATACGATTTTCCTTGTAATTTGAGCGATTTTTTTGCCTCCATACAAATCGACCCGCCCTAATGTACATATATATTTTATAACGCAAAATTTTTAATCTAACGAGCGAAGATTTTGCAAAATACTTACTAATCACTGTTTCCATTACCAAAACAAAATCCGCCACCATGGATCCAAACCATAACCGGAAGTGGCTTCAAAAAATGTTTAGAATTTTTGGGAACGTACACATTCAAAAATAAGCAGTCTTCCGACCCAACCACCTCTGATGTAAATGGATCACGTTGATGAGCAACATCTCCCTCTTTTAGGCAACATAATTCAGGAACTCCAAAGTTTTCCAATGGTAATGGAGACTAGCTTGTAAATACATACAATGTATGTAGTATATACATATGTACATGAATGTATGCGAATAAGAATTCATTAATCAAGATTAATAAAATGCTCGAAAGTTGTTCCGCATATGGTCTTAGAGTGATTTTAAAAAAGTAACGAAATATGTATGTATAGAAAGGCCCTAACTCCTTATTTTTTTGAAATCGAGTTTTTTTGTATATTTCGAGAGAAAATCTAATGTATTGAAAAATGTAAAAATCTCGATTTCAAAAAAACAATGAGTCTTTTTCTATATTAAGATAACGATATTGTATGTATACAATTTTTATTCAATCTGAATAACGATACATATAAGAATTGATTCGACGTTATTTAGTCCAAAATAACATTTTATGTGCAAGTAAATGGGCGATATGTACGTAAATACATACTTACCTTAAAACGCAAATCACCTAATGGAGGAACCGCATAAGGTATACCCTGAAAGCTTTGATAAAAATGTCCATTCAGCAAGGGTTTTTCCTGGCCGACTATAATTCCCTGTTTAACTTGAACTTTGACCAGTTGTGAAGCCTGCATACATACATAATTATGTACATATGTATGTATTTCATAAATATATTAATTTCTATGTGAAATGCTCGTCTTGCTGGGCTTAAATCTAGTTTAGGTACACCTCCCAAAAATGAAAAAAAGTATCCTATCCTATAGTAAATTGAAAAATAAGAAAAAAAATTAAATAAAAATATTGGCGGCGAGGCTTAGTTTCCGAGTTATAGGCCTCTGAAATTCTAGTACAATATTGTGATTATACGGTGTTTTTCAACGAATATGACCAATATTGGTATTTCAAAAATTAAAAAAAGGTATGCTATCCTACAGAAAATTAAAAAAAAACTTTGCAATCCAGAAAATCATTACTAGGCTGAGCCGTCTCGGGAAACACCATGGTGGAGAAAATCGTTAAGCCCGGCCAAAGGGCGGCAGTGCAGGAAGACCTTATTAAGCAAGAAAACTTTGCAAGGCAGAAAATCATTACTAGACTGCGCCGTCTCGGGAAACACCATGGTGGAGAACAACCTTAAGCCCGGCCGAAGGCCGGCAATGCAGAAAAATGTTATTAAGCAAGAAAACTTTGCAATCCAGAAAATCATTACTAGGCTGCGCCGTCTCGGGAAACACCATGGTGGAGAAAATCGTTAAGCCCGGCCGAAGGCCGGCAGTGCAGGAACACATTATTGGCAAGAAAACTTTGCAAGGCAGAAAATCATTACTAGGCTGCGCCGTCTCGGGAAACACCATGGTGGAGAAAATCCTTAAGCCCGGCCGAAGGCCGGCAATGCAGAAAAATGTTATTAAGCAAGAAAACTTTGCAATCCAGAAAATCATTACTAGGCTGCGCGGTCTCGGGAAACACCATGGTGGAGTAAATTAAGCCCGGCCCAAGGCCGGAAGTGCAGAAACACATTATTGGCAAGAAAACTTTGCAAGGCAGAAAATCATTACTAGGCTACGCCGTCTCGGAAAACACCATGGTGGTAAAAATCCTTAAGCCCGGCCAAAGGCCGGCAGCGCAGAAATAAGCTATTAGGCATGAAAACTTTGCATTATAGGATAGCTATTAGGCATGAAAAATTTGCATTATAGGATAGCAATTTTTTTTTAATTTTTGAAATACCAATATTGGTCATATTCGTTGAAAAACACCGTATAATCAAAATATTGTACTAGAATTTCAGAGGCCCATAACTCGGAAACTAAGCCTCTCCGCCAATGTTTTTATTTAATTTTTTTCTTATTTTTCAATTTACTATGGGATGGGATACTTTTTTTTAATTTTGGGGAGGTGTCCCTAAACTAGATTTGTTCCTCTTGCTGTAACACCATTTGTTTCATACAGGAAGTGATTGTAAATATGTGCTTACCATTCTTCTAGGAAGCTTTATTCCATTTGTAAGGCAAGTTTTAACTATATGCATCAATATTTTCATATCTATCTACATACAAATCACAGATATAACATAGAAATCACTGGGTATACATACAAATTGATACAAATTTTACTGAAACAAATTCTTCAATACAACTTTTAATTTGTTTCGTATTCTGTGTTTAGGTGACTGCATCGCTGCAATTAGAGCATGCAAAATCTGAATTTTTGAGAAAACCGGTTATCGAATTGTTGGAAAAGTTTACAATGTAAATGGTAAATATGCAGACGAATAAAAAAAAGTTGAGTAATACCAACTCTTCCCTACAACACAAAAAACAACATGTAGTTTGCTATGCTACAAAAGCAATCTGTCAGAACATTACAGTCGGGTAAAGCCTCAAGGCTCAGTTACCCAACTGTAATGTAAGGTAACTGCAACGTAGGAGAAAACTGATCGAAAATTTTTTATGAAAGGTAGCATGATACAATTATACAGGTAACCGCAAATCGACAACAAATTTACAGCAAATAAAACAACAGGGCTTTTTGTTGCTAGTTTCTGGTGCCAACTGTCATAGAGCAATGAAAGATACACAGCGTGTGTGTGTGTTTGTAAAACATAAACAACATTTGGCAGAGTGCACCACGAAACAAGCAAAACAGCTGGCGCTTCGCGGTTACCTGTATAATTGTATCATGAAAGGTAGGTTACGTTACATTACATCTCTATAACCATTTTCATTACTTTTCACATAACAATATCGCTCTGCTGTTTCCTACGTTGCAGTTACATTGCATTACAGTCGCGTAACTGAGTCTTAACGCATGTTATGTACTCTTACGTTTAGCTATTATTATTTCTCATTAGGTTGTCAACACCGAAAAACAGATGATGTTTGTTTATCTTGCAGTAGGTGAATAATCAGCTCAAGTGCAAAACAAAATCAAAATTTTTCATATTTTGTTAAAATACGTAGATATTAAAACGGCCATAGAAATATAAAAATAGTGGAGATCTTAGATATGGGAGGACTATTTACGAAAAGTAAAAAATCTCTAAGCAGGATAACGGAACATGACAAGGCAGTTTTAGTAAGTCAAAAGAAATACACAACTAAATGCATATATGTACAAGGGTTTTGTACATACATATTTATTAGTATATGCAAAATAATTTAAAACTCATTTGTATTCCCATTTGTACCAACGTGTATATACATATGCACATGTATATATTATAGCAACTGAAACAACAAAGAGATCGCTTGAAGCAATATCAAAAACGTATTGAACATTCATTGGAAAACGATAGACAATTGGCCAGAAAATGCTTACAACAAGGCAGAAAAGAGTATGAGTATAATTACTAGTTGCTTGTCAATATAGGTTTTCATAATGGTTTTATTCTATAGACGCGCAAAACTACTTTTGCGTAAGAAAAAGTTCCAGGAAAGTTTGCTTTTTAACACTGATAAACAGTTGGAGAATCTTGAAAAACTGGCTGCAGATATTGAGTTTGCACAAGTAGAAATTCAAGTTGTAGATGGTCTCAAGCAAGGCAATGCTGCTCTTAAGAAAATGCATGCTATATTAGATATTGGTGAAATTGAGAAAATCATGGATGAAACTCGTGAAGGCATTGAAAAGCAACAAGAAATAGATTCAATACTGTCGGACGCATTAACACAAGAAGAGGAAGATGATGTACAAACGGAATTGGACGCTTTAGTTGCTGAACAAGATGAGGAAACAAAAGAATTACAATTACCGGATGTGCCGACAGATAACATTGTTAATGATGAACATGAAGAGGTCGTTGAAGAAAAATCGACAATGAAAGTGAAATCAAACAAAGTCATAACTCTAGTGGAAGCTTGATTAATCCATTATGATACTTTTGAGGTTAATCTCTCACTGCTGGTAAATTTTTCATTATTTTCAAATTATGCAGTTTTTATAAATTTCAATTAAATACAATGTAGTTTTTTATGGATAATCCAAATTTGTTCGTTTACATATTTTTTAAGGAGTGCACATTCGATGCCGAACGAAATCTTAAAGCATTTCAAAGTAAAGTTTTGAATTTTCGTTCGATATTGAATTTTGTAATTTGATATTCTTAGTACATATGTATTTGTATTAAAAAGAATGTAAACGAATGAACATTTTGAAAAATTATATTGTTTATATGTATTTTGTCTTCCATTGGTGCTTTTTAAAAGTCAGTAGTTTGAGATTGGATTAAAATTGATTCTACAAATTGATCGGAATTCATCACACCTTTTCAAAACGATCATTTTAAAATCGTTTTGAAAATTAAATATTTTAATATCAATGCTGCTGAAGCATTCGTCGATTTCACTTGTATACAACATCAAACGAGTCGTAATTTAGCTCTGGGTGGGAGAACCCCTTTTTCGCGTCGTCGTAGTTATTTTTAAATGCGGCCAGGCATTTTGTTGTTGTCTTGCCTTCGAGAATTTTGCGGCTGTAGCATTGTTAATGTTTTTTCCTCGATTAACCGTAATTGATTGCGGTTCTTTCTGGAATTTTTCATTGGCATATGCAGTCGTTTTGTTTGTTATGTATATATATAAGTGTACACTTGATGATTTGCGCTGTTATTTGTGAATATTATAACCACACTTTGATGGCTTGTATGACGCTACAAGAAGAATAATACACCCTGGTGGAGCACCATTTAAAACTCATAATAATGGAAAGATTTTAATAAAAGTTGACATTGAAGAAGAATATACCCTGGTGGAGACCATTTAAAACTCAATAAAAGAGAAACATTTTTGGACGCAGAAGGATTTGACTTTGAACAAGGATATTGATTGGGATTGGTGACTGGCGTGTTTACGGTACTGTGTTACCGTTTCGTACCGTTGGTTGTTAACCGCTTTCAAGTGCTTATTTTGGGATTGTAATACCTACTGACGACTACTTTAAGATGTATACCCTGGCAATTTGTTAGCATATGTATATGATGTATATGTATGCTACGCCATTTTTTTTCTAAAACTCAAAAAAAAAAAAAAAAATACAAACATCAAAAATTTTCTTTGACTTATTAAAGTTAAAACAAGCTTTTAAAATTTCATCGGTAATTATTAGGAAATAACAGTTCCTTATGAAATTTCTTATATGTATTTCAGGATACTTTTTTTTAATAATAAAAATTAAATTTATTTAATTTATTTATTTTTTATTTAATACTTATGAGAATGAAAAAATACATTTATTGCAATAAATAAAAAACTGATTTAAATTAAATATCGATCAAATACCAAAATATAGTAAATCGAACATACATATTGGTCCATATGCTTAAGAATACTGAAAACTTAAATCAAATGCATATCGATCCTTTATTGCAACATAGACAAATCCCAAAAATTGCGTTTTTGGAGTTAATAATGCAGTTAAAATCGTTATTGTATCACATTTAATATTGTGTAAAAATTTCATATAAAAGTTTTGCACTCGCTCCTCTTGAGAAAAGGAAATATTTTTATATATTTATTGAGTTGTATATAAATTAGGAAGTTAAAATTTTTTTTCTACAAAACTTTTTTGAGTTGTCTCTGTTGCAATAAATGACCGATATGTAGTATGTATAATCTCTTTATAATGCGTCAAATTACTTCTACATTGTTGACATTCGTGCAAAACGCATTATTTGATCATGATTTGAAGGAGTATCGGATGTTATTTGCACTCTTTGCCAAGATTTAGTTTCGCTCGATTTCCGAATCGCCTCTAAAACAGCTTGAACGTAAAGTCCATCCTCAAAGGTGGCTGCTGCTTGTACGGGTTCTTTGACCCAAGAAGATTCCTTGCTGGCAAAGGATTCCTTAAGAGCACCAATCATTTTACAAAGACCTTTGATATAAAGACGAGGTAGAAGGGACTCAGAGGTTGCAATATGCAAATCCTGAATATCTACATAAACAGCCTCTTCTTTTAAATGGGCTTCTGGCTTATGTTTGAACACAAACAAATCACCAGCTCGCACAGAAAGTTGTCCTTGGCTCCCACATATTAAAACTTCTTGAGAGAAGGTTTTAATCGGAACAGTATGGCTATGTATTGATGTTGTTACTAATGTGCCATTTGGTAGCTCCATTTGAAAATTGCAAAAATCAGGAGCTGATATCTGCCGTATTCCATTTACCTTTGATGTTGTCTTTGTATATGTCTTAACAACGCCATGAACACGCACTGCATGTTGATTAAGCAAGAAGCTTATTAAATCAACAACATGACTACCTACTAGATTTAGAGCTCCTCCACCCATTGCTGCATCACACATCCAATCAAATTTATCGGGAAATAAGGACCCCAATTGTACTCGTATATCCACCAGCGATATATCGCTTATTGGACCAATTACACCCTCTTGCAGACATCTTTTCATGTGGGTGAATGCTGGCAGAAATCTAAGTGAATGGTTGACTAGTGATATCAATGTGGGGTAATATTGTGATGCTCTAACCATTTTCATAGCATCTGATTGGTTTAAACCCATCGGCTTGTCGCATACGACATGCTTGCCAATGCCTAAAGCTTTTACAGAAATTTCTGCATGTAAATAAGGTTGACATACAATAAATACTAAATCGACATCTTTGCGTAGCAAAACATCATCAATTTTATTTGTGTAAAATGCAATGTTTTGGGCTGTGGCTACATCTTCTGCCTCTTGTAAAGTACGACCCCATAATGCTTTTATTTCAAAACCCTTTTCACGTAAAATCGGCACCAATACTTTCGTTATTGCACCTGTTCCAAATACACCAACGCCGGGCAACATATTTTCAATAACACTTGTGTTTTCTAATATTTTTCTATGATCGTACGTACTATTTCCATAGTACCATTGCCAACATCTGTTTTATTGACTTCGACAACAAAAAATTACGATAAATTCATAAAAGAAAAATAAATGTCAACAAATTGCAATCAGGGCTGCCAGAAGATTCTGCTGGAAAATCGTCGGCATTTTCGGCATATTAATTTCAAAAATCGTCAAGAAAATCGGCATGAGTTTCTCGTTAATTTTTATTTATAAGACAAAAATGCAACCGGACGTAACTACACAAAAATTCGAAATTGAGATTTGGATTGATTGTGGTTAATTTTATCAAACTACAACATGTTCACGCAAATATTTACAACTCTGCGATAAAAAATGACGACTTTATTAAAGAAATTCAAATGGACGTAATTACGAATTCATCTATTTTTTATTGCAAGGAACGTAACTAACATAAAAGCTTAAATATGTATAAAAAGGAAAAAAAATGGCTAAAAACATATAAGTATCCATACTACAAGAAATATTTCGAAGCAAATTTTCAAGAACACTTTATTATTATTGATTTTGAACGTTTTTTGTTTTTCCTGTAAAAACTATAAAAGTGTAGTTACGTCCGTTTGCATTTAAGGTGACGATATGTAATTTCACGTATTTTATAAAACGATAATACATAATTATTACATTTATTATTATATGTTTCAATTTATTATTTAACGTGTCAAAATTAATAAAAATTTACACTTCAACCAAAATTTCCAAAAGGTTACAAAACCGCAAAAATCTCAATACATTGTTAAGAATTAGTCCCGGTCCAGACTTGCAATTTTTGTTGCTGCAATTCTTGAATATGTGTGAGAGTATTGAAATAGAAATATATAATTTTGGTGTTTCTCTCTCGCTCCTTTGCAAGTCTGGACCGGCTTGCAATTTTTTATAATAATGCTTTGAAATAGTTTTACAATTATGTATTAAACAATTCTATTTTATATATTTTGTGTTTTTCATATAACTGAAGAAAGAAAATAAAATAAAAATCAAATACATTCGAATTAACAAATGAGAATTTCAAAACAAAACAGAACTGCGAGTACATGAAACTGTGTACCCCTTCCCTATCTTCTCACCTCTCTCACCTATAAACTCAAGAATTGCTGCAACAAAAATTGCAAGTGTGCCACGGCCACATACTTACAAAACTTCAATCATAATATATAATATAATATACATATACATATGTATGTATATGTATGTATATTGAATTCAAACAAATAAATTATTTTAAAAAATTTGGCTGCTCGATGTAACAACAGTCTTCTCAACACATTCATATTCATGATCGTTTTCTTTTTCTACTAGAAAAATAATTTATATTAAGAATATTCTTAGCAAAACATTATTAAGCTTACCACTATCTTGCAAATATCTTAAATTTTTTTGTAAATATGTATGTAAGTATGCGTTGGAGGCAGGTACATAAATGCATCTGCAAAGTATGCATCATAGTCAGTATCGTCTTAAGACGATCTCTGTCGACAACCATAACCACAGATATAATACCATAACACAAGTAAAAATGCTTACATCATTGTTCGCAATCATTATTGATCGATTTGTAGTGCTGGAAAGATTTAGTTGGTCCCAAATCAGCTGTTTGTCGTTAAAAGTGATAGCGAGCGACAACGTTCGATATCGATGGGTTGGCAGATAATGTTTTAGTACTCTGTTAAACCGTCGTGACCTAGTTTTTGGTGCTGAAAGAGACGATTTCGACGCAATTCTCAAGATTTTTCACTTTTCTGTTGGAGTTAAAGCGGTTTGAATCATCCCTTCGTAACTATTTCCATAGTTTTCAATATCTTTTAAGTACCCACCATAAATTTGTGAGTTTGTTCAAGTTCCTCCGCACGAAAGAAATTCCTTGCGAACGGTAAGCATCGATTTTGGTTCTTTCCGCTATGTTCGAAACACTTCTTGCCCATTTTTCACTAATGGTTATTACCCTCATACCTAAATAAGATCGGCAAGCGTTGCGTTAGCAACAGGGTACGGGTTTTCAGTACATTTAAATGTGAAAATATTATTTGATTGTACTGAAAATACGTACCCTGCTGCTAACCCGACGCTTGTCGCTCTTATTTACATAGGTATGAGGATTAGAAAGAAATATTTTTCTTCAACAAATAGTTTAATGCATAAATCAAAGAAGACTACATACTTGCAATGAAATTTAAAAGTGTGAAGTGGAAAATAGTTTAAACTACTGTTGCATTGAACTTTTTGTTTTTGTTATTTTTAGTTTATAAAAAGCGAAATTTTAGCTGTGAACAAAATATTTCAAAAGATATATCCTACTAAAAACAAAAATTTCAAGTGCTTCTAGTCATCTGATCGAGAGTGTACTCACATAAACCCACATGCAGTTATAAATAGTAAGCACTTCACGCAGGCAATTTCCTCAGCTAATGCTGATGAAAAAGGGGTGGGGGGGGGGTCCACGCTGTAATAATTCGAATCAGGTGTGTGATGGAAAACGATCGTTTTCAAAACGATTTCAAGCCGATCGTTTTGAAAAGGTGTGATGAATTAGGATAAATTTTACGAGTATGTATCTGCCACTGCCCGAAGCTGAAACATCATAGGCTTAGATGGCTGAGCAGTGATCCGCAAAATAAAATATTTTTGTATTGGTGAGAAAAATGGGAGTAAAATAAAGTTACACTTGAAAAAAAGTTTAGTAATAATTGTTTGAATTTTTTTTGTAAATAAGCAATTTAATAAAAACTCAAAAGTTAAGAATTTACTTCACCCTTTTAATTTCTGCATAAAAATTTCCTTATGTGTTTTAAAAATTTGTTCTCTTCCAAATTACATAAATTTATTCACAGCGCTGTGAAAACTATTAAAATGCCTTTTTAAACACTCTTCCATATTGTTTTTAAATGTTCCATAACATAAAATGCACGAAATATTTCTCAGCTTCAATAATTATTTTTTTGTGTACAAATTTATTAAATTTAAAGTTTAATTTCGTTCGGTGTGCTCAAAAAAACTAAACGAAAAATCAGGAAAAAATTCGTATATGCGTGCACAACTTCTTTCGACTAAATGAAAGAGTATAAAGGCTCAGTTACCCGACTGTAATGTAAAGTAACTGCAACAGTAGGAAACAGCTGATCAATATTTTTATATGAAAAGTAGGTTACGTTACAATATATCTCTATAAAGGCTCAGTTACCCGACTGTAATGTAAAGTAACAGCAACAGTAGAAAACAGCTGACCGATATTTTTACATGAAAAGTAGGTTACGTTACATTACATCTCTATAACAATTTTCACTACTTTTCGCATAACTTCAAGTTAATGTTAAGTGTAGACTGCTCAAGTTATAACATTATTGTTAGTGCATTTGTTTTAACAACTCAGTTATAACTTCAAGTTACAGCAAAATTTCATGTCAGGTGGAGACGTAGAGTTACAGTCGGGTAACTGAGCCTTAAGTATGTGTGTGATTTTCTTGTCCACAATAGTTGTATTGCGTGCAGTTTACTGATATACTCCTGCATACATACACATGTACATACATAACCCAAAAATAGTTAATTTTACAGAAAACGAGTTTAAAGTTTTTAAGGGTTTGAAGGTTTTAACAAACAAGTTTTCCTCTCTATGTGACTAAGTTAGTCGCTTTTTGTCTTTTTCAATGTTTACACCACGTTGGACGACATGTGACCTTAACGCCTTGTTTTCTTCTCGTACTTTCTCTATTTCATCTAAAAGAACTAAATTTTCTTTGAGAATCTTATCGTATTTGCGATTGAGATTTTGGTCATCTTTACGATTTGAATGAATTTTTATCACACGTTCAATTTGATTTCTCTGGCGCTGAAATTCATCTCGTACATTAGCATCAAGCGATATGAAACGCTTGAGTTCATCATCGCTTGCATGACGTTGGAAGAGTTCTTTTACAGCTAATTTTAATTTGTCGGTAGAGTTTATGAAACCAGCGAGATGGTAGATTTCACTACACAAATTTTGTATGCATTCTCTACCAGCGCGGGCTCTATGCCTTTCCAACTTAAGCTCAGCCATATTGCTAAAATATTTGTCTTTAAGTTCTTTAAGCTGCAATTCCAGATGTGAATTGTTTTGATTGAGACCGGCCATTTCGGCTTCCATTTCCATAATGTGTTTACGTTTATCATTTATTTGAAATTCTCTTGGCTCGATTTGAGCTTTTAGCTCAGCAATTTTGTGACTGAGAACCTGTTTGTATTTGTCTAATTCTTGGTTTTTATGTAAAAGCTCTTGGATACGTTTCTCTTTCGCATTGATTGCATACTCGCGATCAGATATATCCTTCTGGAGATCTTCTATGCTACGATTGAGTTCAGTAATTGTTTTTTGCGATTTGTTGTGCTCTTCTTTTAAAATATCAACTTCTTCAAGCAGGTTGTCAACGTCCTTGGTGAGGCTGTCGTATTTCTTTTGCAGAACTCCAGCTTTACCGCGCCACAACTGCGTTTCGTTACGCTCTGATGTGAGTCGCTTTTCGTATTGAATTTTAATCTCCACCATGTTTCGATCGTTTTCGACCTCTACTTGGCGGCAGTATTCAACAAATTCATTTTTTTTATCTTGCATTTCTTTCATCAGTTCTCTTATAAGTTCCTTTCGCTCATCCAACTGCTTTTTGTAATCACTTTCCAAACCCTCAATAGTGTCCTGCAGTGTTCCAGCAGACTTTTTAAGTTTCTCCTCATAGCTTTCTCTCAATTCCAACATGTTTTCACGCAAGTTAGTAAACTTTTGATATTCAATGAGCATACGCTCCGAGTACTGGTTAGCCAAATTGTCCAGTTGGTTTTTGTGTTCGGCCTTAAGATCGTTTATCTGAAGTGTTATCTGATTCATTTCTTCTGTATGTCTTTCCTCAATTTCATTGTTTAAACGCTTCAGTTCGTCCAGAGCTCGAGAATAACTACGGTGCACCTCAGCCAATTGCTGACCATCGAATATTTCGCTTTGACTAAGTTGGTATTGGAATTCTTCAGCTTGTTGCTTAAGCCGCGTTTCCAAGTTAACGATTTGCTCATTTTTTTCTGCCAATATATCACGAGGTACTAAGACTTCCTGACTTCTAAGCAAATCTGGGTCCAAGGCAGCTACTTTTCCTTCAATATTCTCCAATGCCCATATGGCAAGTGTGCCTCCTTGAGATACGGATATCAACAAGGTGCCATCATATGAAAACCTCAATTTGTTAATTCGAGTAACAAAAAAACGAAAGTTACGACAAGTACCACCACCAGCATCTAAAAATGGCAATTGGATATTTATCAAATCGCCTATGTCATTGCTTACAAACATGATGGCATCGGAACGAGCAAGACAAATGTCAGTTAACTTTCCCTTTCCTCTTGACGGTATCGTTAATTCGCGAACAATTTCCGACTCTTGAAATTCCCTCAATAACCCCAAATTCGTTACGGCAAATATAGACAAGGATTCATGTAATGCCGAACACACTGACACATATTCTGTACCCTTTTGTACAATTTCCTGAACCCTTGCACCCGTCTCAACTTCCCACTGATAAATGGCTCCTTCTTTTCCACCCGATATCAAATATTTGTCATTTCTCGTCCATGATACGGATAAAACAATGCCATTGTGTCCTTTTAAAGTCAATAATACTTCTAAATTGTAAACTGACGTTATTGCAATGTTACTGTCGTAGGCCGCAGCCATCAGATGACCGTAGTTGGAATACTTCACATCCTTACACCTTGGAAAGTTGTAAGTTTTAACAATCTTAAAAATATATACATAAATATGCATACGTAAATACTAGTACATACAATAATTGCCATAGATTTACATCACACATACATTTAATTCATCCATAAATATTTGAGTAATGCGCAGTTGGTCAGAAAATCCTATGGCGGCGATAAGACCAGTCGAATTTAACTCTACTACATTAACATCTACCTGAAATTTCTGTACCAACTCAACTTTATCGGTTTCGTAATTCCATATTCTTATTGTTTGATCTCTGGCTGATGTTGGGAAAGAGAATTGAAAAAAAATGAAAAAAAAAATAGTTTAGTCAGGCATCCGAAATGTTTCGAGGTTGGACTTACATGCTGTCATAATTATTGGCTTCCAAGAGCACAAAGATACATCAACAATTTCATCGATGTGTATTAAAGATCCTAGTGGTTGAAACTTCAACTGTTTTGCCTTTAATGTTTCCGGAACTATTAAAATGCCAACATAGATCTGAGAATGTTTTGTAGTCACAATAACTGTTTCCTGCTTGCTGTCAATCGCCAGATTTGTTATCTGGTATAAAGGCTCCGCGTAGATTGTAATGGGTAGGGAAAGTATTGTTTTGCGCTCAAATTTAAATTTCGAAACTAGTTCAAATACAAATACTGTGTTGAAGATCGCAAAAGCAAAACCGCGCCCAAAAGCCGTCAAGCAGATGACACTAGTATCAATAAAGTTTTCGGTTATGACGGACTTAAGTTGATCATTTTCGCGGTCAAAGGTTTCTTGATCCATAAGAATATCAAATGCTTCAGCATCGGAAGCTTTCTGGCGCAACTTAAATTCTCCGTTCTCAACTAGAATCAATTCATTATTACTGGTGCCCACCATAAGAAGATCCATGGCCAGGAAAGCGAGCGATGTAGTAACGAAATTTGATTTCAGATTATTTACTGTATTGAATCCCTTTTCCGATTTCAATTGGAGCGTAAGCAGATTGTTGCCACCAACGGCTACAAGACTTGTGTCTTGAGGATTGCATGCTATACAATCTGCAGTTCCTCGAACATTTGTTGGGCATGAGCGACCCTCATACACAGTGCAAGATCTATCCAGCACCAACATGTATAACATTGCATCGGGATATTTGGTAAGAAGTGTCAATGCTTTAGAGTCGGCAGTAAATACTATTTGTTGTATGGATGCATTCTTACAACTTTCGGGCAAATCCAAAGTACGCCTTTTCCTCAACGTACTTAAATCGTAAATCGATATTGTTTTTGAGCTGCAATAACCAATCAAAATATTTTGCCATTTTGTTAAAAGAAACTTAAACCAAGCATCATATACATATATGGTGTAATGGCCCAGTAGCCCACGCCATTTATTTATTTTTGCTTTTAAATACATATTTTACCCTTTGGATTCTTCCAATATAGCCAGTACTTTGCGATGGGGGCTTATCTGTATTATAAGAGGAGTCGAATCTTCTGCAAATCTAAAAATATTTGTGTAGATAATTTAACCTTTTCAGTCCATAGATACATATATACATAGTATGTCCATACATATGTACATACATACATATGTATATGCATTTAAATAATTTTACAATCACCTAAGAAATCTCTGATTGTTTTTTACAAAATCATGAAATGTCAAGGCTCCTTCCACCGGATAAATGACTTCCTGCTGAAGGTTAAAATGTATGTTGCCAACAATATCTGTTCGTAGTCCATAAACACGTTTCGGACGCAGGCTAACGGCAATATTTGCTGCACTGTTCTCCGTCTGCATTCCATCCATTGCTGCTTAGCATAGACTTTATTTATTTTGTTCAAAAAAAATTTGCAAGAAATATATGTATGTATGTAGGTAAATAAGTATGTTCACTTATGTATGTAAATATTTAGTTATGAAAACTGCTATGAATTAATTAAACGTTTGGTTCTTCGATCAAACTTCCAAGCCAATACTATTTGTACATATGTACATATGTACACTAATTGCCATGACATTTTCTTGAAAAAAAAAAATATATATATATGTATGTACATACATACATAAACAAATTTTAACTTTTATTTCAAAGCGAAAGCATTTACCGTAACCGTTATTATTTTTATTCGACACTAACGGAGCAAGTAAATAAGCACACAGTGCATTGCATATCTGCAGGCGCATCCTTAATAGTCCCTTTCCAGACTTGCAATTTTGTTGCAGCAATGCTTGAGTTTATTGATGAGAGTGCTGAGAAGATTGGGGAGGGGTACACAATTTCATATGGTCTGCAATTCTCTTTTGTTTTGAAATTCGTACTTGTTAATTTAAAGCTTTTAGTTGCATTTGACGTTTTTTATAAATAATTTTATTTCTTTAGTTGTATAAAAAATACAAAATATAACAAAAAGTTAATAAAACTGTTAATTTTTTCAGGAAAATTTGTGGTGTAATAGAATTTGTGTAATACATAATTGTAAAATTGGAATTTTTATAATGTGGACACTAATGCAATTTCAAAGCAGAATTTTAAAAAATTGCAGCAACACAAATCGCAAGTCTGGACGAGGACATACACTCATCAAGGCATATCAACTAGGTAATAGAAAAGTCAATTCGATTCGAGAAAGCTAAATAATTTTTTTTTTGTCAAATCAACTGCCTGAATGAAACATTGGCATAAATTGTAACAGATCCGGTGATTTGTGTATTATGAATATTAGGTCGGTTCATTTACTTTCCTAGCAAAAACCAGCAACGAGAGAGTAAGTCAGAAATTTACAAAATTATTCTCCCAAATATGAAAAATTAAATGAACACTTTACTTCAAAAAACTTGCAAACAAATTTTATTCATATCAGAACCAAGGATGGAAATCATGATACAATTAATTGTACATTTTGGATATTCTTGTTTGATAATATTTTAAATGACACGATTTTTAAAAATCGACATTTAAAATGAAATACTTTAAACAGTGTAGGATATGCCGAATAAAAAAACTTTTGTCTTTGATGATCAAAACTGTATTGTATTGCTCACAAAATTTTACTTAAATTCCTACATATCGAGCCATAACCGCTAAAATAGCTTAAGCGACACATTTTTTGGACTTCGTTTTTTTTTACGAAAATCGACTATTTACGATGGCAAATTATCGATTTTGGTCAAAAAATGAGGTTCGAAAATTATGTCGCTTAAGCTATTTTGGCGGTTATGGCACGATATGTATGTATTTATGTATATAATAAAATTTAAATTAAAATGAAAATTAAAGATTCAAGTACAATCTTAACGATTCTTGGATAAAATTAATGCTGAAACCCACATTCTTAAGTACATCCCCATATACATTTATACATACATATGTATGTAGATGTCTATGTATTATGTACATATCGCACACTAAATCATAAAGAGTCACAACACAAAATTATAAAAGTGCTTTTATTTATTTTATTTATTTTTAATTATTAATAGTGCTTTTGTTTTTTTATAAGCCAGTTAATTTTTTTTTTTTTTTTCATATACATCTTTATTTATTGTATCTTCAAAAATGAACTAACAATAAGTAATCAAATCTTAAATCTAAATATAATTATTAGGCCCGACCAATATCGGACATAAGCTTAGTGATAGTTATAAATAATACATAAGTAGTGATAATCAAAAAGAAGTATTTTTAAGCAGTCCCATCTGGAGTGTTGGGTATAAGAGCCCTTGTGTCCCTCTTTTTTAAGCGGATGTGTCCAGTAAAGCTCAAAATATTACGGGCAAGCGGATTAGGATGTGACTCGAGTTTAGTTAAATATTTGCCTGCGTATTTTGCAATTTCTTCACTCACTAGTGGCATATTTAAATCACGATGAATATTTGAGTTTTTAACGTACCATGGAGCAGATGTTATCAAACGTAAAATTTTGTTTTGCCTTCGTTGGATTCTCTCGACATTTGAAGCTGAAGCAGTGCCCCACAGCTGAATTCCATAGCACCATATTGGCTTCAAAAGCGACTTGTATATCAAGAGTTTGCAGTCTAGGCTGAGTGTTGAATTTCTGCCAATTAACCAATATATTTGAGTCAATTTAAGTTTCATTTGGGTTAACTTAGAGTCAATATGATATTTCCATGTAAGCCTTCGATCAAGGTGTATGCCAAGGTATTTGACTTGAGAATGTTGAGGAATATTTTGATTGTTGATTCGAATGGGGGAACAGGTATCTTTTCTTAGGGTAAACGTTATATGAACACACTTTTGTTCATTGACTCTAATTCTCCATAAGTTCAACCATATTTCAAGCTGGGTAATGTGTGCTTGGAGATTGCGGGATGCCTCATCAGGATTTTTGTGAATACTCAAACAGGCTGTATCATCGGCAAATGTAGAAGTGTGGATGTTATTGCTCACAGGCATATCACAAGTATATATTAGATACAAGACTGGCCCCAGAATACTACCCTGTGGCACACCAGAAGATATAGATTCGGGTACACTCATGAAGTCTCCTTCCACAACAGTAAACTTTCTATCGAGAATATAACTTTCCAAAAGCTTTTGTATATTTATTGGTAGGTATGTCTTCAATTTTAAAACTAGGCCTTTGTGCCATACTTTGTCAAATGCCTGAGAAACATCAATAAAAAGGGCAGAACAATACTTCTTTTCTTCAAAAGTCCTCCTTATAATTTGAACCAATCTATGCGTTTGCTCAATAGTGCTATGCTGACTTCTAAAGCCAAATTGATGGTCCGGGATGCACCCAGAATCAGCTAAAATTGTGGACAATTTAGTCATGAGCAGCTTTTCGAAAAGCTTTGAAATTGTTGAAAGTAAGCTTATAGGCCTATATGACTCAGCCTTGGTAAGATCTTTGCCTGGCTTTGGAATCATTTTAATCTTGGCAAGTTTCCAGTTATGTGGAAAATACTGCATTCGTAAAATGGCATTAAAAATAAATAGCAAAATTCTTATTGCAATATGAGGCAAGTTCATCAGCATCTTGTTACTAATGCCATCAATACCTGGAGCTTTCTTAGGGTCGAGTTCAGCAACTATTTTTTGTAGTTCATACATCTTAAACCTTAAGGGACGAGGGGGAAGAGAGACTACACTCGGTAAATCGGCAGCACCCGTACATGAATTGGGAGTGAATACAGATTTTAAATGTTCAGAAAATAAGTTACCTTTCTCACTATCGCTTCTTGCCCAGCCTCCAGTCGAAGTACGCAATGGTGATTTGAGATCAACGGGTCTTTTAAGATTTCTAGTAGCGCGCCATAAAGAGTAATTAGATGTTGACGTTACATCAAGACCTTCTAAGTACTTTTCCAGTAATGCAGTCTTTTCCGACGATAGCAGCTCTTTGAGTCGTTTAGTACATTCTTTAAGTCTGATTTTATTTAGGGGTGATCGGTGTTGTTGCCATTCTCTTCTAGCTCTCCTTTTTTCACATACGAGACGTTCAATATCCGTAGAATAAATTCTATTAAAGCCAGTCTGCGGATAGGAAGTAGTGGCATGTTCAGCAGCCTGTTTAATATATTCGGTAAGATTGGCAATATTAAATTCAATATCATCAGGTGATCTTAGCTGAATGTTTTCTACGCAGTGACTACTAATATATTTTTTGAATCCTAGCCAGTTGACCCTATTAATCGTTTTCGCATATGAGTTAGTTAAATCACTCCTTAGTGGGTTGAAAATTGTAACTATTGTGGGAGAGTGATCGGAGGACAGATCTACAGAGCCCTCTACGTGAATTAAGTCCCTATGGATATTTTTCGTGACGCCAAAATCTATAACATCTGGAATTTTTCTTACGTCAGTAGGCCAGTAAGTAGGCTCCCCACTCGAAATGACATCTAAGCCCATTTTTGAAATTGTATTAAACAACGCTCTACCTCTAGGTGTAACAAGACGCGAGCCCCAGTACGTATGTTTTGCATTGTAGTCACCAGCTGCCACGAAACAAGATCCAAGCGATTTGTAGAACTTCTCATACTGATCTTCGGTAACTGAAAATCTGGGAGGTGAGTAAATTGATGATATCACGAAATTCGAACAAAAATTTTCTACGAAAATATTCGTAGCTTGCATATATTCTTCACTAACGTTCTCAAGGATATAGTGCTTGAGTGTTGACTTAATTAGAATTGCTGATCCACCGTATGCTCTCCCTCTCGGGTCCTTTGAATCATATAGAGTGTAACCATTTATCTTAAAGCAGCTTCTCGAAGTCAAGTGAGTCTCAGAGACCATCATTATATCAATATTTTTTTCCGTGAGGAAGTGCTCAAGTTCATTTTTATGTTGGCGAATGCCGTTTGCGTTCCAGAAACATAATTTTAACGTGTTCATGGTTTGTTGACTAATGCTTGAAGCAGAGTATTCTGCATTCTCAGCATTTCTTGCATCATGCTAGTCATATTTGTTGTAAAGTTGTTTATAGTTAGCACCAGATTCTCAATAGTAGCTTCAAGACGACTAAAGTTAAAGCTAGAGTTTGCATTCGTTGAATTACTTGGCGGTGGAACATTTTGTGTTAATTTAACAAATCTCTAACGACCTCAACAATTTCTTTTGCAATACAGTCTTGAAGAATATAAAATACCGTTATGATTGTTTTTATGTAACATACTTGCGTCATTTGTACAGTATCAACAGTTCCTTACAACTACTCAGCATCTGAAATTTTTTGAGCTGTTACTCTTTATGATTTAGTGTGCGATATGTACATATTTGTAATCATACAATTTTAAAATATTTATTTAAAGTTCTGCTTACCGACAGATCACATGCATTTTTGTTTGGTACTGGATTCAGTTATCAACATCCTTATGTCGAGGGAAAAACTTCATGCTAGTTAGCATAAGAGGCAAAATTGAACATGGTCTTAATAAGACCATTTAAAATCTCATGCCCCATCATTTTTAATGTCAAATTGTATGGAGGAACTCATTCAATTTTGCCACTTATGCTAGCTGGCATGAAGTTTCTTTTTTCTTATACATGAGACTGTATGTTTATTAACTAAAGCAAAAGAAAAAATAACGATCGCTCCAAAACAAAGCAGTGCGAAAAAGTATAGCGCACATCTGGATGTTTAGAATTTCGAATTTCGATAATTGTGATCTCTCTGTAATAAAATAGTCAGTTTGCTTTCGTTTGGTTGATTTTTTGCTTTTGCGCACTTGCTGTTCAGTTTTGGTTTGATATCCAACTAAAGCAGGATGGTGCAAATGTTCAATATTTTTGGCCGCTTGTCGAACTTGTTGGGAAGAAGATTGCCAAGATAACATTATGCTCATCATTGAAAAAAAAAAAAATGTCGAAAAAACAGGAATTTTTTTAATATGTATGTATGTGTATTAAAAGATATGTATGTACATTAGAGCGACTCACTGAAAACAAGTTTTTGTTACCCTTTTCAAATTAAAGTTCTGTTTATTTAATTTGGATTCCCAAAATATTTGAGGGGTCTAGCGATGACCGTTCGTGAGCTGCATCGTGTCTAAAAAGAGTCTGTTTTTGTAGTTTTGTCTACACACTTTCGCAATTTCTCCGAAGACAACGTATTAAAAAAAAGTACATCATCCGAAAGTTTTTTTTAAGTGCGTACATTACACTTTACCACCCAGTTCCCACAACTAAAGCACGCAACTCGTCTAGAAAATTTTTATGAAAATTACTTAGAAAACTTAATGCTTTTCATATAAATTGTATGCTCAAGTCGGTCGTCGGTCGTCGGTCGTCGGTCGGTGTTATGGAAACAGAAGGTAAGCTTTTTTTTTAAACTACTCTATCAAATCCTAATGCAGAAATTTTTTAAATGTAGCTTCCGTAAAGTCGTCGAAAGTAAATAAATTTTCTATAACTCCAGCCTTTTGAGTTTTGAGAGAAAATCGATTTGACAAGAATTTTTTGGGTTATTACAAATACCATTTTCGAACTTTTTGACTGCAATTTTAATCATATTTCTGGAGATTAAGGCCGTTATTATAAGCATCGATCATTTCGTTGAGCAACGAATTTTCTATCGAACAGAATTTAGCTTTTGATGAAGTATTTTATATGAAATCTCATTAAAAACGATTAGTTTTTATTTTTAGGTAAATTTGTTGCTGAGTGTTGTTGAATGATATGCACAATAAGGACATTCTTTGTTGAATACTCGTCATAATACCAAATGAAAATTCGTTCGATCAGTATTTTCGACTACAGTCGAAGATCGAAAGTTACTCATAATAAGAGCCTAAATTTTTTACGAAACTTTATTGTTTTTGATAGTTCTGGAAATCTATGAAACCGAATCGGTTCCTCGTTTTACGAGAAAAAAATTTTTTGTTTTGTAAAACAATTGTATAATACAGTGACTGTTTTTTTTTTGGACTTGACAACACTGACTACGTTGAAAAGTGCGTAAATATTGGTGAGATTTTTCTTAACGAAAAAAATGAGAACAGAGAGTAACATACACGAATTCAAACATAAACCACAATGGAAGAAGTGGAATTAATAACTTCATGCACATGCCAAAAAGAAGTCAAATGTTCAGTTTTATTAAACTGCCGGTTGAAGTAACACGGGAATAACGGATCAAACGAAGGAAAATAAGAAAATACTGCCATGGCATTTAAGTAATACATACATATGTATAAAGTTAATATGTGTTGAGATTGGGTGTATCATATGGTGGTGTGTTATGTATAATTTGTCATGTTGTAGCAGGTCACTTACCATCACTTAAAATAGAACATACTTACAATTGAATAAACTTACACGCATGTACTTGTATATGTTTGATTCTCTTTTTATGTATCAGCGTATGTGTATGTGTATGTGTTTATTTTAAAACAAAAAAAGAAATATATACATATATACATCAGTGTTGCCGATTTGTGTGTAATTACACATATCATGTGTAATTTTCACTTGCATGTGTAGCGCATGTGTAATTGATTTTATGTGTAATTCATGTGTAGTTTCGCTTTATATTATATTTTTGAGAAACTTCCAAAATTAAAATTTTTCCAAACCCTGATATTATCATTATCTGCTTTTAGTTTGCAACACTAAGACAATTATTTTTCCGAAACCTTTAGATTCCAAACTGAATTGCTTCAGAAAACAGAGATCAAAGGATGGCTGATCAAAATTTCAGATAGAGGAAACAACTGAAAACAACTTCTCACAAAGCCGCTGCTTCTGCCGTAAGATCTACTTCTAATGTTTGCACTGCTTTACAAAATACTATTGCGACTAAACTGACTATTATGACAGCTGAATTAAAACTCGCTATTAACAACTTGCCATTTATACTAATAGATTACAAGGTCATCTGTTAAAATCATCAATTCCAGATTCAAATATATTGAAAGATGTAAGTCTTCACAGAACAAAGGCAACTGCATTAATGAAAAATATTCTAGGTCCAAGTTTTGCTCAAGATTTGTATGACAATCTAAAAAACACGATGTTTTCTATTATAATAGATAAAACAACAGATATTAGCTCCATAAAACAAATTGTCATAACAACTATTTTTTACAATGAAAATACATACATCTACTGCAACCAACATTTTTAATATTTTGAAAAACTCTATTGAAGAAAAGGGTATACCTTTTACAAATTTGGTCGGATTTGCATTCGATATCCTAATGTAATGTTTGGAGAATACAATTCGGTAGCTAAATTACTAAAAAATGATAAATCAGATATTGTCTTGATCAAATACTCTTGCCATTTAATTCATTTGGTAGCATCAAAATCTTGTTTAAAATTGCCCATTAACTTCAGGTCTTTTTTTAATAAAAGCTATATTCGCCAAAAAAAAAGCTACAAAAGTTTCAAGACTACTTCAAAACTGATGAGCATAAAATATTATCCCCGGCGATAACCAGATGGCTCTCAATTCATTCATGTGTTACTCGTGTTTTAGAACAATATGAACCTTTAAGAAGTTTTTTCAGGCTTGAGGTTTTTGAAGATCCTTCAAAAATTACTAGTTCAATGCTAGATGCATTAGATAATCCAGCAACTAAAATCTATTCAGAATTTTTATCACATGCCTTAGGTATTTTGGTTTCTTTTAACGCACTTTTTCAATCTGAAAAACCTATTTTGTATAAAATAAAAGATGAAGTTATAAATATATTGCAGACTTATTATTCAAATTATATTAAAATATCTGAATTAAAATTAAAAAGTCTATGGGAAATTGATGAGCGTGAAGAGCATTTGTTTCTAAATTTAGAAGAAATCTTTATTGGAATAGCTGTATATGAATCTTTGTCTAACTGCACTAGTACCGAAAAAAAGTTATACCTCAAAACTGTAGAGAGTTTTATATAGAAGCTATTCATCAAATAAAATTAAAATTGATTTTTCAAATGAAATATATACAATTGTCGACATCGTTCGTCCAAAATTTGCTCAAAACTTTCAGTTAAAGACATTATCTTTGTTCTCAAAAAGATTTCCTACTTTTGATGTTGATCTGCAATTACTTGATAATGAATGGCGACAGCATGCATTTTTAGATCATGAAAAATTTGAACTTAGTGTAAGTTTAGAACAAGGAGTATACTGGCCAAAAGTTTTTAGATTAAAAAATTCTTTAGGTGTTTCCAAATTTACCAAAAGTAATTAAATTTATATTAATATTACCATTTTCAAATGCATCCGCAGAAAGAATATTTAGTAATTTAAGAAATTGTAAAACAGATTTAAGAAATAAGTTATCTTCAGAAACAATTGCGGAAATTTTTTTTACCAAAGAAGGAATTCGGAGAAGTGAAAATGAAAACTTCGAACCTACGCAAACTATGTATAATAAGCCAAATTGGAAAAATTGATTTTGTAAAAATTAAACATTTTAAAACATTATGGGCATAATTTTGCACAACGCAATGAAAAACAATAACAAATTTAAAATTATTTGAATAATTTTCTTTGTTGAAAATTTTAAACTTTTCAATCCCAAAAACAATGGAGCATTTTACATGAAGTTTAAATTTTAAATTTACATCCATATGTGTGTATGTACAAACCAACAACTATTTAAAATATTTTCAAATTTGTTATTTTCTGTCACAAAAATTCTGACTGCTGCGTTGCGTTTTACAAAATTATGACTTACATATATTTTATAGAAAAAATATAATTAATTGATATAAAAGTGTTATATATACCAAATACTTACATATGTATACATAAAGTATTATTTTTATAATTCCATATGTACATATGTCTCTAAATGTAATGTTCAAGCTTGAATTACTATTATTTTTTTGTTTCTTTTATTGTTTGGTTGAATATAGTACACATATAAAAAAATCATGTGTAATTTTTCTTCAGATGTGTAATATTGGAAACAGTGATGTGTAATTTCCAAATTCTTCATCGGCAACACTGATATACATGTACATACATACATGTAACACAATAGAGAATGCAGTCGAGTCTTTACTTGCACACATTACATTAAGTTAACAGAACAACATACAGAAATAAAATAGAGAAAAAAAGAAAACACGCATCAACCAAGTATAAATTAGTTCGTCCACTTGTTCGGATTTTTAGTTCTTTTTTTAGAGTGTTGTGTATTAAACGGAAAATTTGTGCATTAAACCGATTACAAAAAAAAATTAAATAAATTAATAAAAATAAATAAAAAATTAAATAAGTATATACATACATACATACACATTGTGTTTGCATATAGTATGTAATTATATGTATGTATGTATATGTATGTACAGACATAAGTACATAAAAAAAGTGTTGTGCTCATAAAATCATGTTGTTTCAATTATTTGCAATTTCAATTTTCAAACGAAGCCTTATTAGCTAATTAACGCAAAAGAATATAAAAAAAAAATAATAAAAGTTATCAGAGCAAATAATTATCTAAAGCTAAAAGGAATTGGTTCAGTAAAATTATTAGACTAGTTTAAACGAAACATATGCATTTAGATATAAACGATACAAATTTGGGGAAATAATCACTGTTTGTGCTAAATAAAATTTAATGAATAGTGAAAAATTACATTAAACGAAACATTATTAATATTTTTCTTTGCTTATTTAACCACAATCTCAAAGTCAACTTAAATCAGCAAGAATATTTGTTCAAAAACATGCAGAGGCATTGCACTTTCGTTTGATGTTTATTGAAAATCGTGGAAATCGTGTAACGATTGTTAAGCTTGCTTTCAATTGAAAATCATAGAGGCGTATACTTAATATTCCACAGTAACGTTACTTTTTACACAAGTCATGGCATCCACAACACACACATACATCCATACTTCCATATATACCCTGCAGGAAATGCGAATAGTGAAATTGTAGTGATTCACTAGTGACATTGTCAGTAGTACTACTGACCAGGTGTACCCCAGGCAATGTAATCATCTATTGACATTTAACATTATCTTGTCATTGAAAATCCACCACTAGACTGTAGCACTACTATCTAAGTAGTTCTTTTGGGACCACATGGAGACATTGGGACCAAAGATTCACTAGTAAATTTTAGGGTCTCTAGTCCACAATGTCGATATTTCCTCGCTTGATGTCAATAGTAAAATTGTAGTGATTTACTAGTGACATTGTCAATAGTACAACTGACTAGATGCACCCCAGCCAATGTAATCGCGTATTGACATATAACATAGGGTAGTCATTGAAAATCTACCAGTAGACTTTAGCACCATTCTTTTACGACCATATGGAGACATTTGAACTAAAGACTCACTAGTACATTTTAGTGACCCTCGTCTACAATTTTATAAGGGTTGGGGCAACAAACTTAAATACATACACACATACATACATATGTACGTAAGATTTTAAAATGATTGCATAGGATAATAAAAAAGAAAAACAAACTATTGACGCGTTCATTGACAATGTCACCAGAAATACACTAGAACTGTTGTCTCTAACGTATCTCTACTCGCGAATAAAAGAAAAGTTGTCGACATTTTAACTAGTTCAATTGTCGCTAGAGAAAAGAGTGTTGACATAGAGACATATGGTTCTAGGCTGACTAGAGGGTACATATGTATGTACATATGTATGTATTTATGTATGTAAACATGTGTACTTAACATCTGCGACAAAATTAAAACATTAGCAATTTACTGGATCGATAAAATTTTAAACATTACGAGTCAGATAAGAGAATTTTCCTCTTAATTATTATATTAATTATACTGTGCAACAGCAAAAAATAATAACAATGTTCTAATGACTGATTTTACATACATATGATATGATATAAATACATACCAAGGCACATTCACAAGGTAGTAGCGGAAATTCAGCTGAGCTATTTTTTTTTTCAAATTAAAGTTCATCGGAAACTTCAAAAATTTTTTACGAAAGAGAAATTAAAAGAAAATGTTAAAAAAATTCAATATGAAAAATATTTTATTAAAAAAAATTCTGTGAAAACAAATTTATAAATATGAAAAAACTATTAAAAAATTGTGAGAAGTGCTAAACGTTGCAAATGTTGTTAGTGGTAGCTGCCGCGGAGAAATATTTTCAAAGTTATGTGAATAATTTTTATTATTGTTATGTTAAACAAATTCTATTTTTAAAGTTTTTGATGAACTACAACTCATGTTGTTTTTTTCATTGTTGTATTTTTTCATTGTTTTTGTAATCCTGATACTACCTGGAAATGAATCTGCCTTGATACATACTATGTACATATGTCAACCGTTTGAACCTATAGGGTCTTTCATTAAGTGATTCCTATCTTTAAATTTTAATAAAAGAAAGTGCGTGTCAGATGTCATCGAAATTTTTAATTTCTTTGATGTCATTATGTAGGATAATGGAATATAACATTTTGCAAATATTCACCGGTTCGCATTACCTCCACGTGGGATGACTAGACCCGTTTCATATAGTATCCATATCAAATCGTTTGATTCATACGAAATGTTAGTAATCCGGTTTTCAACTGAAAATACTATTGTTTCAAATGATTTTTCGTTTGAATTTACCTACAAATATTTTGAGTGTACGTTTGAAATAGTTATTCTAAACAAAATATTTGCTATAAAACCTTAGTATGACTCTGTAAATACACTGAAGCTCAAAATTTAACTTGACTCGTTCTTCTTCTTCTTCTTCTTCTTCTTTATTTGTCAATTCGAGTCAATTTGATTTTCGAATGCAAGCAACTAATACAATTACATTTAGTGATATTTCATTTTTACATTTTATATAATTTCATAAATTGTTCCCGATTTCCGTAAACGCTTCTCTGTTTCTTGCCTCACTCAAAATACTGCCTACATCGCGGATACCAGTCCACATCTGTATATTTTTAAGCCGTGTTATTTCTTTTCTTCCTTTAGCTGGCCTTCCTTCAATATTTGCTCGCGTAATTATAAAGGGTGTTTTTTATAGAGTGACACAAGTTTAAATCATAATAAAACAAGCAAATATATTTTTAATATCAATGAAACGGGCTTTGTTGGAAAGAAAATTTTATGAAATTAATGTTTAAATATGATTTCTGCCATATGGCCGCCACTGCTGCCGCGTAGAAGGTGCAATCTGGAACACAAATTTTCAACAACTTTTCGTAACATTTGCGGCAGTGTTTCGCCAATAACTCTTGTGGTTGATCGACGTAGACAACTGACTTAACATAACCCCCAAGAAAATAATCCAATGGGGTTAACTTACACGATCTTGGTGGGCAATTAATTGGGTCATTACGCGAAATTATTTTTTCATCAAAAGTTTCTTTGAGTAAATCAATTGTAGCGTCTGTTGTGTTACATGTGGCTCCGTCCTGTTGGAACCACATATCAGCAAGATTAATGCCACGTAATTGAGGTACGAAAAAATCTTGAATCATGTTCCTATACCGCTCACCATTGACAGTAACATTCTGACCATGATCGTTTTTGAAGACATATGGGCGGATTCATTCCGCCAGCCCATAAGGCGCACCAAACAGTAATTTTCGGTGAATGTAATGGTGTTTCGGCAAAAACTTGTGGATTCTCCTCACTCCAAATGCGACAATTCCGCTTATTTACGTACCCATTCAACCAGAAATCGGCTTAATCGGAAAATGGAAGAAGTGCACGATGATTTTGACGAATAGAACAATTACTTTGATTAAAAATTTCAACAATTTGCACGTGTTACTCTGTTGCAAGTCGATTCATAATGCAATTTCAAAGCAAACTAAACAAAAAGCAACTATCAGCTGTGAAATGGGTGCTCAAATAAAGCAGTGATACCAACTCAAAGTTGTGACACTCTAAAGAAAAACATCCTTTATTTTGGGTTCCTCATAATATGATCCAAGTATGCAGTTTTCGTTTTCTTATATTGGCTAGGAGCTCTCTACTGCGGTGCATTTGTATCAAAACTACATTGTTCATAAATAAGAAGAATTTATTACTAGTATTATGAATATTTGCTTGTTTATGGTCTTAAAATCGGTTTTATAAAATCACCAGTTTTGATTCCAATTACTATAATTTGAATACTACAAAATTCCGTGTCATGGGTAACATTTACTTTGTGCAACGTACTTATATGTATGTATGCATGTATGTATGTATGTAAATTTTACAAGCACTGTGCAGTGTTTTGGGAATTGAATCTATAGTTTACTTCTTCTCTATACAGCACACAGTGGCATTTTGGTGTCAAAAATACAATCTTTCGAGCAATCAATTGCAAGACGCGAATGATGCATTTTTGTAGCGAAATCTTTAAATTCGGTTGATTTTTTTAGAAAAATTGTATTTTATTTTGACAAATTGCAGTACAGCTCCAAGCAAGAAATTACTTATATTTTCACAAGAGGGTATTGACTCAAAATTTTAAAATTTTCAGTGGGGACGAAAAACTGTTTGTGGTTACATTTTAGGAGAATTTAAAAATCCGATTACATCATTGTAAGGAAATTCCATTTGAAAATATATTTATTTACATTGTTTTTATTTTAAAATCTTGCAATCATTGGGTAAAAATATCTTTGCTTTGAAAAGAGTCACAACTAAAAAAAAAATGTGCGCAATTTTATAGTAAAAACTGTCACATTTCGAATTAAATATGATAAATTTCTATGTCCACTTTTGTATTAATTCGAAATATTACATTTTTGGTGATATAAAGGTTTTCGAAATGAAAGAGTAATCAGAATACTTTGAAATTTTTACAGTAGATATACATACATATATTGATGTTGTTAATTTATTTCTTGCAAAAATTTCGAGTTGATATCCTCTTGTTGATTAAGTGCGATATATGTATATACATATGTATGTATATCGTTACCTTAATATAGAAAGGCCCTAACTCATTATTTTTTTGCAAATCGGGATTTTTGTATATTTCGCTAGAAAAGCATCTAATGTATTGAATAAAGCAAAAATGTCGATTTCAAAAAATAATTTGTTAGGGCTTTTCTATATTAAGGTAACGATATATAGTTTTCTATACGACCACTTACATATTCGACTTTGATATACATACATACATATGTATATGTAAAATTTGCAATTTCTCATAAATTAAAATCTGTTTCACCAAGCTGTTCTTTCTATTAAATGAAAGGTGATGCTTAAAGGTGATTTTGCAAAACACTTTTGCATATTCTTAGACCAGATTTTTATTGAATATTGAATATAACAAAATTTTATTGACAAAAAGTGCACGGTCACCGAAACTAGACATGCTTTTTTATTATTCTAGAAAGAATATGTACAAAATTTGAGCTTGGATTGGACAAATTTTATGCGAACAAATTGGCGCCGGGCGCGTTCGATTTTGAAGAAATTCCATTTTTTTTCTTAATTTAGTTTAGTTTATAATTTTTGCAAAAGAAAAATAAAATAATAGAGGTGTCTTAGGACACCCGGTTATAGCTATGCTGCTTAGCTATATAAAACAAGCTTAATGTGTTAAACGACAATGCAATAAAATTATATTATATGATGATGTCAAATTCGTTGCAAATATTTCAAAACGTTTCCATTTATTTCCCATTATTTTCTTTTCTTGCGGCGCACAATTAAATTAATGTATTGGCTAACAGCCGCCACCAGCCAAAATCAAATAATTTGTTTCGTTTACTTTCGTATTCTGCTTTTAAGTGCAAATAAATCAAAACAGAAATAAATTTATAACTGTAATAGTGTAGATTATTTTTGTTACGAAAATGACGTCCTAGATGCTGTGTCGTGACAAAAATAGCATAGCTATGGAAATTTATCAAGTCATCCCAAAGTGCAGCAGTGCATTCATATAAGAAGAGAAACAATAACAAACAACAAAGTGTTGTTTTGAATTTTTTTTGTATTCAGAACAAAAAAAGTAAATTAATTTCCTGGAATGGCTTACGTCAAGTAAGTGTCATGCTATTTTTAAAATACAAATAAAAATTTAGTTTGCAAAAATAACTTGGGACTTTACTATAATATCAGAGTCATAATTTAAAATATAAAAATGGTTTAATTGTTAATTTTTTTGCACTTTTATATATACATACATACATATGTACATTTGTATGTATTTAACAGGTTTTTGTATTATTGAATGTATTTATATACTTGTACATATCGTCGGCTTAGAGGGCAAACCTGCTAACTCACTTCAAGCTAATTTTACAGGAAAGATAAATTACTGTTAATATTTTCTATAAAAATATTAAATTATTAAATTAGGCTTTTTCGACACATAAAATTTCAAATTAAAAAAAAAAAATGTTTTAGCCAGTCGATGAGGCGTCTCTTTTTCTTTCGAACGGCATTAAAATGTCATGTGTAATGAAAAGTGGATTTAGCATGCTTACACACTCAGCCGACGATATGTACATATTACATATTTTGCTATTGTAGACAATTTAATTTTTTATGAAATCAGTCTAAGATCTTTTTTATGCCTACAAAGCACATTTTTAGAGCCATAAAAGTCTCAAGCAATAGTATTCTCGTCCTCTTTTTATCATAAATAGTGCTTATAAGCTGTGTGAGTACGAATGTAGATACATATGTATGTATGTATGTATGTATGTGTGTATCTGTGTGTATGTTAAATGTAACTTTTTGTGGCATTTATATTCTAGCACCAAAAATACTGTACATATAATGTTGAATACATTTTGCTATTTGTGTGAATAACGTTGTAGAAGGGACAACGGTTCACTACAATAAATTATAATTTCGTGCTATCATAAATGTCATTTACTTGGTTCGTTGCTTCGGGTTCCATATATTTTCAGTATTGTCTCTTATTTTGTATTTATAAAAATGTTGTTTGTCAGCACTGATAAAAGTAACTGCTACTATTATTATTATTTATTTGTATATTTTCATGTTATAACTGCAAATAAGGGAATTACAAAAAGCATTTACATACACATATGTACATATGTACATATACCAGCACACACATACATACGTACATACATATTACAGTATGCAATTATTTGACTTTTGGTTTTATTCGTGTAAGGAATTAAACGATTTTGGGATTTTAATATTGCTCGATTAATCGAGAAAGTCTTTTAAATTATTTCAATAACTCGAACAATTGAAATAATTTTATCCAATAGATGTAGAACATACATACATACATGTGTATTTGATTTAAAAGTTTTACTATATTGTTGTAAAAATTTTATATTTGTAGCTTCGAAAATTTACATCTACAGCGCGTTTATATTTGAGTAAAATCTAGTGCTTACGAAATTTCAGGCAAAATCTAGTAGATTTCCCATATAAAACAAAATTTACCTAGCACTAAATTTAGTAGAAATTAACTTAAAATATAGTACAACTTAGTGATGCAACTATAGTTTTTTGCTCAAAATTGTACTAAAAAGTAAGCCTCTGTACTAAAAAAAGTTGTGTGAATTAGCTACATTGTAGTTGTGTGGTTGTTGCTTAGGAAATTTTTCAGTTATTGGTTTTTGTTTCATTCAATTGAAATTTAAAGGTCCCAGTGTACAATTCTTATCAAATCAGGCACTTTGTTTGCTCAACACTGATATTAAGAGCATTTAAAACCAGTGATCGCAAATAACGATTATTTTTCAAATTTAAATTAAATTATTTATTTTTTTTATTCATTCCTCACAAAATAATTATTTCTTGATTTTTATTTATTCCCCAAAAAATAACAGTTATTTCTTGATTTTTATTTTTTTGCTCAAAAAAATTTTAATTTTTAAAATGAATAAATAATAAAAAATAAAATTTAAGTTAATATATAAGAGTTATTTTTACAGACTCTGGAATTAATAAAAATCTAAAAATAACCCAGCAAAAAACTTTGACTACTAGAATGCAAAAAAGTGTATGTACTCCTCAGTCGTAAGTACTTACAATTTGACTGAATAACCCATTATTTTTGTTTGAGAAGTTCAAAAAGTATGCGGTACCCTATACTTTTTGCCTACAAACATGCAAAAGTTAATATATTACTGATTGCCTAAAAGTACTCAAAATTTAATGGGTTATTTTTTGCTTACAAATATGCAAAATTTTATAGATTAATTTTTGCTTAAACTTATTCTAAATTAATTTGCTAGTTTTTCTAATTAAAATAGTTTTCACGATCAATAAATTTTTCTCTAGATATATTCCCTTATTAACTTGAAAGCACTACAATAAGTACTTTAACGTAATGATATAAATAAGTTCTTATTTGATTCATTACAGGGCAGTCATTATTACGCACATAAAATAATTACATAAATAAGTATCAGTGATTACTTTGTAAGCCATTAAAAGAGTACTACCCATTACAAAATTTCGAAAATTTTTTGCTGGGAATGATCAAAAAGTGATTTTTAAAATAAAAATTATAACCGTTACGGTCCCTGTTTAAAACACAAAATGTTAAATATGTAATTCAGTGTTAACCTTGCTATTCTTTATACAATATTTGACTCGACTAGACGGAATCTTTAGTTTATTTTAAAAAAAGGTGAATTGATTTATTCAATATTCGATTAAATAATAGTAAAAAAAAACTCCTCGATTAATCGAACAACTATTAATACTATGAAACATACATACATTTATACATACATACGTATACTCCGCTGCTATAAAATTCCATTCCATTCAATAATGTATTTCCTTAATGTGTCTCACAAAAATACGAGTAACACAAAACAATTAACAAGGTAAAGAGAATGAAGTATTGTTGTGGTTGTTGGAGTTTTATGGTTATCGATGTAAAAATTTTTTAAATTGAAAAGTATGTATATGCCAGAACGTATGTATGTACAAATGTATATGTACATCGAGCATAGAAAGGTATAATTTAATTGTTTTACGTTGATTGTCGCAGCTATTTAGTATTCCCGGAGCAAGCAAGTCAGTCACATTTTATTGTTAAAAACTTCAATCAATAATTCCGCATGAGTCAAACATCCCTAAAGGAACAAAAGCAGCAAAATAGAAATTAAAAACTACGATACGAAAAAAAAACCAGTTGGCCAGTAATAGTAACTGAGAGACATAACATTCATATACACATACTTTGGCAGCAATATTTAACGTCCTTTTTGTTATTGAACGAATAAAATATGAAAGTTAAAAATTTCACTTAAAAGGGAAAAGTTGGGCGGGGCGGGCCGACCACAAACACATTTTCTTGTGAAATATTTCCTTATGTAGGTTAACAATGTTTTTTTTATTGAATTCAGTGAAACGAAAGCTCAGTCATTACATATTTATTTTTGAATTATTCAGAGTGTTGGTAAAAGAGCATTAAAAGATAAAATAAAATAGTGTGACCAGTGAATGGTTAATTGGCTTCTGGCCCATCATTACGTATGAGTGATATTCATTTTATTTCATTAACACATATTCCTCATACGTGTTTTGCGAAAACTATGGTGTAGACATTTGAGATGATCGACATTTCCTGTTTCCTGTTATCTAGTCACAGTGATTGGGAACTCACAAATCACTACTGTGACTGAATTCCTCAAGTATGTTTACTTTACAGCAAATAAAGCTACAACATTAATTTTTGTTTATATCTTTAGTTTTTGTCGAAAAGAAAACTGTCTTTTCTGGCAATTATAACTCTTTTATTTTTGTCTTTTCAATATTTGGAAAGAATTGACTGCTCTTCTTTTACAAAATAACAGAACTCTGCTACAAACAAAATACTGCTTTTAAAGCTGAAGTACAAACAAAAAACATAATGTGTACGGTATTGCCACTTGTTGCATCAGCAATGAGCTTATGTATTGTGAATCTTGAACAAATTTCATGTACAATAATAAAAAAATTACGAGTATAATTTACATAAAAATTGGTTCGAGTATAAAAATGTTGAGCAAGTGTAAATGTCTCTTGGTTTTATTATTTTACGATCTTTGTAAAAGATTTTAAATTTGGTATTAATAATTTTATTGCTTTCGTGCTTGTGAGCTGTGAATGTATTTTTTGTAGGCAAAGAGTGATAGAATAAATTATATTCGATAATACAGGATGACTGATACATTTTGCTACATAAAGAAATTCAATTAACTTTTAATTTATATAAATTATTGATCTCTATTTCATTTGATAGGTAGTTTTATTTGAATACATAAATAATATTAATGGCTTTTAAATAATTGATTTTAAAGGAGATCAACGTTGTGAGACGCATCTTATTAGTTATTGATTGAAATGACAGTAGTTCCACGTGAATAAGATCTTGAAATAATATTATTTGAAAATGTTTGTTGCAACTCTGGTATAAGTGACAGCTATGCATGTCTAAACTTGCCCCATCCTGTTGAAACAACACACAACTGAAATGAATTCTCTTGCCGCACAGTTCAGGCGAGAAAAATTCCTGCTAAATTTTTAAACAACGATCTCCAGTGACGGTTAGAGTTTGAACGTCTTTCTCAAAAAAAATTATGGCCTTACAATACAGCTTGATGAAACTGCACACCACAATATGACTCAAGCTGGGTTCAATTTTCTCTTTAAAAAAAATTGCTTTTGGATTTGAAAGATTTAAATCTTTGTGCATAATAAAATTAATATTATATATTTTATTGTACATTGAATTAAAAAAAAAATTGTCTGCAAGGACTGTTGTTGATTGATGCCCATCTGAGCAGATACATTTCTTGTTAAAATGCTTGGGATGGCATGTGTGGCAACTGCTGCAGCAGCAATTGTTTCTTTTGTCTTAACTTTGGGATTTCAGCTGTAAGGGTTTCAAGCAACTGCGGCATACTTGGAGAAAGAGTTTACCAACATCACTGTTGTCCACCTGTTAGGAGCCGTGCCTCCTAAAGTGTGCCAAAATTCTCTGCGGATGGAAATTATTGATTCGAGCACATGCTAGCGGCGCACAATCCAAATACGTATTTCATCAACCCAATTTTGTATTTTCACTAAATTATCTAAAACTAAAACTTAACTGAGAACTTTCTTAGAAAGTTATTTTGCACAGTACATCATTTTTCGCTGACGTCAACTTCAGTTTATATCTGTTAAATTTTTTAACGACAAATACTTTAAATTTATTATTTCTCTCGATAATATTAAAAATATTAAAGTTTTCCAAGGAAACTCATGCTGGGTTGTAAAAAATGCATAGAGTTTGATAATCAGTTTTTTATTATTATATTCGTACATATAAAAGTTTCATTAAAAAAGTTTTTTTTCCTACACAAAATTTAAATTGCATACTCGTTGGCATTTTTAGAAAAATTTTGTTGGTGGGAGGTATTTTAAACAAACGAGCATTCGTTCAAAATGTTTCATAAAAAACAAACATTTGATAAGGAAAATGCAAAAGAAAATGTCATTGTACTCACAGTAAAATATTTCTAAATAACTTTTATTTTTATTAACATTGAGGCAATTGACATTTAAGAGGATTTAATGTTCACAAATAAAAAATTCTATTATTTTCTAATTGCTTTTATGTGTTTACCAACACAAAGAACGGCAAAGCTTAGAAGCGTACTAAGTGCATTTTTCCTCCATTTTGGCTTTCTAAATTTTGGTAATTATCTTAAATCTTTTTTATAGTAATTGACTTGTACAACCTGCAAAATATATTATAAACTGATAACGTTTGTAAGATTTCTGTCAGATAAATTAAAATTAAGGTACATTGCTTAAAAATAAACGGACGCATTCTAAAATGAATTAATTAGTATTTCAAATGTGCTCAAGTCAAATTATGTATGGAAATTTTGTTTCCACAATGTTAAATTAACTTGCACCTCAAGCCCGAATAATTTTTTTTAGAATTTGTTGTATAACATACATACGTTGCTTTGCATATACATATGTACATCAACTTAGTGTCAAAACTTTAAGTTGCAATATTCTGGGGCTAAGAAGCAAGCACAGCTGACTAGAGTAATTAAAAGAAACTTGGCTTTAAAAATTGCTTTGTTTTAAAAACTTTAATTGCGTTTTAAAAATTGTATTATTATTTGAAGAATAAAAGTTGTTATTTACAATTTAATTAATTAATCAAATAAAGTAATTTAAATTAATTATTTGCTGATGGTCTAGCATGTCCATATGCACTTCGTTGCAGCTAAGCAAGACTTCAGTACACTGCAACCAAAATTTAAAAAGGTTACAAAACCTCAATATTTATAAAAATTCTCTCAACAGACTATTGAGAATTACAAAACTGCAGAGATCTTATGTTGTTTAATAAAAAAGGAAGGTCCACAATAGCGATCTACACAATAAAAAAAAGCGCTGAAATATTAGCGCGTATTATCGGCAAGTAGTCTTCTATAAATTGGCTGTAAGTTACGAGTATTAACACATTTTTTTTATATAAATATACCCTGAAGGAAACGTGGGGTTAAGTGTTCCCAAGCCACCACTTGTGTCGACTACATTGGTGACATTGTCAACTGAGGGTCTATTAATATTGTTTTTAATGCGTAGAAGACATTTTTTCAAATACACACAACTATGCTTCTTCTTAATGTTTTATTGGTTTGTTGAAAATAAAAGTGACGTCAAGCAAAACTTATGTGATTATCAAAATTAGTTTAAGAAATCAAATTAAAAGACTAATTTAAACGTATTGAACAATAATTAGAAAAATTGCACAAAAAAAATATATATTTTTATTTTTAATTTATCGATTTTAAGTGAAAGGTGCGAATTATGGAAATTCTTGTTTGACCCTATGGAAGATTTTGTGCAACCAGTTAAAGATTTGTCACACTTTCAGATCCATACGCAAGTGTTTGATTTTACTAATTCAGCGAAATATAAAGTTTTTTTATTTACATATATGTATTTAATGGAAATGACAAACAAAATCCCTACTTGCTGAAAATACGCTGAACGAAAGCATGAATTAGTTCCTGTTATTGTATGTGTTTTATGCATAAGTTCCATTTTTTATATAGTTATTTGTTTAATAAAATACCAAAATGCGAACAAACTATGCTATTTCATTATCAAAAGTGTATACTAGAATTACTAAAATGTACTAGTGACCATCTGTTTCCAATGTCTTCATATGGTCCCTAAAGAACTGTCTAATCAGTAGTTGCTTTTCAATGACACGCACATGTTAAATGTCTATAGCAAAAAGCATTGTGGGGCTATAATTAGTCAGTAGTACTGGCGACAAAGTCAATAGTGAACTAGTGAAGTTATTCACTAGTGACATTTCCTACAGGGTATATATGTACTCGTATGTATGTATGTTTTTTTTTCAAAATAAACATATGACGTGTATGTAGTGTGTGCACAAATTTTATTGCTGTTTTATGATTGTGACTGTGAATGGATGTTGTTGCCCACCATTTATTACTTTTGTAAATGTGTCTATTAATCCTCAGCGATTACGCACCAGAGCACTGCGCCGAGCATTTTTATCGGCGGCGGCGGCTAACTAAAAATCCTCGGCGGCGGCTTAAAGCCGGCTATAGCCGGCTTATGCTCGGCTCATACAAAACTATGGTTTGAATCCCAATCAGGGATGCAACAAACTTGAAAAAATATAAAAACTTTTTTTTAATCTTTTATTACTAATATCATATGAAATAGGGCTATCACCTAGTTAGATACGATATTTGTTTGAAAATGCTTTTTGGCTTAGTGTATATACATACATATGTATGTATGTATATGTTTTTAGTTTTATTTTTAATTTCACTTTTTGTATTTAGTATATCTTGGTATTTTAGCACGTCCAAGTCCACTTCACTAATATCTACATCCGAACTGGATTCTTCGTCTGAATTTGAACGAGGAAAATCATTTGAAATAGTTTTCTTTAACAATTTTGTAATCTTATTGCTTTGAGACATTTTCAGTAATTTTTAAGATTTGTGCTTTTTCTCATCCTCATCCCTAAATAAGAGCGGCAAGCGTCGCGTTAGCAGCAGGGTACGTATTTTCAGCACAATCAAACAATATTTTCACATTTAAATTGTATTGAAAATGCGTACCCCGCTGCTAACGCAACGCTTGCCGCTCTTATTTAGGTATGAGGGTTAGATTGAGTGATGTCAACTTTACTTTTTAAATAAAAAGTAATAATCATGGCGGCGGCTGTATTTTAGCCGAAATTTAGATGAAAAATAATTGGCGGCGGCGGCTGTCAAAAACTGTCGGCGGCTTGGCTAAGCCGGCTGTTAGCCGCTCGGCGGAGTGCTCTGTTACGCACTCATAACGAATTCATTATACAAAAATAAAAAAATACAAAATAAATGTTATCGAATATAAAAAATTTTATGTACACAATCTTTTATTCACAAAATTCAATGAGAAAAATTTGTATTTGTAAAACATTTCTTTACTTGAAGGATGTCTATATGTACCTCTATGCAAACCCAAGCAAGGCAGACACTTTATTTGATGTCCTTGGCTAACATTAGGCTTTTATATTATTATTTTTTAAAAAAGCAAAATATAAACACATGTATAGACAAATGTTACTGAGAAATTTTTCAAAGAAAATTGTTGGAAGAAATCTAAAATCTGTTGTTTTGTTTACAAAAACATTTTTGCAATTTTTTTATATTCTCTATCAAAGATAAATTGTCTACCAAAACGTTAAAACTAAAGATGCACATGTGGGGGATTCTGCCCTTTTACTCACGCTAAAACGTCGTGACTAGTGAGCAGTGTATTAGTCTGGACCATAGATGTTCTTTTCATGAAATTTTCCATCATCAAGTCGCACATCTGCACTTTTATAACTTCACGAATTCCATATTTGAGCTCTTGACACGATTGCGGGCGTAGTCCTAAAGAAAAAAGTCTAAAAGTGTTAAATTAATAGTTCTTGGAGGCCAATTGTGATCGCTTCTTCGAAAGATCACACGATTAGGAAACGTTACATGCAAAAGAACGATGGTATCGTTTTTTGTGTGGCACGCAGTGTCATATTGTTATAATAACACACGTGATCCACATAAAATCCGGCCATACAAAATGGTTTGTGGAATGCTCTATTCCACGAGAACTAATCGAATCTGGGGTTTCCTCAACTCTATGGACTACAACAACAATATTCTCAGTTGTTCTTGAGCGACGTGCATGATTTCGATTTTTCACATCACTAACTTGACCAATGGAGAGGTGCTTCCTGACAACCCTAAATTATTATTGAGTTCTTGTTTCAACTTTGTTATTTGTTGTTAGGCTTCTCATTTGTTTAAATGAAAGTTTATAACATAATAACTGTAGTTGTTCTAAGAAATTTGGGTAAAGGTTCCCTGATTATCTGCATTAGCAACAGTGAAATGCGCATAGGATCCAGCTAAACCCCTCAATAATCAATTTCAATGTATTTTTAATAAAAAATATTTTACTTAATAAGTAAAATAATAATTTGGGATTATTAGTGCGTTTAAGAATTTTAAACCTAAAATACTTTAGTTTGTGAACTATGACCGCGAAATATTTACCATTCCAATGCGATGTTGAAGCGTGTATCGTTCCATTTTTATTAATGCTGTAGTCTTTACTTATGATCTGTCAGGTAGTTACAGGTTGGGGCATGACAACTGGCGGGCTCTTTAAAATGCAACGCTTTATTGGAACACCCTAAATGATTAAATACGCCTGAGAGCAAATGCATGTGTGCATAAGTATGAAAGTATGTACATATACATACATACATACATATGTACATACATATATGCTTATACACACACATATGACAAATCTCGATTATTGTAGAACAAAAACAATTGTTTAGTTTAGTGAAGGAGGAAATGAAGACATAAATTTTATAATTTTAACTGCCAATAACAATATTTGACAGCACGCTTGGTATTTTTCTGTTAAAAAAGAAAAATTAAGGATATACGTACATACATTTGTATGTATAACAAAAATAAATACAGAATTAAATTTTTTATTATAAGAAACGGACGAGGGATGACGGGTATGTTTTGCCGCTGTCCTCAACCAAATTGGAAAAAATCCTCAAATATTATCAAACAGATAAAATATTATTTGTTATTAGAAAAAGCTTTTTGCTAAACAGACGTATTGAAGCTTTTGGTTAATATTATTATTGAATTAATAATTTAATAGTTCATTAGCTTCGTTCCTTATTAAAAATCTGGAATTTTTTGCTTTAAAATTCTTTATATTTTTATCGCTGTTATGTGCCCTGGAGACGATCAAATAATAGTCAATCAGTTCATATGTGAATTACAATTTATATTTTAACTTACTAGCGCAATATAAGCTTTTATTCGTCAGCGCACCTCTCCACTTTTAACAATAATCACAATGAAACTGATGTCTTTTGTCAATTAAACGATCAAGGAATCAGCCGTCAAATAAGAAAATAAAAACTTGTTGATTTCCCTCAACCATTCCCGGTACACCGCGAACGTGTAGCTGAAAAACACGACCGCACACACACAACTATGTGATTGATGAGTTTATTTGATCGTCTGCAGGTCATTTTAAACCAAGGTTTTCTTATTTTATATCTGTATCTGTCAATATTTTTTTTTGTCAGAACGTAATGCCACGATTCAATTTGATTGCTTACACGTAGCAACCAGCCGCGTCAAACCTCAGTATCTATATTGAACGTGTTGCTGCAGTTCATCTGTCCGTTGAGCATATCCGTCATCGTTTCTGTAAGCGTATTAGTATTTACAAAGTAATGGCAAATGTGAATAAATATTTTAGAAAAACCAAATCGAGTTAAAATCGCCAAAGAAATGTGTTTCGATTAATTATTTATTTACTTATTTTAAATGCAAATCTAATTGAATTGTTAAATGGAATACATATTTTTTATTTTTGTTGTTTCAATTAAAATATTTTTAAGGCCATATTTTTTTTTATAAAATTGGAGTATATTTGCTGCAATACAAGTAAAACACGTTTTTGTTTTAAGTACGCACACATTTCCAGTTTCCCTGGTTATGTGCAAAAACAAAAAATTAGAAAACAGAAGGTAATTTAGCACCCATGTGCATAATTTACTCGTATATTATGATTGTAGTAGAGTATTCACGGGAACAATTGCTTAAATTTGAACAAACTATGAAGAAAGCATCTGAAAAGTGCTGTTTAAATTCTTGCGAGATATCCAGATACATACGAGTACATGCCGACATACATGCATATTAGGGATGGTAAACCGAAAATGCCGGGATTTTTCGAAAAGAAATATAATATTTTTATGTAAATAACACATTCACCTTCGAGAGCTAGCCAACCTGGCATATAGATGTCGACAGTAGTGTGAAAAAAATTACTTTGTTAAAAATTAGCAACCTCATATATACTCGTACATAGTTTAGAATTTTTTGGAGCCCTCAAAAATAAATGATCTCGATGAATTTGTAAATATGAAAACACTTATCAGCCGTATGTAATTCAATACTCTTCTAATTTGAAAGGTCTCAGTGTACCTAATATTAAAACCGAGTTAGATTTTACTCTGCTCCTTCGTTTCGGATATACAGGCTAAATAATAAAATAAAATTAAAATAATAAATAATGTGAGAAATTTTTTAGATTTAATTTAACTGTGAAGTGAATTTTAATCAGAAATAATTTCTTAATCAGGCTTAAGTTCAGTAATTTCAATTCTTAACGAATGAAATATTTTTATTAATTAAGGTGAGTTTCTAAAGAAGAGAAGAAAAATTAATCTAGACTTTATTAGCTGAGGGAAATACCGATATTTTTCTGTGCAGCCACGCACTTCATCAGCACCCATGTCTATCTACTGGGGTAGCAATTATTATTAACATCAGCTATTTAACTTAAATTTTCTACGAAATGGAATATGAGAATTGATTGTGTATACAATTATTGATTTACCTTTGGTAAATACATTTGTAAGTATCACTATTCCTTTTCTGTTTTTCCAATTTCTATTTAGGTTAGCACGAATTTATATCACTCTTATTAAAAATATTTCATTCGGTAAGAATTGAAATTACTGAACTTAAGCCTGATTAAGAAATTATTTCTGATTAAAATAATAAATAATAATACATCGCAAGATGGATACCGCTTTTGCTCAACATGAAGATGTTTCAGTAGAGTGTTTGGCATCTTTTAATCGAAATAAAGCCGGGTTTTCGCATCGATTCGTAGTCATGAATGAGATATGGGTACACTTCTTCACACTTGAGACAAAAAAAAAATAGCTAAAACAGTAGACTGAAATAGGGAAATCGTGTCCTTAGAACCCAAAAATACGTAGTTCCATCTGCAGGCAGCGTCATGAGTCTATTTTTCGGGATGCACGTGGGATAATTTTTATTGACTTTCTTAGAAAAAAAAGTAACAATTATTCTAACTTAACTATTGCAGCGTTTAACTGATGATGATGACAATTAAGGTAAAAAAAAGGAGATATTTAGCGAAAAAGAAAGTATAGTTTCATCAAGACCATGCACGAGTTCACACATCCACTATTGAATTAAAGTTCGAATTAATTGCGTGTCGAGCTAAAAGGAGATTATGTTAAAAAATAAATAAAATGCCCAAATTTCTTGTGTTTTCTTTATTGAATCATTTCTCGTCCAATTCAAGGAAACAAACATAAATTGTAAGGAATTTGTACTTGACTTTAATGTCAACAATTACTGAAGTATTAAAATACTTTAACTTCGATGTGGGTGAATACATTTTCTCATTTCATCCGATCTGTGGTAAAAAGCATAATATTAAAATTTCGAAATTAATTTTTAAGTTTACTAAATTTTCGTTAATTTTTCAATTAGTTGTATTAATTTGACTTTTAGCTTATTTTGTTTCGATATGGCCCTTAAGGCTCTTCAACTAATAGGTTCTCGCAGGAATAAGATTAAGTTTAAAAGTCAACTGTCTTAGTTAAAATCATTAAAAATGTAAAACTTTTTCTGCTTTTGCACTAAACAAATGAAATATATTTCATTTGTACTACAAACTAAAGCAAATTTTGTTAAAATGTTCAGCATCATATTGTACGAGTGATAAATACTAATTTTTATTAAAGGTTGCCCTAGCGAACTCATTACCAAAAAAAAAAAAAAAAAAAAATTAATTATTTATATTAACACGTATGTACATATAAATATGTATGTATGTATGTGCTCGGTGTGCAAAGAATTTCTTTAATTTTCTCTTAGAAGGTGATTTTCGCGCTGTTTCATTGTTTAGTTTTATTCTTTAAATGTAAACAAAAACAATGAATAAATTTAGCAACGAAATAAACATCATAAATAAAAGATTACGAAAATGTACAATATGCAGCCACCCAATCACCCATTTTGAAGATTTCATATTTGTATGTGTGTACGTATGTATATATGTATGTACATATGTATTTGGAAATAGCTCCTATAAGGTAAATCTTGTTTAACTTTAAAATCGCGAAATGATTTTCTACTTGCTAAACTGAACGCGTGTGACTCTAATTGAGTCAATAATACGAGTAACACACAAATTGTCGATTTTACCCCTTTTACACACGTCTTAATTCAGCTGGGAGAATGACAGAAAGAGATAGGATTTCTCCCTCTGTCTTTCACACAGTTGAATTACGACTTCGCAAAGTAAACTTTCCCTGTCTAAAAGGAGTATTTGTATTGTTTTAATTCGCTGTAACACATGATTTCGGTTGAAACAGAAATATATCAGTTGAAAAATTAAAAGCAACTCTATCCCATAGTGTGCATGTGTATGTGACCGGGTGTGTGTGTGTGTGTTTTTTTTTAACTAACAATAATCTGCCATGTGATGAAAATCGATCGATTTAAGATCGCGCCGATTTTAAAAAGCAAATTCCATTGAAATATGATTTATTGATGCTTTGAGTGTTTTAGAGGCTTAGAATAGTTTATTCGAAATTAAATTCCGTTTCCATGTATCGTTCAATTGACAGAATACCTCTTCGGCTATTTTTAGTTTTGTGAAATCGCGCGATTTGAAATCGATCGATTCCCATCACATACCAGAAGGAATCATCGAAAGACTCTGATAGTGGAAATTGCCAAAAGTACGAAACTTTAACTCGCTAATTCATCTCCATTCCACCAACTTGTAGGTGTAACCTCGTGTAACGGCCTCGAAGCTTTCCTCACGGAGTGGGTAATGTAATAAACCCGAACTAAACTATACTGATTCTTCCACGAATTTCCTCTAACATACGAAGTTCTAATAGAACTAACTTTAAAAAATTACATACTCTGGTCCAGTTATGTATACAAGGATTCTACCATAATCGGAATTATGTTCTTCGTGGTAATGGTACGGCCTACAGTTTCTTCTAAATATGATCTCAAATTGTAAAATCGTGAACAGATAAAGGAAATATGCTCATTATCCTCTACAAGATTTCCACTACGATTCGGACCGTTTTTTTCATTCTTAAGTTTAGGTTAGCAAAAACTTAAGAGTTATACTTACAAATGCACTTAGCGATGGTAAATCAATAATTGTATACACAATATAACATTTCTCATATTCCATTTCAATAAAAATTCCTGTTAAATAGCTGATGCTAACAACCTCTGTTCAAATAGATGGACATGGGTGCTGATGAATTGCGTGACGCCACAGAGAAATGCCGGCATTTCCACCAACTAAAGTCTACTTTAATTTGTCTTATCTTCTTTAGAAAATCTCATTAATTAATAAAAAATATATCATTCTATGAGAATTGAAAATGCTGAACTTAGTTAAGCTTGATTAGGGAAATAGTTCTTACGTTTATTTAAGACGCGTCACAGCACGTCTAGATGCATTTCATTGCAAAAGTCTACTGATGCGTTGCCTGAGCTGCAATGAAATGCAATTAGCTGTACTGGACCAACAACCAGTGGTCGACCCGGGCCTAGGGGGCCATAATTTAAAAGCGTCAAAATTTAAAGGTAAAAAATTAAAGTGTAATTAAAATTCGAAAATTGATTTGACTAAGGTTTGCATTAAAGTTACACGAAATTTCTGTTAAATTAATGAAAAATAAGTTGATATGAGACTGCTTTAAATTGGCCAATATAAATAAAATAGAATAAAATAAAATAAAATATATAAATTAATATAAATTAGTACAAAATTATTTAGCCATTTAAAAATTAGTTGCATGCATGTTTCTTTTAATAATTGCTTCTATATAATCAAAAAGGGTGGCAAATCAAAGAGTGACTAGGGCGGCAGCAGGCCTAAATGCTCTAGCGCCAACAACAACTAAAAAATTTCTTGATGCTTATTTTTAACCCCCGACCAAAAAAAAGGGGTATTATAAGTTTGTAGTGTGTGTCTGTGTATCTGTGCATCTTTGTGTCTGTCCGCGTCCACGTACTGACCAAACGGCAGGACCGATTTTGATTTAGTTTTTATGTTTGAAAGGTGACTTGATCGAGAGGGTTCTTAACTATGTTTGATGAAAATCAAACGGTTCAGCCGTTTAAAAGATACCACATCTTTTCTAAATATATCAGGGGTTTTTAAAATTTTTAATTTTTATTTGAGACATTATTAGATTTAATTGAACTATAGTGAATTTTTAATCAGAAATAATTTCTTAATCAGGCTTGAGTTCAGTAATTTCAATTCTTATGAATGAAATATTTTTTATTAATTAATGTGAGTATCTAAAGAATAGAAGAAAAATTAAACTAGACACTATTAGCTGGGGGAAATACCGATATTTTTCTGTGCAGCCACGCACTTCATCAGCACCCATGTCTATCTACTGGGGTAGAGGTTATTATTAACATCAGCTATTAAACTTAAATTTCTATGAAATGGAATATGAGAATTGATTGTGTATACAATTATTGATTTGCCTTTGGCAAACACATTTGTAAGTATCACTATTCATTTTCTGTTTTTCCATTTTCTATTTAGGTTAGCACGAAGTTATATCACTCTACCTATGTATGTTTAACTATTCTTACTTATCTTTTACGATCGTCACATTAATTATTTTTACTTATTCGATGCACCATCGGTACATACATATAAGTATTATTGTAGTGGCTTTATGTTACTTTGTTTTTGCTTTCTACAGTTGACTTAGCTTTCCAGCATTCTGAAGCAGTTCTGGCCAAGTGAACAGTGATCGCCAAGTGAACATATTTTTGTCACGTGCCCATGATGAATTAAATGAGACATTATTAGATTTAATTGAACTGTAGTGAATTTTTAATCAGAAATAATTTCTTAATCAGGCTTGAGTTCAGTAATTTCAATTCTTATGAATGAAATATTTTTTATTAATTAATGTGAGTATCTAAAGAATAGAAGAACAATTAAACTAGACACTATTAGCTGGGGGAAATACCGATATTTTTCTGTGCAGCCACGCACTTCATCAGCACCCATGTCTATCTTTAAGTTTAATAGCTGATGTTAATAATAACCTCTACCCCAGTAGATAGACATGGGTGCTGATGAAGTGCGTGGCTGCACAGAAAAATATCGGTATTTCCCCCAGCTAATAGTGTCTAGTTTAATTGTTCTTCTATTCTTTAGATACTCACATTAATTAATAAAAAATATTTCATTCATTAGAATTGAAATTACTGAACTCAAGCCTGATTAAGAAATTATTTCTGATTAAAAATTTTTAATTTTTGTTATTATTTTTATTTTATATATGTATGCTTATGTATATATTTTTATAGTGAAATACATATGTACATATGTATATTGAAATGGAGCAAAGGAAATAAAAACTTTCTTCGATAAATATAAAACATTTTGGCAGCATTTTAAAGTTTTTATTTTCAAAACATTCTTTCATTAAAAGAAAACCAAATGGCAATATAATTAAAAAAAATGTCACTTTCAAACACTTCAGTAGGTAATTTAGGGCAATTAACTGCCGCAATAAAAAATAATAATTACGGTTTGAAGTGTACAAGGACAAAATTCCCGTAACAATTTCGACTAAAGCACACTTGAAACAAAAACTAATATTTATTGGATACGGCCTTTAAACTTTTATATTAATATTTTATATCAGCATAAATTTTACAAGTACAAACAAGTAAGTTTAAATTGTTTTTTAAGAAAATATACTTGCTGGTGGGAACACGACGCCATCCATCCACAACCCTTATAATCCTCTGAAAGGAAAAACCATTAAATTACTTTAGTATTATAATATTAATTGAAATTAAACAAAAGACCCCAGCGCCGAATAAATAAAATAAAGTTTTATTTATTCTTAAGTAAAAAAAAAAGATTTTAATTTGAGATTTAAAAATGCATTACACCATTTATTTATTTTTAAAAGTAAGAACCGTACCTTATGCATATAAGCAGCGAATCTTTCATCTTAGGGATGTTCAATTTTAAAGACAAGCATACAACTACGAATTGGAGTTAGATAAACGATACATAAGTTAACAACATTAAATTAAACCTTATATACATGCATACATATGTACATATGTATGTATGTGTGCATGCACATGACTAGTGAAAATAATCGAATGACACCTAAACTCTTGAACGAGATATATTCCGTGAGCAGATCCGTTTCATAAAATAAATCGTTCGTAAAACATTTATTTCAAATACATACGTACAACATACCTGCATACATACATACATACATACTTAATAATATAGGGTATTCCGATAAGACGTTGGCGAAAGAAATGGCGAAAATGTCGCTGTTTTACAGTTCGAATTACGATACCATCGCTCTTTTGTGGTTTGGAGATTTGTGATGACCCCCTAGACTTTTTTCTTTGGGGCTACGTGAAAGATAAAGTCTATGCCAGTGGCCCACAATCGATTCAAGGCCTCAAAAATGGAATTCGCAAAGTTATCGAGGACATACAACCGCAAATGTGCGAATTGGTGATGGACAATTTCATTAAAAGAATATGGATATGTAAGCTTGATATTGTCTTCTTTTATTAATGGCATACCCTCCTCTTTACAATTAAATAAACAACCCATGATTTCGCTTAAAAATTCACGTTATTTTACATATCAAAACGGAACCTCTTATTGAAATACCCTTTATATCAGAAACATATGGGTGCTGTACCCAGCAAACATGCGAATTTGAGGTTTAATTAAGAATTCAAAACGAAACTTTCTCTCAAACGTTAAATCAAATACTGGCAAGAAAAAATATATACACTCATTAATTGCAATTTTAAATAGTCACAATATTAATTTAATAAAACCAAAAAACTCTTATTTTTAAATTTGTTATTGTTATTTGTTTAGCCTTTCAAAAAAAAAAAAAAAAATAAGAAATGTTTAATTTTAGTTTTAGAATCACCATGTTCAACTGAAGAAAGTTCAATGTACGGAAAATTAATTATCATTAGAAATCAATGCAGTATGTCACGTTCTTTAATTAATTTAAATTTCTCAAAAAGAAATCAAAAAGACCAAAAAATATTTAAAAACTTTTTTCCAACACCTTTTCTTTCGCATCGACTTGGCACGTGTTGGTTCGTATTAAAGTCCTGCACAAGACCATTTATAAGACCTTTCAAGACATGAGAGATTTTGCAACTGCTTTACTACAGCGAAATATTCTAAAACAAACGCTAAACAACACTGTTGGCAACACAAACAATTGAAATAAGTGCCTTGCCTTAAATAAAGTGTATATTGAAATAAAGTGTATATTTTTACGCCCGATAGAAATTAAAATTGTAAAAAAATAACACACAAAATTTAATTTTAATACAAAAACTATTTTATTCGAAAGATCAATATATGGAATTAACATTTAAAAATTATTTCGGTCATATGGCCCCCACGGTTGTTCTTGGTTAAGCGCATTCTGGACGTTTAATTTTGGGCCACTTTTTCGATTTTTCGAGTCGCATGTGGCAAATGACACGAACAATGTCTTCCTCCAAAGCACCAATTGTTGCTGGCTTATGAGCATAAACCTTGGAGGCCAATTGACAAGTCCAAACGGTGAAATTTTCAGGATGCAATAGAGTCTGCAGGATCTATTTTCGGTTAATTTCACTCTATATCCGGCAATTTTGGTTGTTAACAAACCCGTTAAGCCAAAAAAATTAGTAACATCGCTCAACATACGAAGTCATCTCTAAGTTGTGCGAATTGATGACTGATTTCCAAAGTAAATCTGCATAATTCTGCCCTGTTCCGAATCAGCTTAATCTTTTTTAAATAAATAAAAGCTTATTAAATAATTGTAAGTGATAGAAAAATAAATGAAAACATTTTGAAATAGTTAAACTGTTACTGTGCTCTTGGAAATTAAAAAAAAGTTTAGTTAGTTTTAATTATTATTGTTCAAACTTTATTTGTTTCCATATTTACGATTTGATTAGGCTAAAGTTCGTACTGTAATTAACAAATAACACCAAAGTTAATTGTAAATATGCTGACAAACACCAGCAGAATGGAACAACTAGCTGTTTTCAAAGGTCGCTGAACTTTCATCATAAGCGTTCTTTGTGTTTGGTCCGCTGTGTGTGGTGTCAGTTGATGTAGATTTCTGCTTTATATACTCATCTTTTCAGTGAATATTTAATATGTGAATAGTTAATTTGCTAATTTTTTGTTATACTTAAGACAAACATTTTTGTTTTATTACTATTAAGTATATTTATTTAATTTTTGTCACGAGCCCATAGCTATTGGTGTTATTTGTTCTTTAATAATTATCCTATCACATGTAATTTGGCTTACAGAGCCATACGAACTTTAGCCTAATCAAATCATAAATATAAAAAGAAAATTTAAACTTTACAAGCTTATATGAAATGAAAAACATAAAATTATATTGAAACATAACAATATATGATGCATAACTCATCAGTTTTTCTTCGTTTGTCAGAAACAGCTGATCAGTTCTTAACATTTAGCAATACAACGGTACAGCACAGAACAGCTGTGCAAGCTTTTATCAGACTTGCTACAGAAAAGCTTTTTTTTCTTTGAAGATTTATTTTGTTGACTTTCTTAAAACATGACTCCAGAACGAAATATTAGAATATTGCGAATAACCGTAACTTTTCACAATTTTAATATGCCATACATCTTAGTTCGTTTATGCATGTATGTATGTATATGATTAATACGAGTATTAAGGAATACATACAACATACTCGTATTTTGCAAATACTTTTTATTGATGCTGATTTCTATTATTCACATCTCTGGAAAATTTGCTTCAAATATTTTTTTTGTTTTCATACATGTATTAGTACACATACATATGTATGTATGTATAGACAAATATATACATAATGCAAACAATAAAAACTAAAAAGATACAACAAGCACAAAACAGAAGAAATATACAAATTTTTATTAGTGAAAATGGTGCAGAGAGTAATGCCTCTATAATGGACGCCTTCCATTAGTAAAACATGTATTAGAGAACCAACACAACTGTTTGTATTTTAATATAAAAAAAAACACAAAATCGTCTAAACAAATGAGAGGAAACGGAAATGAAGTAAATAAAAATAACAGAAGGGGTACAAATAACAACAAGTTGGTTGTAAGTGTAAGAGAACGGTAGAAATTGAATTTATAACAATTCATCAGTACGAATACTGACTTTTATTGCTTACAAAAAACTGATCCAACTAAAGTAGGATTATTGTTTTTGCTTTCTTTTTTTTTTAAATTAGAAAAACAACAAACTCAACCTGCAGCAACAATAACAACGACTATTAAACTAACAAACAGGAATAATTAGATCAACAAGAAACAAGAATAGTAAACTAAGACTGATTAAAACTACATCAATCCATCGTTCAAAAAAATTTCATATTTAGCTTCTGATCTCTTCGCTGTCATTTCACTCCATATCTGAAGACATCACAAAGTTATTTTACAACCAAATGCTTGTCAATGCCATCACCAGCACCAGCACCAGCACCAGCACTAACCACTAGCAGCAGCAACAAATCGAACATTCCATAGAATGGGATATGTAGTACGTGTAATTGAAAAATAAGAATAGCAACAGCAACAACAACAACAAAAAGTACACCATACCAGAAAAGAAGGAGACGCCGACATAGAAAACATTTTGCAACATAATCAACATGTTTGTCTTCATTCTTGTCATATTAATTGCAAATGCCTGCACAGCTGGTAAGTCATGTTAAATGTTTATCTTTTTTTTTATTTTCCCTCTATAATATATATATATATATATATATATATATATATATATATATATATATATATATATATATAGTATTTGTACAATATTTTCCTTTGGCATGTTGCCCACAGAACCATATAAAGCAACCACATCATCTCTTCCTGCTCTTAAAAAAATTATAAGAAATAACAATGAACAACAATAGACAGACAGTCATTATCTTGTTAAAAGAATTTGCTACAATCACTATTTATTTAAGAACCTGCAACAATTGCCCTAAAATTGAGAATTTCCTTTGGCAACAAGAACAACACCAACGGCACACAGCAACATCAGACAAAGGAAATGAAAGAATTTGCTATTATACTCGTATTTATATTATGAAAAAATGGGAGATTATAAACAAAAACGCAAGGCAGTTTGAAAATTTGGCGAAATTTCGTTAACGGAAGTAACTATTATTTAATCGAAATTTCGCACGCTTGTACTTAAATTTTTTGTGCTTTGTATTTTTAACTTAAATTTCCCAGTCTCCTTGCTAAGGATAATTTTCCACAGACACGCAAATCTGTTTCCTTTTTAAGAGGTTTTGTTTTCAGTTGTTGGGAAGTAATCCCACACTTTTTATAATCTGTCTGATTGCTTCATTCACAAGTAGATATACATATAGAGCAGAAAATTAATTCAAAATATATTTTAAATTAGCAACTTGTCAAATGCAAACTTATGAGTAGGGCAATTAATCTCATGCACTAAAAAGTCGAAAATATGCGCATAAAACATGCACTTAAAATTTGAAAATATGCACTAAAAACACAGAAAATATGCAATTAAAAATATTTTTTTTATATTTTATTTAAAAACAATTTAACAAAAAAAAAAAGGCAGAAAACAATTCATTTAATATACATACTATGTATCTACATATAAAATTAGTATAAAGAAAAACAAAACAATAAATTCAACAACAAAAAATTAAGTTAAATTAACGGCCTGGCCCACGATGTCACCAGATATCGTTCGATCGACAACTTGTATTGCAAACAACAATAACTTTAGAAAATTTATTTTTGTTTGCAATACAAGTTGTCGATCGAACGATTTCTCGTGACATCGTGGCCCAGGCCGTTAATTTCCATAATTTTGCAGAAAAAATCACAAAACCAACTCACTTTCCATTTAAAATGTGTTATGTTGTGTAAAGTTACAAATTTTCAGCGAATTCCCGAACAAAACAATAAAAATGTTCAACAGGGTGATTCAGGTAAATATTTTGTAACAAATTTTACCAGAAGATGTCGCACTAAGTAAATATGCAAAAACGAGTATTTTTAGCAAAATATGCAAAATATGCAAAAACGATTGAATGCCATTTCAAAGGAAATTTCACGATTCGCAAAGATAACTTAACCGTTTCCGTTTTATGATGTCCAGTGAAAACATGCATTTGCATGAGATTCCTATCCCTAATTATGAGTCTTTTAATTATATAGATAGAAGAAAAAAATTTAAATGAAAAAGAATACGTTGAAGGAATTTTTCTAAGTACATATGTATGTATCTCAGGAGCATTTAATGTACATATGTATGCATGTATGTATGTACATATGTATGCATAAGTGTTGAGTGCGGATTTTCATATTATAAGCTTCTTGCAGAAAGTTTTACTTTGTTGTTAAGAAGTATCCACATATTCATTGAATACAAATTCGTTTTATTTTCTCCTTCGTTATTTTAAATCTGAAGCAAGTCGCAGATATACGATTGCATATCTGTCTGTAAGAAAAATTTTTTTGTGTGAGCGCAAATGAAAGTTTTGAGAATAAATTTAAAAATTGCTTAAAGAACACTTTCATCCTCTAAGTTGGGACTTGTATATATGAGGGTAATTTGCAAACTCCATGACTTTCTGCATAAAATAAAATGTATACAAGGATTTCTTTATTAACCCTATGAGAGAAATTCGACTTCTCACCACTTTACATTTACATTAAAAAAAAAATTTCAAACCATTATGCAGAAAAGGTCAGAGAACAATGACTTTATTATCCTTGTTTGCCTTCTCTTCTTTTTCCACAAAGTTTTTTTTTTCATTTTGTTTAATAGTATATAAAGAAAATGTTAACATAATATTTTCAAAAATGAAAGTCACTCTAAAATAACAACAATCTCAAAGGACTAGGGCTGCAAAAGGTTTCTTAGAAATGAATTACATGTTTATAGATGAAAAAGAAAAAAATATGTACAATAGACAGCAAAACTAAGGACACACCACCATATGCATAATTAAAGTAATTTTGATTTTTCTTTTTATTACAAAAACTAAACAACAAAGAACTACTAAAAACACAAGAGCAAAGTCTAATTAATAAATTTACTCGAAAAAGAATGAGCTTAATTTCATAAATGTAGAATAATACAAGAAATATTGGAGAAACATCGTAAGCGCGAGCCTAAATGAATGTAATTTACACAATAAAATCCCACCAGCCAAGTATTTAAAAGGTAATATTTTATAAAAATTTAGTAATTTGTTAAACTAAATAAGGACGAAGGCCACTGCAGCTACTTCCTATTATCGAATATTAATCTGTAAATTAATAATTAAAAATAAATAAATAAAATGTTAAACTAAATCCCCATAACATATCAGGTGTGTCCTTAGTTTGGCGGCTCGAGCTTACGATGTTCCTCTAATATTTTTTGCATTATTCTACATTTACTTCAATATTTGTCAAGCTAATTTATTAATTATGCGTTGCTGTTGTGTGTTTTCTTGCTTAGTGTTTTGAAACAAAAAGAAAATTTGGCAGATATTTTAATTATATGGTGGTATGTCCTTAGTTTTGCTGGTTACTGTGTATGTAGTTATGAAATTTGTTAAGTAGACCAACAATAGAATTAAATTAAATAATGTTACTTAGATTAACTGGATAAAATATATGTATACATAAATATATATAATACATTCACACTGAAAGGTTGTGATGCCCCTGAAGGAAATGCCGATGCTGAAAATGTACTGATTTTTGAATTTGTCACTCTGTACTTCTCTTTAATTAGTCCGCATACAATAATTTGTGCTATATATATTTAGCATGAGCTTGTCATTGAAAATTTACTAGTAGCACTAAAACAATTGAATAGGTAGTGACTACGTCGTTCTTATGGGAACTGTCTCCATGTACTAACCGTACATACAAATATATGTATGTATATTGACAAGTTGTTGACAATTGCACCACAAATACAAAATACAACACTCAAATTCTAGTGATAAGTGTAGTAGGTAAATTGTCTATAAAGGCTCAGTTACCCGACTGTAATGTAAAGTAACTGCAACATTAGGAAACAGCTGATCAATATTGTTATGTGAAAAGTAATGCAAATGTTTATAGAGATGTAATGTAACGTAACCTGCTTTTCATATAAAAATATCGATCAGCTGTTTCCTACTATTGCAGTTACATTACATTACAGTCGGGTAACTGAGACTTTATAGACAATTTACCTACTACACTTATCACTAGAATTTGAGTGTTGACATAAAGACACTTGGTCCCAGTCTGACGGCAGGGGCTATACATACTCACACATACAATAAATACATCGTGGTATATTTTTAATATTTAATTAATCGATAGGACTTACTAACATAGATACACATACCGATGGCTTAATATAAGAAAGGCGGACCTCGAATATTCGAAATTTTATAGGAGAAGCAAAAAAACTGAAGAAAACCTAAAGCATTTACATGCAGAAATAATTTTTTAAGTTGCCATAAGTCCATGATTTTTAACTGTAACGTACTAAGATCTTCAAGGAGGATGATTTCGAAAAAAATTGAGATACGCCCTTTTTGTATTAACCCACTGATATACAAATAATTGTGTCATAACGACCTTGCAAAGTTAATTAAAATTTTAACAAAGTTTATATACTTTGCTGTTGCCACTGTGCATGCGGCGATATTATATTTTACTTGGATTAATATGGATAAAGTATGCAATCGACATGAAACACTATTTGCGTTATAAAAACCTGGCAAACATGTATAGTTATAAAAATTAAATTTATCTGTTACAATTAAACAATTTATACTTTTTGGAAAATGAAACCACTGAACTATAACTTTGTATATATATTTATATGTATGTATGTATGTATATATCTGTGGTCGCAAATAAATCGAAAAATAGAGTTTCGAGAAAACTCCAAATAGGCAAATTAAAATAATTTTGTCCTAAAGTAAATATTACTGTTTTAACGAATGCTCCCAAGATTTTATGAAAATGTACTTTAAGGTATAATTTGGTTGGCATTTAATAAAAGATTTTATTGAAAAAATAAGGCTTACCTTAACCCCAGTTTGTGTAAGACGTTGACGTTGACGTTTAGAAATCTTGGAGTTTTCGTAAGAGACTAAAGGAAACTTATACAACTTGTCTTTAATCTATTACAGAAACGTGAAGATTTTCGTCGTCAACGTCTTACATAAACAGGCTGTTAGTCATTACAAATGAACTTACGTTTTTACAGCAATCAACTGCATACTTTCATATGTATGTATGTATGTATGTATGACGTCCATATGTTGTTGACTTGGTTTCGTAGTAACATGAAAGTGGTCAAAAATAACTACTTTCTGAAATATATTGAAATATCGAGCCCTTTTTTCGATTTTATCGTAAGCGACATGTTATCGGAAATAGACTTTTTTATTGAAATTAAAATTTTATGGGCCTACACATAGTTTAGAATTATCAAAATGGCAAAATTGTTGATAACTTTTAAGATACAGGCTGTACAATTTTATCGTAAGCGATAATTTACGTACAAAAACAAATTTGAATATTTAAAAAAAAACCTTCTCCTGAAAAATTTAATTTTTGTCGCTTACGATAAAATCGAAAATATGGCTCGATATAATTTTATACTTAATATCTCATAAGTTATAAGTTTTAATTTAATTCATAATTTCAAAGCTGTGTTTTGTAAAAAAAAGAAACGAAAATATTGCACGTGCTGTACAAAAACTGAATGCTTGTAACACGATACTTAATTTATTCAATGTCTATGTAAACTTTTGTTGTACGGACGTATTTTATTTCCATACATTGTATTTGTGTAACAATAAATTTGACCTTGAACTATAAATTACAACTTAAACTAGGACAGTACCACTTCATGTATGCATATTACATGCATGAGCATATACATGCATACATACATACATATATACATATGTACATTCATACATGGTGTATACATACTTACATTATAAAGTAAGTACATTCATGTCAAAGTAATTTCACTCTCATAAATTTTTAAAAATTTCATGGACAACAAAAATACATAAAGTAAACCCAAAACTACCCTGCAGGAGATCGAACTAGTGTCCAACTGGTATTTTACTAGTACAGAAGCCACCACCACTAGTTCCCAACCGTAAACTTTCCTATAAAATGTTAATGCTCAAATTAGCATTGAGTGTGTTTAGAAAATTACTAGTGCCATTGGTACTAGTTTAGGACTAGTTAATTACCAGTTCTTTTGCAAAGAAAAATTCTATAAAATTTGTGGTTTTATTCCTTTGTTACCCAGTGACAACTGCTAGCTAAAATTCTCAATTATTTATCAAAATTCAAAAATACAATAGGTTAATTGTAATTATTTGGTTATAATTATTTATAGGTGAACCTAAAACTTTAATAATTGTATAATACCAATTTTCGTACAGTGCAAGTGCTGTGTTAGACAGTAAAAATTTATTTTGCAATGTATTACCTTTGAACTACTTCATATACTAGTACTCATCAGAACTAGTAATTTTATACAACACATTTAACCCTTTTCGCACTAGTTCTTGCTGTTCTAGTAATTATACTAGCAGCTTTTAGACAATTGACACCTATTCTCCTGCAGGGTACACACACATATACACATATGTATATGTACATATGTGTATAAATACATATAATATATAAATATATTATATACTATATTGTTACATATTAACTTTTTGAAATCTTTAATTTTCAAGTGGTTGCTTCGGGCTAAACTAATTCCACTTGTAAACTTGCAAAAAATAAATAATACAACAATAATAAAACAAAAACAAAGACGGTAAAAGAAAGAAAGCAGTTTGTATTTAAAACAGTTACAAAAAAAAAGTAATAAAATAACAAAGCGGAGAAGGTTTTTGAAAAAGGAATCCGCTGCGTCAGTAAGCGTCCTTCAAAATAAATGTTTGCTTTAGATAGTTTCTTTTTATAAAGGCGAGAATAAAGGAATTATTTAAAATATATTTGAAAGAAAACTTGCTGTTTGTTTATTCAACTCGAAAAGAAAATTATTTGTTTGTTTATTTTCACCATTTCTTTTCTCTTCAGTAATATTTACATATAATTTCCAATTCAAATGAGTTTTTATTAGTGGTGTTCACACCGAACGAAGTCTATAATTGTTTGTTTACTCCTCACACATTTTGTTTTGACTGAATTACAGAAAAATTACAAACATTTACCAGTTGTTGCTGTGTTACTTCGACTATTTTAGGCTTTTAAATTGTTGGAGTGAAAACACACAAGAGATTCAAACATAAAACAAAACACACTTTTTTTTTGTAATTTGCATATCAAAACGAAATTCTGAGATTTTTAATTAAAACTTGTACTTCATAAAAGGAAATAATAATAAAAAAATATAAATAACTACAAAGAATTAGCATAACATTAGTTCGGTATGAGGCCAAGCGAATAAAAAAAAACGCCACAATAACCGAAACAAAAACGAATTTAGATACAGTTTTGTCGCATTTTTAATAAAAAATTATATTTATTTGTTTATTTTTTATTTTCAATCGTACTCATCCTATGACTTGAGAAAATGGGAGTGTTAATAAAAGTAGGGAGTAGTGTATGGTGAAAAGAAGACAGATCGTGTAAATGGTTACATATTCACCTTTTTCTTGAATTGGGACTCGTTCTAGTATTGTAGTAAACGGCACTGAACATGTTTGATATGGCTGAATGCAGGACCTATCGAATAGTATAAATATGTATATATTTTTCTCGTTAGATTTTCTCTACATTGGAAGCTAAAGCAGTGCCCCATAGCTAACATTGCCAGATGTGGCAAAAAGGGGGACATGACCCATCAAAAAGCGGGATTTCGAAGAATATATCCTCCAAAAGCGGGATTTAAAAATAAATATGAAAAAGCGGTGTATGTACTTAAGATACACAGTTTTCACAGTTTCTAACATCAGAAAATGTAAATATCTAGGTATGGCAAATTTAAAGTTTTTTGAAGAACTCCTGAAAACTCTTTTTACTACTTTTTTCCGTCTCGTTTGCCTCATTTATCACAAAAGTCCTTTCGAAATGCACTATAGCTTAACAGAGCTCTGTCAGGACACTAATAGAGTTCTGTTAAAGCGCAAGGTTTGTGTCAGAGGTTATAAATTTAAACAAGCACACACTTGAAACTCCGACGACTCCGACAGAAAATAATGCAGTGATAATTTTGAAACTCTTCATGATATGTTAATAATGAGAATTGTATTCTACAAATCATATGCACTACAAGCGTGACACTTCATCTCAAAATGGAAACACAGAGATTTGGATAGTTAAGCAATAACTACACACACTTAAAAAATATTTGGATTGATTTTTTATCAATTAAATTTTAATAAAAATCTAATAAAAGATTAAAAATTTGAAAAGCGGAATGTCTGGTCGTAGCACCATAAAGGTTTCAAAAGTATATTTAAAGTTTATCATCTAGACTGAGGATTTAATTTCAACCAATCAGCCAATGTATCTGAGTTAATTTAAGTTTCATTTGTGTTAGCTTAGAGTCATGTTTCCATGTAAGCCGTCGATCAAGGTGTACACCAAATTATTTCACTTGTGAATGTTGAAGAACAACTCTCTCTCTCTCTCTCTCTATTCATAGGGTAAATGTTACCTGAACACACTTCACTTCACTTTTATTCACTTTCTCTTGAATTTTATTCTCCATAACTTCATCCATAGTTCAATAGGGAACTATTACTAATATTACGAGTATATGTATTACGAATATTTTTTTGGTTTATTTTGTCTATATAAGAAAGACTCCTCTGGGACATGTATTATGTATTACGAATATTTTTTTATTTTTTGCTTATTATGTAAATACATATAAGAAAGACTACGACGCTTGGACATCTGTTCACTATGAAGGTTAAACAATGAATCAAAAAAAATAGACGGAACAAGTCCCGTAACTATACTTAGATATTAACCTAAGCTTAACTAGTACGTATTTATACTTTTGAGATATGAGTGCCCCTATGATCGGGTAGGTAGTGTGCAAGCCTGCCATGCCGCAAGTTGATAGTTTGAATATAAAAAATTGTTTTACTGAAAAATACAAATAATAAAAAAAAGTTCAAGTTTGCTTTGTTACAGTTACATAAATGTCGGAATGACATTTATATTAATTTATATTCTACACGGAATATGTCCCTATAAAATAGTTAAGTGATAAGTCACAAGGTGCATACAAAAGTATCGAATAACGCCATCCTATGCCATCCCCATGGAAAAGTGACTGGTCCACTTCGTAGGAAGTGTTAGAACTCGGACTGGTCCCTATCACTTGGGGATCTGTCACGTGGCTAGTCTTGTGTCAGTTCTATTTTCTGCAGGGTTATTTTTTAAAAATGGAGAAAACAAGTGGTTGCTCGTCTAACTTTGCCGTGCAAGATATTGAATTAGTGCTGAAATTGGTTCAGAAAAACCAAAATATAATAAAAAAATAATAAACAAAAGAATGAGTTACAGCTAAATACAAAAAAGATGCTTGACAACGTATGTATGTGCGAAATGTGTCTAAAATGTGTCACAAAACAACAATACTAATACAGTTTTCAAAGAATCAGCTGTTGTCTAACTATTTGTTAACCAATGATATTTGGCGGTTTAACTAATGGTAAACAAAAATCTGTGAATCAATTAGCTAACTAATGATTGTGAATTTGGGCCTTAAAGGCTGATTATCCTTCTTCAAAAGATTACTATACCCGAGTCTTAATCGAGTTAAATTTTTTTGTTGTTATGCTAGAATATAAACAGCAAAATTGGACTTTCGGTAGGATTTAATTTAATGTTTTATAACATGCGTTGGGAAAATGTCTTTTAGAAATACGTTGAAATTGATTATTGAGGGCCTAGGTAGTTCCTATGGACATTTCACAATTGCTAATGCAGATCATGAGGGATCCTTTGCCCAAAAATTTCTTAGAACAACTAGAGATATTATGTTAAACTTTCATTCAAACAAATGAGAAGTTCAACTAATATCATTCTTTGGACACCACACAGTTTTCAAAACTCCGGTTTATGGAGATTGTACTGTTCCTTGAAATTAATTATTGTTGGTTTAACTAGTTCCTGTACACATTTTACTATTGCTAATGCAGACCCACATTTTCTTTTTTTTTGGAACAACTACCATGTCGAGACGAATATTCATCTACAAAAATTTTGTACTAGATTAAAGCAAATACAAGTTTTCTTTAATCTAGCAAAAAATTCTCTTAGACGAATTTTCCTCTCGAAATACGCAATACGACTGATTATGTTAAACTTTCATTTGAACAAAAGAGAAGTCTACTAATATCATAGTTTATATTTTATCTTACTTTACCATAAATAAATAAATATCAATAATAATACTTTTGCAAGAATAAAATAAAAAATATTATAACCAACAATTGAATAATTCTTATTAGTCGATTTTTCATTGTATTTTAATTGATTTTTTAAATTTTAATTCAATGAGCAGCTTACCTTCGGGCTTATAATGGTGAATTTTAAAAATAAACAAAATTAATTAATTTTATTTGCATTTGTTTATGACAAACGAAATAAACAATAATTAAACAGACTACAATTATAGAAATATCAATGTTCCAAAAGCTTTGTACTACCACCCACTTGACTATTAATTTTTAAAAATATTAATATGACCATGAGCAGTATGGGCTCATGGGCCCACATGCCCATGGTGCAACCAAATGTAACAGATATTTATGTAAATCATAAATACTTCTAAACCTATAATAACAGTTGTAGTCGACCTAACTTGTAGAAATTTTGTTTACTTCAGTATATATTTTTATGTTGACCCAATTTGTGTTGATTCTAGACATTTCAATATCTGCTGCTGTTAGTTGATTTGACTTTAGCATGATCTTTAGCATTTGGTTGTGGTTACAAGTTGCTGTAATAAAATATTAACAAATCCACATTTATTTATGTACATATATACATTTTTAATCTTAATTTTCAAGCAGTTTCAAAAGGGTCGCATCGTGCACAATACAAATATTTTCTCTTTATATATATCTTAGGATGAAAAATATCTCAATTCTAGTTTAAGTTTATTTAGTGCCTTTTATACGATATCCAAAGAAAACTTTCGATTTACAACTCATATTACTTTTTAAAACTTGATGCACTTGCTTTAAAATTCTCTATCTAGTTTGTTTTTCAAATTACAGGCGGGAAAACAGCTGATTACTATTTACTCTTGCCATCTTGATAAATAAACTTAGTTTTAACTTGCGTGCGGCCTACGCCACAACTATCAGCTAAAATCCTTGTAGGGATTTGAGCTAACTTAAAAGTAACTAATGGTTAATCAGAGACGAGTGACAACTGACTCAAAAGCTAACTCATTTTACATGTTAAACGCTATAAAACGAGTCAGTACTCACTCACGCTGCATAAGTTTCAAATAACCACAAGTTAGCTTATTTCGAGTGAGTTTTTGGCTGATACAATGCAAGTGCACTATTAGTTAGCTGCAAACTGACTAACTAATGGTTGGCCCATTATCACTTACTTTGTGGCGCATCAAAAAAAAAGTAGCTAACCAGTATTTTTAACTTACTAATGATTAACATTTTTAGTCCATTTTTAGTCAAGTTAAATTTGAAACAATTTTAAATTTTTTTTAGGGACGAGAGTGGGTATCGAACCCTGATTACTTTGTTTGTCAGCCATCATACTTAACACTTTGCTATTGCGCCATATAAAATTTTATGCTGGCATCTTCTCGATAATATTTGACTCATCTCTGCGTCAACTTTGAGTTAGCTAAATGTTAGTTCAAAACTTACCGAGGAGATGTTAGTTGTATAAAAACAACTCACTAATCTCAGCATAAGTTTTGAGTTAGCTTAAAGTTAGTTCAATACTTATCGAGAAGAAGACAGTTGTACAAAAAACAAGTGACTCACATCTGTATCATTTATGAGTTAGTTCAGAAGCTACATAGTTGTAAATGAGTTAGCAAAAAGTCACCTATGTATATTTTGAGCTAGCTAATAAAAATCCGACAGGGATGAATTTATAAAAGAATTATGTATGTGCATAAGTATGTATGTATATGAGAAAAACTTGAGCATTAGGAGTTTCTCGATTTTGTCATTGTTTTGATGTCTTTTTTTTCAAAATAATTTTGTAAAAAAAAAATTTAAGTGAAATAGTTGACAAACAAGTATAAGGCCCCTAGAAATAAAAATATATTTTTCAATACATTCTTATTGTTTGCAAAATCTGCCACAAAGTGTATTTTTAATACTATTTATTAATAAGCTTCATTATAATAACAAAAGTATATACTACGTACATATCGTCGAGTGGTTACTGGTTTGCCGCACAATATATTAAGAATACATTATTAGTGAGGCAAACCAGTAACCCGAACATATGTATAAATATTTATATTCTACATATACATACATATGTATATATACATACATACATACATATATACAAATAAATGTACTTATTGTATAACCATTATGCTATTGAATATTTGAGCATATGAGAATAATACAAATACGCGTGACACATACATACATACATGTACTCGTATACTTTATATACATACTAAATAGAAATATTTTCACTTAGAATTCGTTTTATTTTTAGGCACAATACCGGCTACACCGGAAAATATTACGGTCACATTTCTAACACCGAGCACAGTGCGTGTCGCGTGGCAGACAATGATTGATTTGAATGCACATCCCGTTGAGAAGTATATTGTGACATATAAACCAACAGATGACAGGTATGTATAGACATGTGTATGTATGTACATATCGTACACTAATGGCCTAATTTTGTAAAACAGAACGAAACGTTTCGAACAGAAATTTTTGGTTTGTTTTTAATTTTGAATTTTGTAAAACATTTGAAAACGAAAATTCTATCTTACGTAAAATAAATATATTTTATAAAACAATTGCAAACGTTTTCAAACGACTTAAATGTCATATGAAAACGTTTATTAAATTGTATTCGTTTTAAAAGTTTTAACTACATTATTGCATTAGTTTTGCTGCAATAATGAGTAAATTAGTATCTAAGTCAAACATATGCAAAAGGCCGCCCGTGGGTACTTTGTTATGATATTTTTTACACGCGCACGATAGAGCTCCAGGCCAGCTCGGCCTATGGACGTAGTGCCTATATTTACACATACATTCGCTTTAAAACCCTCATAACTACTTTGTTCCTGTCAATGGTAAAATGATAAAATTTAATCCGAAGTTTGAAAGTGTGTATTGAAAGTTTCCTGATAAATTGACATGCAAAAAGTGCATTTCTTAACACATACTCACTGACACTGACCACTGATACAGTCATCAAATTGATGAAGCACTTGAACTCTAACAACAGAGTAGGCCTAGGTGAGTTACGATCAAGAAAAATTCGAAAGCATTGAATTTATAACGTGATTTTATACTATTATGTATCTCTCTTTAACCCATTATATTATTTAACTCTGCCGTTTTAAACTGGCGCAGTGATCATTAATAGAAATATAACAGACTAGCAATCTTTAATTTGCAATGTTTTATTAAAGAAAACTAAAGTAGTTAGATCTTCACAAAAATATAAATGTGAAAAAGGCCAAGTTCCTATTAAAAATTTCGGCCATCAAAAGTAGTGAGATACATTTTTTTATAAAGTTTTTTTTGGCACAATACTTATCACAATATTACATAGATATGTATGTGTTTTAATTTATAATCGTTAGGGTGTCATGTTATTTCTATGCAACCTGCATACTTGGCAATATTTTTACCTTTACAATACAGAAGATAATAGCGGATATCTCTTTATTTCTTTATGTGGGGAAAAATTTTGTGAACTAAGCAGGTTGCCTAGAAATGATATGAGACCTTGTCGATTGCACTTGTGAGATTTTGGATAGGAACTTGACTGAATCCATGTGTATGATGAAAAACATATCCTTATACATTAACATTTCACTCCAGCATTGAAATATTGAACGTTTCAAAGTTTCACAAACATCCAATAAGTATTAACTAACGCCGCTGATTTAGAATTTCTTGTTTCGTTGGTGCATATTCCATAATTTAATTAAATTTGACTTTGAAAATATTTTTATATTCAGCTTTTTATAATGAATAATATATTTTTCAATTATAATATTTTGACAAGAAACGAAAACAACGTAGCGTTTTACAAAATTTAAAATATTTTTGTTCTCGCTCCAACCAGAAACGAAAACAAAAATTCGTTTAGTTTTACAAAATTAGGCCATAAATTATAAACAGTTACAACTCAACTCACTTAACAAATCTCTAACGACTGCAAAAATTTATTTTGCAACACAGTCTTCTTTAACAATATAAAATACCGTTTTGTTATTTGTACAGTACAATACCACTCTTGAACATCTGGAACTTTTTGAGTTGTGACTGCTTATGATTTAGTGTTCGATATGTGTAGCTGCATTACAAATAAAAGTAATTTTCATCAAGATTCAAATACATACATACATATATATTAGGGATGTAACGAATGTTCGCATTCGCTTTCGCATTCGCAAATAATTCGCTTACTTTTGCTATTTGCATTCGCTTTTGCATTCGCTTAAATGTATGCGAATATTGAAAGCGAATACTAAAGACAAAAATATTGGAAATATTTTATTGTTTTTGAAAAAGAAGAGGCAGTGTTTGAATTGCGCGAAAATATTTTCTACTTAAGACTAGTCTGTTAAAACTTTTGAAAAATGGTAAGCAAATCATTACTTTGTTCAAAAAATTTTAAATGCAAAAATATTAACTAATCCTTCTTTGTTGTAATTTTTTTTTGCGAAACAAGAGCCACTCATATTATTTCGCATGAAAACTTAAAATGTTGAAGATATATTTCATATGTTTTTCCCAAGATGAACAGAGTACTACTTCTAGAAAAAATTTTCATAAACAATTCATTCCAATTTTTCTTAATATGTATTTTGGTAGCATTTTACAGGAAATGTTGAACTTAGTACAAGGTCTTAGGGCGAAAGTACGAATGGGTTGATTGCCTGACATTTTGTAAATTTATTTTAATATGACTTCATATATCTTTCAGTTTAACAATTTTTATTTCTAATAAATTAATAAATATTTGCTGAATACAACACTCAAGTAGATCTATGTATACAACACAACTTCATGTTCTTAGATAAATTTATTTTCATGTGCTTTTTTTAACGTATTGTAATAATATTTGCATTCGCTTTCGCATTCGCATTCGCTTTCGCAAAAATTAAAATGTATTATTCGTTTTCGCATTCGCATTCGCTAAACTGGTATTCGTTACATCCCTAATATATATACAAAATTTTCTCTCTGATAAGATTTGAATATGGGAATTTCCACACAAAAGTCACACTTTTTGTCACGTTACGTTACTTGGGGACAATGCTTGTTTTTTCAAAGAAAAATCTATGTTTTGTACTATTTTTATGGATATTGGTTTGGAAAGTAGTCAGCTTAAACGTTTAGTAAAAGATAGGAACAAATCGAACTGCATGGTTCTAAATTACAAACTTAATTGCTTGGTGACGTTACAAGTACAAAATTAAGGACAAAATGCAAAACTTATCTATAATCAATCTAGTATATTCATATCTTTTTTTAAATCCAGAAAACAAGAGAATATTACATATTTGCTGATGCATTTACGTACATATTATACAGTTTATGATAAATTTTCTAAAATTATAAAGGGGCTGTTTGTCAATGCTGAGAACGCTCGACCCATTACACACCCACATTTGAAAGAAAAACAAAATTTTAAAATTTCTCTACAAGTCGAACACCGTCGACATTGACAAACTGAACATACATAAGTAGTGACTGACTATCGAATATACAGTATGTGATTGAAATTTTCGGAATTGAACTCAACGAAAAGATAAGCGACTAAATTTAACAGAACACATTGAGCGTTTTGTTTTAACAGGCCTATCAGCACAAAAGTGTATATCTGTATACAAAATCGTTTGTGCGATAAATTTATTGTTTTTGTATCTTTTTGCATATAAGAGCTTAGTTATGACGGATCTAGGTTGTCTTTGAAATCAAGTTGCAATCAGAAATAATTTTTTCATGTCAAAATTTTTCTCTTTGTCACGTCTCAAGGTTACAAGCTACTTCCGACAAACTTATTGTTAAACATTGAAAATTTACAAACTCGTGTGCATATGTCTTTGTTTTTTCACGTAAAATTACATATATCTAAACATTAATAATAAATCTTTACGAAGATTTTAATTTAGTTGAGCTTATTTTCTTAGTCCTTATTTTATGTCGCTTATTTAGTTTACTTCAAATTTATTGATTTTTTCAATTCAGTCTTTTTACATATACACAGACAGTTTTATTTATTGTTAATATATGTATACAGCACCACATAATGGTTTTTTTAGATACACGCATCCTAACAAACATACATATGTACATACCCAAATCAGGGACCGCAAATAATGATTATTTTGAAAAAATATATAAAAAAGAAAAATGCTACAAGATTAAGAAGGGAAATATACCAACATAATCCCTGTTACTCGTATTTTGTTCGGGTACGTTGAATTTTATTTAAAAAAATATATTATTTTTATTTGATTCAAGCATAATGATTATTACGCTGCATTTACACATGAAAGTACTTTCTTGAAATTTTTGTATACGTATTATGAATAAAAATTTTAATGAAAAAAGTTACTTTCATGAAAATTTCTTGTTCGTTTTCACAGGAAAGTGAAAGTTAATTTTAAAAATGTCGTCGAAACGGAAAGTTCCATTTCTATTGCTTTGTTTATTACTTAATTAGAGTTACCCAGATTATCGCATAAACACATTTATAGGGCAATAAGTTGGGAATAATTAATATTGTTAATATTTTAATAATATTATTGTTTTAAATAGACACGAATTGTCTTCTTCATGTATATTTGAAGATACGAAATTACAAGTATTTAAATATTTATACAAAATAAGAATAATTTATAATAATTATTTGCCACAATCCTATATATTTGTACAAATCTTTAAAGGGGGTAACACTGTCTCAACCTTTTTTCATTTTACTTTCTGAGTGTGGTAGTGAAAAAATGTGATTGTGTTGCTACTTTCTTGCAATTAGTTTCATGTGTAAATGGTAGGTTACTTAAGTTATATTTTTTTCTTACAAAATGAAAATTATTTAACACCCTGTTTGCACAAGTCAGGCAGTCTACACGACTCGTCTGAAAAATTTGTATGAAAATCACTTAAAAAAAATTTAGCGTTTTCTTTAAAATCGACCGTCTGGGTTGTGGAGTAAGATTTTTTTTTTCACTTAGAAAATAATCATATTTTTAAACCTTAATTTAAGAAAATTCAAACACTAGGTTTTAATTAATTTAACAAATAAGGTTTTATCGTACGGACTCTGAAGATAAATTTTATCTGAAACCAGTTAATATTAACTTTAGTTCGATACAATGAGTAAGTCGATATACATACGGGTACATCGATATTTTTCGTCCCCATATTTCATTAAATCCGCATTAACCTCAATAGGGTTCAGAGACCGTGTATCTATCGAGTGTATCCATCATCTCAAGCTACTTGCATAAAGTTCCAAAGGTCGTTTAAAAGTAAATGCGAATTTGTGTTTTCTAAAGAACACATATCATCAGGCAGATGAGATAATTACTTAATCTCATATTATATAAGATCAGCTAGTCATTTATCTATATCTTATCTATCTGAAATACTTAAAATGTATATATGTTAAAGTAAAAGTACCTTTATTTTCAACAAATAGAAAAAAAAATTAATAAGATTATTTTTGTAAGCAAATAAAAAATTAACATAATGTGCTGTTTCCACAAGTCACGCCTGCCTGACTATAGAAAATTTTTATGAAAATCACTCAAAAAGATGAGTGCTTCCCATAAAAATTTTATACTCCAGTCAACCGTGTGCGTTGTAGAAACAGGGGTTTAAGAAATAATCATTATTTTCCAACAAAAAAAATAAATGTATGTGTAGTTTCCACAATGCAAGCAACCGACTTGTGTAGAAAAAATATATGAAAAACACTCAAATTTTTGAGCGATACCTATATAAATTTTCTAGACTAGTCGATTGCTGGCATAGTGGAAACTACACATTAACCAAAAAAAATTAATGTGTAGTTTCCACAATGCAAGCAAGCGACTTGTCTAAAAAATTTGTATAGGAATCACTCAAAAATTTGAGTGTTTTTCATATATTTTTTCTAGACAAATGGCTTGCTTGTATTGTGGCAACTACACGGAAAAATAATAATTATTTCTCAATCAAGAAAGAAAAATCGAAAAGTAAACATTACAAAGTAATTGTTTTTAATAAAACTAATAATGGTTACGGTCCCTGATGTAATCATGTGTAACATAAATTACACAGAAGGATAATAAAGTGAGCAAATGTGTTTACTTACATAAACATGTCTATTTGCACATACATACATATTTATGTATTTATATATATATATATATATATATATATATATATATATATGTATGTACATATGTATTTTTTACGAAAAGAAATGTGTGCAAAAATACCCAGTTGGCCACGTCTTTAAGACATCTTTGACGACGGGTACAAGACAATGGTAAGTCGTAGAAGACATATTGAAGACAGCCCCATACAAATCGTCGATGAAATTTTCATACAAATGGCGCCGAGGTGTGACCTCGAGACGAGATGGGCGACAATGCCGCTCAGATTGTCGTCAACATTATTGAAGACAAAACTTATATAACACTGTCGCTCAGATTGTCCTCAACAACACAGAAAAAAATAATTTATAAATACAATTAATTTTTTTGTTATATCAATTAAATAATTAATTGATTTTGAACCTACAACGACTTTTGTAAATACAATTAACGAAATTGTAAGTTAAGGGAAAATCTGAAAAATATTTTCAATTAAATATATCAACAAATAGTTTGTTGAAATGTATTTATTTTTTCAACATTTATTTTTATTAGATTTTAAAGTTATTTCAATTAAAGTTATAGTTATTTTAACAATGCGAATTGTTGAATTTCCGTACAAATTTTTATTATCATAATTGTTATATTAACAATTTTTTTTTATACTATACACAATCACAACCCTCGAAACGATTTTTGCTTGTCTGCGAAAAACACTAAATGGCTTTGAGCGGAGTTGAACCACCGGCAACATAAGGAGTAACAAGCTGACTTACTAACCTCTCCGCTAAAGAGCAACACTTTATTAGACACGCAAACAATGAATACTCACACAAAACATGATTTCTTGTTTCTTCTGCATGTGGGCATTCCATTATGATATAATTTAACAAATAATTTTGTTGAGTAATTTAATTGATTACAAAAATTTAAATTTGTTATATCAACAATGATGATTGTTAATTTTTAAATTATATATTAACAATTTGTTTTGTTGGTTGCACTTCGATGATATTTTTTTCTGTGAAAGTCTTATTGAAGACAAAATGTATGACACTGTTGCTCAGATTGTCCTCAACAAAGTTTTATTGAAGACAAAACGATGGATATTGTCGCTTAGATAGTCATGAACGACGATTTCCTTTAAATTTTCGATTAGAAAACCTAATGAACAGGCGACATGTCGTAGATTAATCGTCGTAGAAAATGTCGTCTGTGACGATTTGGCCAACTGGGTATCCATATGTATCCATACATATACTCACTAACAAACATATGTATGTATGTATGTATGTACACAGAAAAAATTTTAAATCAACTTTAATTAATATTTTAGTTAGAAATTTGTACTATTGATTAAATCCTGTACTGATTTTCGTCCTGCAAACAAATTGATAATATCAATTAATTAATTTGTAAAAATGAGGTTTTCTTCTTTTTCGAGATCAATTAATAGAGTAAATTGAAAGTACGCGTTTATTTTAAACAAATGAATAATTGGTCCAATTATATTAATAATTGAATTTAGAGATTTTAAACAATTAAATTGTTCGTTGAATGAATTAATAAAAGTAGTTGAATTGTATAAAATTTTAAAAAGTAAAAGTAAACAAATTTTTAAAAAGTAAAGTCATTTTTTATTTATTTATTTTAACTTGCTTATTTTATTTATTTATTTAATTTATTTGTTTAATTCCGTAACTTACGTTGCAGGCTTTGAACATGGTAACTCCATTCTAACAGGCTAACAGTGTTAGCCTGTTAGCCTAACACACATCCACTAGGCTATCGTGGCAAATCTTTTTTCATTCAATTATTGCACATATGTACATAGGTATGTGTTCTTATTTTATTTTTTAACTTACAGTGCTGTCATGCTTCGAACTTGGTACTTCTCGAATAACAGGCTGACACACTTCCACGCAGCTACCGTCACACAATCGAAAAACTTAAAAAAAAATTAAAACATGAACAAGCACAAACACAAACACAAACCAAAATTTTTTTTTTCATTAAACAAAGTTAATTCAAACAATCAAAAAATTGGTTGAATTTTTAATAATGCGTACAAAAGTTTATTATTCGTCTGTATGTTTGCATATTTGCTAACATCCATACAAACATTAAACTTTTTTGTTTTCAATCAACAAAATTTAATTGGGACAATTATAAAATTGTTTGAAACAGCATTACTTGATTTAATTGGAAGCATTTTGGCTAAAATTTTTTGTGTGTATGTATATGTACTTACATTCTATAGTATCTTTTTATTTATAACATTCTTAGTATTTATTTAAATATACATATGTATGTATGTATCTTCTTATATCTTAGATATTGTATAGTACTTACATAAGCAGACATTAGTATCTTTCCTCGACTTCGTTATCAATAAATATCCAAATGTACCCTTGAAAGGAATTTGTAAAATTCTTTAGCTTTAAATATTTTCCATTAATGGATTAAGACATAGCAAAAACCTTGAAAATTTTTCTTCAAAAATCTTTTGATTATATTAAAACAGGCTCACAATGGGTTAAACAATAAAAGATATCCTATTAATCCAGTCTATAAGTTGGCTGTGCAAAGCATTTCATTTAAATCCGTTTAGCACGTTTTACATACATACATCCATATGTAAGTAAGAAGTAAGACATCATTATCATTTTATTACTTGTAAGGCAAGTAGTTACGGAGAGAAATGTTGACAGAGCAAGTTGCTTAGAATTTAGGAGGCAACCGGATGCTGCCAAAAGGAAATTTATAGAAACTTATAGTGAAAGTTAGATATTGTACCAAGCGAGAACGAGGTCCTCATTTTGTTATCCGTACTTTAGATGTTCCAAAATGGTTGAAAAGGAATTTGGCCTCATTTCTGAATTTATGTAGAGAATAATGATTTTATCATATTTTCGGGCCAAAATATGATTTCAAGATTTTTTTTCTCGAATCATGATTTTTAATTTTGCAAATTATGATTTTTACTTTTAATACATATGTATGTATGTATGTACACTTTTCTTTGTTGTTCTACAACCCAGTAAAAAAAATTGGAAGTCATTCTAAAGGAAGTACATTTTCATTGCTTCCAAAAATTCGATATTTTTAATTTGCCGATAGTTAGCAGAAAACCAAGTAGAAGTTTATTTTAGTCATACAAAACCTTGTCATTCCTCTCTAGTTTTAGAAATTACTCACCAGAATTTTTAAAAAATCGATTTTTTTGAAGAAACTTATGAACTAATTTTGGTCTAAAATTTTAAAGTTATTTGCTTAAATTTACATTAAATTACTGTTTCGCGTTTAAATTCCTATAAAAAGAAACTAATTGTTAAAATAGGTAACTATTAGCCATTTTTCCTAGACGAAAATATTATCATAAAACACAAAAAAGGAAACTTTTCTTAAAATCGCTTCCAAATCGGTGACCAGGCAGCTAAAAAGAGAACTTCTTGCAATGACAACCCTATGTAAAAATCATTAGATCGGATCGAAATTTGCACTACTTCCAGATCGCAAACTCTACATTTTCATGACTTTTTTGGAGTGTCTTTTTTTACTGGGAATGTTTATCAATAGATATACATATACCTATAGGGAAAACTGTTTTGTCCCAGAGAAAATATTCGTCTACCTGGAAGATGGTTGGTAAGGGAGAGAGAGCACAACTCTGCCCCCTCCTCTGGGGTCATTTCAAAAAAAGAGCAACAAAACGTGACTTCACAAGCAAAAATAAAAAGAAAAAATTCATCTTAGAGAAATGACGAAAAATCGTTCAGGAATATACTCAAATCTTGGACAAATCTATACCAAGTCATTCGTCACCAAGTTTTCCCTGCAATTTGCATCTAAAATAACTGTACATACCTACTTTATGTGATAAGAATATCATCAAAGTCGAATACTTTATTGTTTGAATTTCTTAAATAATTTTTTATTTAATAATATTTTTAACCCCCGACCAAAAGAAGGGGTGTTATAAGTTTGTAGTGTGTGTCTGTGTATCTGTGTCTCTGTGTATCTGTGTGTCTGTCCGTGTCCACGTACAGAACAAACGGCTGGACTGATTTTGATTTATTTATTTTTTTCTGTTTGAAAGGTGACTTGATCGAGAGGGTTCTTAGCTATGTTTGAAGAAAATCTGTCCAGCCACTTAAAGATATGACTTCTTTTCTACACAGAAAAAAATAATTTCCCATTTCAAACACAAAATTCTCTGAATCAAATATCAATTTTTTCAATTTAGGTCCTACAAAGAAATTTGTAAATTCAAATACAAAATTTTGTAATAATTTGTTTGAAAAATAACTTTGTTGAGTAAAAAAAACAAGCCACGACGTTTTTCGGCTTCTTGTCCGAGTTCACACGTATACAACACGAGCATTTAAAGAAAACAACAACATCAGCACATGTCCACGTTGAGTCAATGAACAAGCAAGGAAAACACCAACACAAGCAAATGAAATTAAATGATACAGTTTTTTATATAAAACAAAATTGAAACAAATAATTTACTGGAACAGTAAAAATATTTACCGAAACTAAATTTTATTTCAAAACACACGTTTGTTTGAAATTTTTTTGCGAATAATTTTTTCTGTGTAGATATATCGGGGGTTTTTAAAATTTTTAATTTTTGTTATTATCAGGGAAACCAGAAATATGCTCTAAAAAAAGTGTTTTATGCGCATTCAATATGCACTAAAAACTTGAAAATATGCACAAAAAACTGAAAAAATGTGCTCTTAAAATAAAATAAATTGGTTTATTTTAAATGAAAATATATTTTTAATTAAAAAATTCAACACCATTTGCATATAAAATAAGCAAAAAATCAAACAATAAAAAATTAACAAAGAATAACTGCCGTATTGAAACAAAATTGCCATACATATTTTGACTAAAGCAAATAATACAAATTATTTTTTTTTTTTGATAATCTCGTAAAAATTTAACTTCAAGTTCAAAAGAGATCACGATTTCAGAATTAAAACTTTGGAACTATATTTTCGATAAATAAGACAAGATTTGTATGTACAATATTTATTGCAATAAACAACAATCTAGGTCAATATGGATTTTCAAATAAAATCGTTGCATGCCACATCTAAATAAACTTTTGTATATTGATAATGTTCCTTCAACTCTACTACTCTACTCGGGGTAGAGTCCGTCACAAATAGAAAAACCGAATTTTTATTGAAACTAACGTCCGTAATAACTGCGTAATACGAGTATATAAGAAAAATTTATACACTACATGGAACATTTTAAATGAGACGTAGATGGCGAAAAATAAAAATAAAAATAAAAATTTTGTGTAACACTTAAGCCTTGTAAGCAAATTAAAATAAAAATTTTTATTTATTTTATTTTATTTTATTTTATTTTATTTTATTTATTTAATTTCAAAATATGCCCTAAAAGCGTAAATTATGCTCTAAAAATTAGAAAATATGCTAAAAAATATGCGTGTTAGAGTGATAAATGCAAAAACATGCTTTAAAGGGTAAAATATGCAAAAATATGCTTTAAAGGGCAAAATATGCAAAAATATGCACTAACAAATCGATGCCAAAATTAATAAAAAGTTCTGAAACGGATAAATATCTTGTCCCCGCATGAATACGTCGCACAAGAAAAAACATGCAATTGCATATTTGCGGTTTCCCTGGTTATTATATTAGTTACTTTAATTAATGATCTCATTTTTTTATTGAATACAATTTGAAGTTCATCAATAAAATTCTTTCTGAGTTCTTTTTGTAAAATAAGACAGTAAATATTTTTTTTATTAATGAAAACAAAATAACATTGGTGTATATCGAACATTTTTTTGTCCACTGTAAATATTGTCAATTGCTGTTCCATTTTTTATTTGAAAAAAAAAAAAAATGGAGTTGTGATAATTTTTTTCTTCAAAATATGATTTTCTTTTCGACAAGTGATGATTTTCTTCGCAAAGCTTCTGGCAGCCCTAATTGTATTTTCATCCCACGAATACTAATGTAAACAGTTTTTTCTTTCCGAGTGGGTTAAGCAATAACGAAATTCGCGTAGACGTGCCTGATCCATCGCTTCTCACCATTGAACTAGCCAACATACATTTAGCAAAAAAAGAAAAAGCAAAATGTATACGTATACATAAAAATTACGTAGAAAACAAACTTAAAGTTCAAACTTCAATACAATAGTGCAACTTAAGATTTTCTTAAAAATTCGTTTATAAAAGAGTTTACAAAATGTGAATTCACAGGCAGTTTTTACCAATGCTTGAGAAATGCACAATTTTTTCTAAAGTAAACGACAATATGCAAGGATAAGATTGTAGCAATCATGCATATATAATATTATCACGTTACGATAACCTTAATCAATACATTTGCAATCCTTTTTTAAGCGGAAGCCTTATGATATACAAATAAATTTTATGTATAGCCGTTAACAAATATACTTGGCATATGGGAGCTGCTACGTAAATGAAAATTGGATTTTCGTTTTCTGAAGTTTTTAAAATGATTATGTTTGTGTACGTAAACCTGAATAGTCGGCCATGTCACAGAGTTCAATTCCGTCCGGAATCGGAATTCAATCCACCCCATTTTTGTAGGAGATGGTGTCTAAAAAATAAAACTTAAATATGGAAATTTGTCAGGTGTCTCCAGACTGTGGGAGGCGGTGGTATGTTGGGGTATGCTCCGACTAGGGCTTGACATTTTGAGGTTTTTTCAATTCCGATTCCGAACGGAACTTAACTCTGTGACATGGCCGAGTATATTGATTCTTTCCATAATCATATGAAGTTTTTTTAGCTTATTTCAAAAATCTTTTGATTGAAGTCTACTGACGAGATGCGTACACAGAATCGAAATGCATATACGAGTAGATACATACACGCAAAGAAAAAATATGGTTGAGGTAACCATAATCAAACAGCAACATACTATGATTGAATTATATGGTTGCAGTCAAATCATATTATTGTCAATGGAAAAGCAAAGTTTAAATAATATTATTTTCTGAGTTAATAATAATATTATCTACAAAAACAATTAACTTTGTTATACCTAATCAAATTATTGTAAGTAAGACAACACTATTGTTAGATGTGACTAAAATATAATTGAGACTTACCATAACATGTTCTAATATTATAATAATATTGTTAAATACGACCATAGTATTATTTTATGTAAAAATAATATTTTGGTTTTTAATCATATATTTGTTGGCAAATATTTTGTTTAAAACAGCTGTGCGGTAAATCCAAAATAAAAATAAATTAATATTGTTGAAATAAAATGTATGTATGTATGTTTATAAATGTATACTTACATACATATATGTATATACATGAAATATAAACACATCTGTATAAAGAGATATACATACATACATATGTATGTACATATTATTTTTATTTATCTACCCTTTTGTTTATACTTTTTTTATTTATTTAACAACACGCGTGCACTACCGATAGCTTACAAACGAAACACTGAACTGACAGAAGGTGTTTCTGAAAAAGATTTTTTGTAAGACTTAACATAGTATGGTTTCGGATAACATTATATTGTTATTTACATCATATTATTTTTACACAATAATACAAATTATATTGTAGTCATAAAGATTTAACAAAACTATATTGTTAAACTCTAACCATATGGCACTTTCTACGAATATAATAATATAATTATTAAATTCAAACATTACTCTGTTTACAGTAACGAAATTAATGTTTAAAATAACAATAACTAGTTTTCAACGACCACACATTTGTTTCAGAGAACATAATATTGTTTTCTCAACCCTTTTACAACCATATCTTTTCTTTGCGTGTAGATGTCGCTTAACCAACAAGCAAACATAAATTCTAATAGATTAAAAACTAAAAGTGAAATAAATATTCTTCGGTAATCTTATATGAAAATTTTCGGAAAATTGTTTTGAGTTTTCAATTGTTCTAACTGAACTTAATGTAAAACGAGAATATTTTTGAAAAACTCAAAGCTTAACAGTTACGAAATTAGGAAGGGTTAAAATGTTTGCTGGGTTTCAAGTAAATTTTGGGGCCAACATACCATACACACTTACACGTTTATGTATGTATATCATAAAATAAATATTTAGTTTAACCAACATTTCCACATGAAAAGAAATTGTGTAGTCTTCCAGTGAAATGTGTCAATTCCCAAGGTCTTTCCATACAACTTTAGTAGTTGATTTTTTTTTTATTGAATTAAGGGATACGTATGCTTGTGTTTATTACCCAGCAAAAAAAAAATATGGAACTAGTTGCAAAGGTTTAACACTTTCATTGCACACCAATTAATATAGATACGGACTTTAATATTTTAATGCTGTTGTATATATCAAAAATTTGTCTAGACAACCTTTTAAGCGCATACCATTCATTTATTTGAATCACTTCCGTCCTATGACAACTATGCGTTAAATTCATTGATGTTTTACCACAAATAGAACTACTTGGAGCTGAGCTCATCAGTGCTGTAACTAATGATTTGTATATTAATTTCTTCTCGGGTATTGTTGTTTTATTTGCATATATTAGTTACAGACTCCCAGCCACCCGCACATGAATGAATGTGTATCTAGTAAATGAATGTTTTTTCTACTTATTAAATTCTAATCTATATTAGATATACATATATGTGTGTACATATATAATTTTTTCTTGACATTCACTATATGTAAATAATAAGAATAAAGAAATTTCCAGTAAAATCATGCTAACATATTAATTTACGCCCTGTTTAAACAAGTCAGGCAGACAACTAAATATATGTCTAGAAAAAATATTTGAAAATCACTCAAAAAAATTAGTACCTTCCATATAAATTTTATACTCAATTCGACCGTCTGGGTTGTAAAACTAGGAGGTTAATATTTCTCCTCTGCTCCTGTTTGCTTAACAAATTTTACTCAAGAACTATTATATATAAATTCAAACAAATTTAAATTTAGAGAAAAACCTTTGTGATTATAAAGATTTTATCATCTGGAAAAGTTAAGCAATGAAATGTATTGTAATCAGATTAAATGAAATTTATGTAGATAGAAAATGAGCTGCATATTTTCAAGCTGCTGATGCACAAAATATTATTTTAATAACAAAAATTAAAAATTTTAAAAACCCCCGATATATCTAGAAAAGATGTGACATCTTCTAAACGGCTGAACCGATTTCCTTCAAACATGATCTAAACTAAATCAAAATCGGTCCAGCCGTTTGGGCTGTACGTGGACACGAACAGACACACAGATACACAGATGCACAGACACACACTACAAACTTATAACACCCCTTTTTTTGGTCGGGGGTTAAAAATATGAATGTTGCAAAGTGAATTTTTAAAGCAATTATACATTTTGGTAAAAAAAATTCTGAGGGACGATTTAAATTTAGGTTTATGTGGGACAGATTTATCTAATTTTTTATTTTTCTAAAAAAACGAACTAACTTAAAAAATCTTTAATGTTCCAAACAAAGAGCTATTTTGTATATATGTACATATACATATATATATAATATATGTGTACTTATGTATATACTGGAGAGGTGCACAAGGATAACTCAAATGACTTTCAAGGATAAATTTTTATTTCAAATACCGACTGGATGAATTTTTTTGATTACAAAACCAAAATTTAATATTCAAACATAATAACTACAAACACTTCATTGCCTAAATGTTTTGATGTACAAACAAGTACTAAAGAACAAAACAATGAAACATCAAAACACAAGCCGAGCAAAACATAATTGAACTATGTATAACAAAATTGATGTAGAACATAACTCAAACAAAACCCAAAAAAAAAAAAGAAGTACGCTCAATACTTATTTTTTAGTATAAATGTAGCAAAAATATCAATCATTTACACATATTTTTAAACTTTGCCTACAACTAAAATATTTATTTCTCTTTGAGTTAATAATTCCTGTAATTCTGCCACAACAACCATTGAGATTTTTTCTCTTTTCTGGTTCACTCGCTATGCTTGTTACAATTTACCGTAATTCTACTTCCATATAATTTTTTTTTATGATTTTCTACTTCAGAGCACATCAAGCAAGCACTAACACACATTGAAGTAGTTGAAAACTTTTCAATTGATACGGGAGTTGTTTTGTTGTGAAGCAAGCACAACTTTTTGTATTGTTATTGAGTGGAAATACTACCGAGCAGTATTGAATTGGAAAGTGTAGAAGAGCTTTTGCAGCCCTCTATTATGTAATTTTTTTACATACATTTGTTCATATGTATATGTATATATCTTTATGTTTACGAAACTAATACAACTAATTACTTAGTGCCATTTGCACAAAGACACTAAATTATTTAAGCAAATTATTTTCTTTTAAGCGGACATTTAAAGTAATTTCCTTAAGTTTGCAAAGAAAAGGAAAAATAGTCGTCGATTACGAGTATTTATTTTAAGTGTCAACACAGCAAAATGTTAAACAAGCAATAATTACGGTGTTAAGCCGGTAAACAGAAGCAAAAAACGGAAGTGGTAAACCACAAAACTATTAATACGAGTAACACATATGCACATGGATACTTGTATACATGTAGATACATATACACCCAGCTGGAAAAAGAAGCTAAAAGGCCTCTATACTCCTTCTTTTGGATGTACAAGGCCTGCTAGCCCCATTCCATACTCATATAATTTTTACACGCACTGTCATTGCGGAGCAGGTCTTCAGGGCACAAATTACGGCATTCGATACAATTCGAAATTTCAAAATATTTCCATATAAACTCGATTGAAGTACTCGTATTTCGTAATATCGTTCGATAACGAGTGCCGTAATTTGCCCCCCCCCTGTTCTTGCTTCTTTCGCCAGCGATTCTGGCAGGCCTTCAAATTAATGGATTTTGCTTTTGCTTTAGTAAAAACAAAACATGTTACTCTTTCTTTTTTTCTACCTTCTCATAGAAGGGAGTGTGGAATGTGAATCGTATCTTTTATGCGAAATAGTCAAGGCATTTTATGAGGCATTCTTTAGCAGTTGGATAAGAATAGTAATTGAATCAAAAGAATTCAATTACTATTCCACCAAGAAAGTCTTCTGAGTTTTACCGCTGGGGATATGTATGTACATTGTATACATTCGTATGAAGTGAATTGTGCATTACAATTGATTCAAGGATGCAGATCGAGTTCCCAAAATGAAAATTGTGGTTGGTGGGTTTTTCATAAAATCGGTAGTACTACAATATGTTCAGCTGCTTTGGAACTTAATACAATTTTCTTTTTTTTTTTGTATAAAAAACAATACGAGATACAAGACAAAACAACATACACTGTGTGTTCACAAACAAATAAACAATAACAAAAATTAAAAATTTTTAAAACCCCCGATATATCCAGAAAAGATGTGATATCTTCTAAACGACTATACCGATTTTCTTTAAACATAGTTAAGAACCTTCTCGATCAAGTCACCTTTCAACCAGAAAAAACTAAATCAAAATCGGTCCAGCCGTTTGGGACCTACGTGGACACGGACAGACACACAGATACACAGACACACACTACAAACTTCCCATCAAACAAAAGGCTCCGAATTCGTAAAGAATTCGTAACGACTGGTCGACAAAATCTTCCGATTTCGGAACCAAAATATTACCGAAATCGTAACAATTTTTGTATGAAATGGTTGACACGAATTCGTTACGATAAGTCGGTACGAATTCGTAACGACATATAGGTACGATATTATTTTGCTTTTATAGCAGAGTACCGCTTCACCGTTATGTTGCTGCTTTGTCGAAATAATTGGCACATACTCACGTTTTTTAATATTTGTTACAATCCTTATTTTTCATCAACATATATGTATGTACATATGTATGTATTAAAAAAAATGTTCACAGACTTTTACTTATGTACTCAAAAATCAAAGTTTTAATGTTTAAAAAATATTTTTCAGAAAAACTACTGAAGTTTCTTAACGAATGCGGTACGACAAGTCTGACTTCAGAAAAAGTCGAAACATTTTGTTTGGTGGGTTATAACACCCCTTTTTTTTGTCGGGGGTTATAAAGTGTGTTTGGTACAAAATAGACGATACAAATTGTTGTGAATTAAGCATATATAATTATTTACGATGCAATAGTAAATATAACTAAATGAATTATTAAGAAAATATGTTTCCGATATTGTTTTGTTCGGAATTGTACGATTTTAATGGTAAATCGAACCAACGAGATGAGTGTTGGTTGCGTTCCCTGTCGCTTGAAAATTATTCGTTTTGGTTTTGTTAATGTACAATATAATTTAAATTTTTATCTAAGGTCTTGTCTTTGCAGGAAATGTTTGCGAAATGCCTTTTATATTTTCATACAATGAAATAAAGTAATAAGTAATAACATATTTAAATGTATGTATATCATTTTACTTACATGAACGAATCGACCATTCTTCCATTTCAAAAGTTCTTTAACACTTGAATGGTTTTTGTTTGTGTAAATGCAGTAATAATCCCCCTTATTGTGAATGGCGTCGTCGACGTCACATCAAGACGACAGTAAATATTGTCACTTGTCTACTCTTTATCGGCAACAATTGGCTCTTATTGACAATATCTTACTAATCTCTAAGGCTTTATAAATTAATGGAACATGTTAATAATAGTCAATTCTTGTCGACAAAGAGTAGACAAGTGATCATTTTTACTGTCGTTACATCAAAACGTCGACGACGCCATTCGCAATAAGGGGGAATATTTTTCTAACATTTTGTACATACATACATATTAGTGATGTAACGAATATCAATTTTTGATATTCGCGAATACGAATATAATATATGAAATTTATAGACATTAAATTGGGATTTATATTTACGTCTGCAATATGAAATATTAAAAAATTGTTATGAAAAAGGACTTCATACTGCTGTTGGCGTACTTTAAAGTTATTAAAAACTACCCAAAATGTTAATGATCTTCATTAAATAATATTTAAAAATGATACAAAGCACAAATTTCTATAAAAAATTTAATCTATTTGTACAAACTAATATATTTAGCCCTTTATTTAAATTTCGTTTAGGATTAATGCATTTATTTATTTAATTTGTTTGGAAAAATATACAAACACGAATATCTAAAAATGGCGGGATATTCGACAATTCGAATACGAATACGAATACGAATATTTGTGCATCACTAATACATATGTTTTATGTCAGATAGGAAGAAAATAGGTTAAACCAACATATAGTAGAATAAAATAAACAAATAATTTGATATCTAAGTAAAATGAAGCACACGAGCTAAATGTTAACAAACACTTACAAAAATACGTACATAGATGCATATGTATGTATTTACATATGTATATAAATGGTTGTCGTTCTCATGGCAAATACACGTGTTATTCAACGCCCATCTATAAGCAGACTGTCAGTACAACAACCACCGTGTTAATAATTATGGTGCCTCTGTTCCATTTCAACCATAATGCACTCTAATTAAATAATAAATTTAAAAGTTTTTTTAGCAAGTGACAACTTCTATTGTTTATTTTATTGATTAGACATTTAAATATTTGGTTTGGTATTCAAACGTTTGCCTGTCTCCTCTAAAATTTTTTTTGCTATTTGTTGTACTTTCACTATTTTGATTTTCTCTGAACGTAGAGAATAAGTCCCCTGTCTTTCGGCTTCTGCTTTCCCTGTCCTTCGGCTTCTCCTTTCTATAAATTTTGCATCTTTAAATTCAATTTCTTGTGAAGCTCAACTTTGCAACAAAAGGGCCGAATTGTGGAATGGGAGAAAACACATAAATATATCCAGTATAATTTCAAATTTCATTTCCAAGCCCTGTTTAAAATATAATGAAAGGATATAATTCAGTTATTTTTAATCCGAAGTTTAGCAAAACACATTATTGAAATGGTTTAAAAACCCGATTCGGTTACCCTAACGCTCATATGTGTTGAAATTTTTATTTTTTTTTTGAAATTTTTTGACAACAACAATGGGAAATTCACATAAATGTATCGTGCTAAAGTTACAATTTGATATTTACAACTTCCTTGTCTTCACCTCCTTCTTCTTTTATGTATTTCCATTGTGTGTTGCCTTTTTCTTGTAACTTTTGTTACTGTCGCTGGCATTGTATGTGATGTACAATAATAAAAACAATTTGCATTTCCTTTCACAACTTTAACATGTAAATTGTGGGAACCCAGTAAACAGTTTCTTTCAAATGTTGAACATCTGAGAATGACTTGAAAATGGCTTAAGTACACTCAACCTGAAAAGGAACCATTTTTTTTTGCTCAAATTGGCAAAATCCCGCTAAATCCCCAAGTTTTATTTCTTTGTAATGTAATTAATGTAAAAATTTTGGGTTGAAATTGAGAAGTGTATCTGAAGTTTTCATGCTCAATTAATTATAATTTCCCTGAGGAAATAAAACTGTTTCGAACTACAGTCATGTAATTGCATTTAACTTACTACTGCTGATATTTTAATTTTACTTCTGGTATGTAGGGCGTATGAGTAATATATTATTTAAGCGCTTCTATTTATTCCTCATACGCCATACTATGCAAACGAATAAATAAACAATAAATAATTTTGAGGAAATTTATTTGAAGTAAAATTTGTGGCAATGTGTAATAAACGTTTAAGTCTACTTCAGAAATGTAGTGTTTTTTTTAAGTTTTGATGCTACCGCCAAGATATGAGTATTATCTGGCACTTTTTGTGTTGTCATTTTCAAAATGTCTACACACAATCGCTTTGTCACAAAATTTCATAATGTGTGTGTAGCATTAGAAGGCACCAACAACGCATATTTCTAGTTTCGTATGATCTTTTCTTTGCATGTGCAGCATTGTAACCACAGCAACTTTCAACTGTGACATAACTAAGCATAATAAACCTACATTTTCTCAAGTCGACTTAAGCAATTATTACATATTGCCACAGAAATATATAGACATGTGTACATATCGTTCCTTTATTGCAAGAGAGGCATAACTCAAAAAAAACCTAGCTTTGCAAAAAATAAGTTTTATGGTTTAAATTTACTTACAACCCAATGAAGTTATAAATGTATGTATATATTTTCGTTTCCCAAGAGTTGCGTGTACAAGCCTTTTATCTAAATGAAATATTTACACAAGGTTGATTATGATATAACAACTTTTTCTGAATTATTAAATCCAAAACTAATTTTTTGATATACATACATACATACATACTCGTACATATGTATGTATGTCTATGCTGCAATAGAGGAGCGATATGTATTTGATATATTTTTTTTTTGTATTGTGTTCTGCTTTTATTGCCATTTATAGTATGAAGTTAAAAAGTTAGAAAATACTTCGTGGCTCAATGGTATTTTTTGCAAAGTATCAATAAGAAATATGTACAATTAGATTTGGTATCACAAAAGTTTCGGACAACATTAAACGTCAAAAATGTCAAACTGTTTGATTTTGACATCATGTAATATCACGACATTGTCATTGAAAGTCATCCTTCGTTGCGTAAGTTTCCTACCATTGGCAGCCACTTGCCACTTTCGTGTTTCATAGTTTTGTATTCTTATTGTATACATACATACATACATATAGTACGAGTATATTACGCACATACACAGTAAAAAAAAATTCATGATTGTTGAAGCACTAAGACAAACTTTTAAAATAAAATGCAGAATATAATAGTTATGCTTTAAAACAAAAGCTTACTTCGTAGCAGTAGTCAACGCTTATAAGTATAGCAAAAAGCTAATTTCATATTGCCACCACAATGCAGGCTTTTAAACGAGAAAGTTATCAAATGTACACACACAGACGTATTTACATACACACGACAACTGCAGGCGATAGCAACACAAATTTGAATGAATTGTTCCCGGTAATGTTTTTTCTTTTTTGGTCAAATAGGTACATGCAAAAATTCGTAAATAAACAAAAGCAAAATAAAATGCTTATTCAGCAAAGGAAAGACTGTCGAAATTTACACATGTGCGAACTCAAATACATAAATATGTATGTACCTTAGGGCGGGTCGATTTAAAAATCGCTCAAATTACAAGGAAAATCGTATTCTAGGGATCAAAATCGAGATCGAGTGAAATTTAGAAAATTAGAATTTTCTTTATAGCACAACATTGATAAACAGCAATTCGAGTCGTCATGGAAAATGGAAAACGGTATACATATATTATATCCTTTTCCATTTTTTGGTAAAGGGTATAAAAAATACGTATGAGTAATATATTATTCTTAATCAGTATCACTCATACGCACTAAAATTGAGATTTTTTGAAATGTTTGTATTGGGAAGCCCCATGCTTGGTTCCAGGAGGTGTGCCACTGGCATAGTTGGGTCGGCCCTCCTAAATTAGTGGGGGTCGGTCATAAATTTTGACTCGATTGAGGAACTCTAAATGGGTCAGAGTGAGATTTTTCAAAATTTGACCCTTCGGATCAAAAGTCGGGACATCAAAATACATTTTAGAGGTATGGTTCCTTCGGAAAAGTTTCTTATTTTAATCCCTAGAATACGATTTTCCTTGTAATTTGAGCGACTTTTTTGAATCCATAATGTAAGTGTTCTAATAAAAATGTAATAATTTTCATTTTTGTAGTTCTTTAAAGAGCTCTTTAGACAACTGGTATATTTTCATGTTTTGTTAAGTTTAAAAAAAGCGCTTTTGTGAACAAAAATTTAGTATACGAGCACCAGACCGGGAACTCGCCATACAAAAATTAGTAATGTATGGATATCATTAGAGTTGGGCAAAATTGTTGGGAATCGTTCGGAACGATCCGAAATATTAAAGGAACTAGGTCCTTCATTTCGTTCATAGTTCCTTTTTTTTACTTTGAACAGTGAATGAATTATGAAAAAAAAAATGTTTAACAAATGCATGGCATATATTTTGACGTTTAAGAATTGCTGCTTGCTTATATCGTCGGTTGGTTTCTGGTTTGAGGCACAGTATATTGAAAATACATTATGTCTGCAGCAAACCAGAAACCAACCGACGATATGTATATTTTCGTGTTGAGCAAATCATTGTTTTAATTATAATTAAAAAACCAATTATTTCTAGCGCGTATAAATTTATTTAAAAAAAAGCCTAATTCATTATTTAATTATTTAGGGTGGCGTTGGCTGAAGTAGTCAGCACGTTGACTACAAAACCGCAGGTCCTGGGTTCGACCCGGGTATCCAACAGTCATTAAATAACAACACCACGCATTTTTCTGATGCGCATTAGTGTCCTTTTGAATCAGTTGTTGTAGAAAAGTTCAAGTGATGAAGGTATAGTTACTGATCACTGAACTATACCGACTTCAGCATATACTAATCCTAATGCAACATCAGAGCGCCCTCCTTCGTTGTGTAGCAGAATCATCGGTGAAGTAAAATAACCAATAAAATGGCTACTAAACACAGCTTAAAAAAACTGAATACTGCTCATTTAACAGCAGAAGCGTTGCAACACCGCATTATTAAAAACGTGCAAAAAAAAAAAACAGATTTGTAAAAGAATGAAGCTTTCATCTATCTCTTCTTTCACAACCTGTCTGCTCTATTACTATCCCTTTCTTAAAGAAGGTAAGACCTAATAATAGTAGTACGCATTCCTTGCCTGAGTGTTACTTCTCTTTATAAAAAAATGTAAATCTTTACACAAAAATATCAACCATGTATCAGAAATAAGTAAACGATTGTTGTGTCTTGATGAACCATTAACTTGGTCGCAAATAACGGCCACTGCTATCAAACTTCATGTAAATATTTATAAAATATGTAAGCAATCTCTCAAACTGCATGAAAAAAACCCTTCAACTATTATGTGCATATGTGGTTATAATTATAACACCACCTTGTTAAAAATACTTTAGACGGAACGATGAACAATAAGAAATGAATCTAAGTAAAAATCCGAACTGTTCCTTTTAGTGAAGCGTTCAATGGAACTAGGTCATTCCGAAATGACACAACTCTACATATCACATAACTCAGTTAATTTTATGTTGCATGCTTCGTTCTTAAAAGTTAAAAAAAAAATTAAAAAACACTACCGTTTCAAGTATCAAACACTATTATTTCAAGTATCAAGCTGCCTTCAGCTCCTGTGCAAGCTTCCATTAAAAATGAAGTTCTGCTGTCTTTATTTGCTTATTATGGCATTTTAAAGTTAATAGAAATCAAATTTTATTAAAATTCATTTCAACTATTTGTGCCATGTTCAGTTCACTACCAAATTTTTATTTCTTTTGAGATTTAAAATTTTGTTTATAGTAAAACGTAACAACACACCCATTCATACATTCATATAAAAGTCAATTGAAATTTACGTTTGTATATGTGCATACACATGTATGTATATATGTATGTATGTATGTATGTATGTATGTATGTATGTATGTATGTATGTATGCATGTAGATATGTATGTAACGTTAGGATATACGAAGAAGACATTAGACATCGCTTCGTTTGGTACATTTTAAATTAATAATTACATTCATAAATATTCTAATGGGCCTTTGCATTCTTAATTAAATCGGAATATTTAATTATTTGCGTTTCTAAATCTTCTTATTATAATTTTATGCAAAACAAGATAACGTGTATTTATAAGATAAAGCAAAATGTTGACATTATTGTGATGTCGTCTTAACCCCATTACTCGAGTAAAGAAACAACTTGAGGGCAACCAAATTTTACTATATTATTGACATAAAAGAGCTGACAAAGAAAGCAAAATTTTAAGAGAAAATAAATCCCCCCACAAAATATTTAATGGAAATGTTTAAATAAAAACCTTTTAGTTTCAAGAATAAATATCAGATACCACTTGAAAGCAGCAGAGTATTTCCAAGTGCTTTTACATAAATACCAAACGTGCGATTCAAGTGACATTTGAATGAAGGACTATAAACATGCTCGTTGTGCAAATCTGCATACATAGGTACATACATACATATTGACATATTGGCAGTAAAAACTACAATGCGAGGGGTGTTATTTATGACTATATTGTGAGTTTATTATTGAGATCTATTTTATTTATATGTACATATGTACATATATACTTTTTGTAGCAATGAAGGGCCGCATTTTACTGGCAACTTAATGGTAAAACAAAATGTATTATTTCTCTCAAGCGAAAGAAAAAAATGGTAACCAGTAAAAAAATTTACATGGCATAAGTACCCCACTTTGAAACTTCATAGCTCCTCTCCTGAGCAAGTGGTAGAGTTTCTGTTTAAAACATAAACGCCAATACTTCATGAGGAATTTTATTTTGACCATTTAGAAATGGCTGCCCCACCATACGCATGGACCACAAAGAATTTGGGACATGCTAGCCCGCGGGAGAATACGAATTTCATACCAAGCTAATTGATTATTGCACTCCACTAATTGAGGAAACTTTGCTACATTCTGGAAGATAATCCAGAGCTTTATTTTTTTTTAATGGGTGGCTCCACGAAGGGGAGAGCGTCGGTGGAGGGGTCTATACTAAAGAATGCGGGATAGAAATGACCTTTCGGCTGCCAAAAAACTATATTATACTTAGAGCAGAAATAGCTGCAATCCAAAAAGACTGCATTACTTGAAAAGTACTTAGAAGGTCTTGATGTAACGTCAACATCTAATTACTCTTTATGGCACGCTACTAGAAATCTTAAAAGACCCGTTGATCTCAAATCACCATTGCGTACTTCGACTGGAGGCTGGGCAAGAAGCGATAGTGAGAAAGGTAACTTATTTTCTGAACATTTAAAATCTGTATTCACTCCCAATTCATGTACGGGTGCTGCCGATTTACCGAGTGTAGTCTCTCTTCCCCCTCGTCCCTTAAGGTTTAAGATGTATGAACTACAAAAAATAGTTGCTGAACTCGACCCTAAGAAAGCTCCAGGTATTGATGGCATTAGTAACAAGATGCTGATGAACTTGCCTCATATTGCAATAAGAATTTTGCTATTTATTTTTAATGCCATTTTACGAATGCAGTATTTTCCACATAACTGGAAACTTGCCAAGATTAAAATGATTCCAAAGCCAGGCAAAGATCTTACCAAGGCTGAGTCATATAGGCCTATAAGCTTACTTTCAACAATTTCAAAGCTTTTCGAAAAGCTGCTCATGACTAAATTGTCCACAATTTTAGCTGATTCTGGGTGCATCCCGGACCATCAATTTGGCTTTAGAAGTCAGCATAGCACTATTGAGCAAACGCATAGATTGGTTCAAATTATAAGGAGGACTTTTGAAGAAAAGAAGTATTGTTCTGCCCTTTTTATTGATGTTTCTCAGGCATTTGACAAAGTATGGCACAAAGGCCTAGTTTTAAAATTGAAGACATACCTACCAATAAATATACAAAAGCTTTTGGAAAGTTATATTCTCGATAGAAAGTTTACTGTTGTGGAAGGAGACTTCATGAGTGTACCCGAATCTATATCTTCTGGTGTGCCACAGGGTAGTATTCTGGGGCCAGTCTTGTATCTAATATATACTTGTGATATGCCTGTGAGCAATAACATCCACACTTCTACATTTGCCGATGATACAGCCTGTTTGAGTATTCACAAAAATCCTGATGAGGCATCCCGCAATCTCCAAGCACACATTACCCAGCTTGAAATATGGTTGAACTTATGGAGAATTAGAGTCAATGAACAAAAGTGTGTTCATATAACGTTTACCCTAAGAAAAGATACCTGTTCCCCCATTCGAATCAACAATCAAAATATTCCTCAACATTCTCAAGTCAAATACCTTGGCATACACCTTGATCGAAGGCTTACATGGAAATATCATATTGACTCTAAGTTAACCCAAATGAAACTTAAATTGACTCAAATATATTGGTTAATTGGCAGAAATTCAACACTCAGCCTAGACTGCAAACTCTTGATATACAAGTCGCTTTTGAAGCCAATATGGTGCTATGGAATTCAGCTGTGGGGCACTGCTTCAGCTTCAAATGTCGAGAGAATCCAACGAAGGCAAAACAAAATTTTACGTTTGATAACATCTGCTCCATGGTACGTTAAAAATTCAAATATTCATCGTGATTTAAATATGCCACTAGTGAGTGAAGAAATTGCAAAATACGCAGGCAAATATTTAACTAAACTCGAGTCACATCCTAATCCGCTTGCCCGTAATATTTTGAGCTTTACTGGACACATCCGCTTAAAAAAGAGGGACACAAGGGCTTTTATACCCAACACTCCAGATGGGACTGCTTAAAAATACTTCTTTTTGATTATCACTACTTATGTATTATTTATAACTATCACTAAGCTTATGTCCGATATTGGTCGGGCCTAATAATTATATTTAGATTTAAGATTTGATTACTTATTGTTAGTTCATTTTTGAAGATACAATAAATAAATAAATGTATATGAAAAAAAAAAAAAAAATCCAAAAAGGCGGAAACTGGTTATGGTCCTATCGATATTCGATTTATGACTGATAGTAAAGCTGCCATTACATCTCGAAAAAATGACAGATCATTCCAATATCTCCCTACATAGGGTGCGAGGACATGGAACCACTGTATGAAATTCAACAGGAGACAAACTAAAAAAGAGAGGAACTATGCTTCACGGCAACCCTCTAAATTCCTGCTGAAGGCATTTAAATGACGCACTTTTGGCAACGGCTTAAAACAGGTGTGATAATGAGCCAATGTGTTCTACAGCAAGATATTATGGCCCTGTATATAAAAAAAATTACCTCACTGCTGCTAAGTTTCCCGCGTACAAAGATACGGGACATATGTGTCCTGTTGGTACTCATGCTAAAAGGACGAGACTACCAAATAATGAATACTGTTCAGTATGTCCAGATGAGATGAGATACGAGTATTAGCAGACTCATAACTCATATTTTATGCATCTGCCCTGCACTTGAAAACCAACTCCTTCGCGCCTTTGGAAGGGAGGTTTTCAGTGGCTTTTCGTAACTATCACCTGCCAAACTTAAGGACCTGAATTCCTCTATTTCCTTATGCTATCTCTCTCTCTCCTGCAGGTAACACAAATGGACCCAAGTGAGTCGAACACCTTTTTTTCCTCTACAGCCTATCAATCTAACCTAACCTAACCGAACCTACTTTGGGAATGTTATTACTATCTTTTAAAGAAATAAACGTTTTATGATTTATAGGTTTATCTAAAGAAAAAATCAAAATACTCATCCTTATTCTAATTGTCGACATCGACGTCACTTTAACACAACACCAAAAAATTAAGGCTTGGGTATCCGTTGGCGAAAACAACTGACGCCTGTTGGCAGGTTAATGCTATTTTCTAGACCTTAGGGAACGGAAATGGATTGCCAGTAGCACAAAATTGTTCTCGAGAGCGAGTAAACAAGCCTCAGTTTTTTGGTATTGTGTTAAAGTGACGCCGATGTCGACATTTAGAATAAGGGTGATTATTAACTCGAATATTCGCTCAAATTTGATTTCTTATATTATTATTAAGAAAGATCAACGGTGAAATACGTATCATTTTTTTATAAAAAGGCCCTAACTCATTATTTTTTGAAAACGAGTTCTTCGTATATTTCGATAGAAGAATATCTAATGTACCGAAAAATGCAAAAGAGGTCGAGTTAAAAAAAATGAGTAAGGGCCTTTCTATATTAAGGTAACGATATGTATATGCTCATATAACTTTTGACCTCATTTTCGATTATCACCGTGTAATTAAATATTGTTTAAAAATAAATTTGTAGCTAAAACATGGAATGATAATTGACCTTATTTAAGTTACAGGGTTGTGCAGGATGTCGCCGGCAATAGCGAAGCGGTAATATTGGATCGTCTGACACCGGGAACGCAATATTCGATTGCGGTCACAGCAGTATGGCTGGGTAAAAAATATCGCAGTCGCCAAGTTATATTCAGAACATTAGGTAAGTAGCCCCAAGACGTATCTCGATTGTGAGTGGCAGCAATAAAAATGAAGATAACAGCTGCCACGTCCGCTTAACGATACCTTTGAGTAGTTCTTTGTTAAATATTTTTGTAAATTCATATTATTTATGTTTGCATATTTTTACTCTTACTCTTTTCTGAACTCGTTTCAAACATATGGATAGATTTACCAAAAGCATTTACTCAGGATTTGACGAATGTTGCTGGCCTGAACAGTGGATATGGTGTTGGGGGAGACGCAAATTTCAGTGGTCGCTCCAACACGAACGATAGTGAGGATGGTGTCACTTCAACTGCTACTAATTCATTGTCACATGGCACACGCAGGGAATTGCCAACAGTATGTAATGGTTAAAAATTATATTTATTTATTCATTTATTTATTTGCGTTCATGCCTATTTTCTTTTGAAATGAATACGTGCACATATGTATGTAAAAATACATACATGCATCTAATAGCAGGTGGTATTTTTTAGCACAGAATTTTGAGTTATTTAATAATATGTCAGAGTCACAAGAGTGTGTATCAAAACTAATAGTAGAGATATGCAAATTGAATCACTCGTGATCATGGTTAAATTTAAAAGTACACATTAAGTTGTATTCGTATTCGCTAGTGTGCTCATTTTCAAAATCACGCAAGAATTCTCACGAGCTCACGCCATTCAAAAAATTGTATTAGAAAAAGAATTGAACCAGAAATTTTTCTTCTATTGATTTCAATTTAATTTTTAGGTTATTAAGCTTTTTGGAGCCATTTCAAGAGTGTTCTGAGGAAGTGAGATCGTGCCAACTCTTAATACAAATGTATGTATGAAAAGCATTCACAAGTTCGTGCCAAAGATCTCCGAGATCCACAAGTAATAATGCAAATGAATAAAAACATAAAATACTCACTTCTTAAGAAATACCAACCATCGCATCAAAGTATCGCTAAAGCTAACGATATGCTGCACGATATTTCAAAACTAACTGGAAAAAAGTGATTTACTGTCATGCTCAAATTATTTTTATATTCAACGTATACATTAGAGACCTGCGTAAATAGTGACAAAAATATGTTCACTTGGCGATCACTGTTCACTTGGCCAGAACTGCTTCAGAATGCTGGAAAGCTAAGTCAACTGTAGGAAGCAAAAACAAAGTAACATAAAGCCACTACAATAATACTTATATGTATGTACCGATGGTGCATCGAATAAGTAAAAATAATTAATGTGATGATTGTAAAAGATAAGTAAGAATAGTTAAACATACATAGGTAGAGTGATATAACTTCGTGCTAACCTAAATAGAAAATGGAAAAACAGAAAATGAATAGTGATACTTACAAATGTGTTTGCCAAAGGCAAATCAATAATTGTATACACAATCAATTCTCATATTCCATTTCATAGAAATTTAAGTTTAATAGCTGATGTTAATAATAATCTCTAACCCAGTAGATAGACATGGGTGCTGATGAAGTGCGTGGCTGCACAGAAAAATATCGGTATTTCCCCCAGCTAATAGTGTCTAGTTTAATTTTTCTTCTATTCTTTAGATACTCACATTAATTAATAAAAATATTTCATTCATAAGAATTGAAATTACTGAACTCAAGCCTGATTAAGAAATTATTTCTGATTACAAATTTTATAATTTGATATTGTCATATCCAAGGAAGAATATATACATACGTACATATCGATGGCTTAATATAAAAAGGGCGTAACTCAATTTTTTCGAAATCGCGTTTTTTACGTTTTCTGGGAAATAACGTATAATTGCATCCTCCTTGAAGATCTTAGTACGTTACAATTCAATATCAAGGACTTGTGGCCACTTAAAAAATTATTTCTGCATGTAAATGCTGTAGTTTTTCTTCGGTTTTTTGCTTCTCCTATAAAATATCGAAAATTCGAGTTCCGCCTTTCTTAAATAAATTAAGGCATCGATATGTAAATATCTATTTTAAAATAATTTAATTTTTTTATGAGAATTGCAAGAAATATTTTTATAAAATTCTGCAAGACCATTTTCTTCTTTGTATTTATTGCTAATAAATGTTTTTGCTTGGTATGGAAATAAGTTTTTTTTAATGTACATACATATATTAAAAATATTTAAAAATCTAAAATGATAAGAGATGATGAAACGAAAACCATATAAACAGTTTGACTACAATTTGTCTCTATTATTCTTTGGTGTAAGTGGATTTTCTTCAAAATATTAAAACTTGTGATGCGGTTTAAGAATCCATTTAATTTATTATAGAAATTTGAGTTTTGCATCATTTCAAATGTAATTTAATGACGACCAATAAAATGTTCCATATTTAATTTTGCAGACATATGTATGTATGTAAATATAACTCCAATTAAATGTTTTTAAATTTCACATATAATATTAGTATTCGCATTCGTATTCGTATTCGCAAATATTGTTTCAAATATTTCTATTCGTATTCTCAACTTAAGCCTACATATCGTCATCGAAAAGACCTAATAACCTATTTGCAGTTTTCAAAAGTTTACAAGAGAGGGAAAAAACGTTATAAAATTGGAAATATTTGCAATATTGAAACGAAAATTTTAAATTTTCGCAGATAGGATATTAAATCTTTTTGAGGACGATCGGACTGTAAATATGGAAGATACCTATGTATATAATGAAAAAACTAAAAAAGCGACAAAAAAATTTTTTTTTGAAATGTCCTTGGAACAATACTTTATATTCGCTGGTGTACGGAGAACTTTTTTTCTAATACGGTCTACATATGTATGTATGTAAGTAGATTAAGGACTTTTTGTTGGTTTTCAATTCTATATTCTTTGAAAGAAACATATTTTATTCAGACAAATGTCCACATGACACATACATACATAATATGCACATACATATGTATATATATATGTAAAATTTACATACATATTACATACATAGTTTCAGAGTTTCTTTTAATATTCAATGTTTGTTTTTCTTGTGCACTCATTATTTGTAGATACGTGGTGTAGAAATTGGTATCGTACTGATAGTTTTAATGGTTTGGGCTGGAGCTATTGCATTATTCTTCAATCGTTGGGGTAAAATTCGCATGCTGTTGCCATATCAACCAGACTACAAACACGAGCAGCTCAAAGTGCCGGGCACAGGCGTGTGCACTGGTGGCGTTTGCAATGGCCAACATTCACATCAGGTACAAATGAAGTCTAAACTATATTAGGCAACTAAAAATAATTACATACATACATACCTATACTCCAATTTGTAGAAGTGGCCGTGTAAAGCTTCAAACCTTTTTTTTAAATATTATTAACATACACACATAAATTCCAGCATAAATACATACATGCATACAAACATACATACATACATATGTACATGTGTACATGTAGTTTTGAAGATTTGAAACATCTCAGCGGGAAAAAGAAGGATGCCTTCTAAAAGGCCTCTGTACTCCTTCTTTCGGATGTACAAGGCCTGCTCGCTCCATATTCCATATTCATATCTTTTTTACACACATCCTCGCTTTTTTCCCAGATATTCTAAAAGGCCTTCCAGAGAATGACTGTTAAAAGGCCTTCAAATAAAGGTTATATTGAAAGGGCTTTAATAAAGGTTTTCAACTGCTGGGGCCTGTATCTCAAAACTTACAAGTGTTGAAATACAAGTAAAATAGTTGTCAAAATATATTTTTGATATGAATATAAAATATTTTCCCAACTGTTTTACTTGTATTACAGCATTTGTAAGTTTTGCGTTTATTTAGCGTTTAGCGTTTTTACGTTTATTTTGTGATCAAAAGGGTCGAACATATTGAAAGGAAATTCTGAAAATAACAAGAACCCACATAGTACATACTCGCATTTATATACATATATGTACATATGTACGAGTATATACATACATATATACATAATAATGATCGAACAACACAACTGTATATGGTATTTTTATTTAGAATTTTGTTTTTTATAACGGCATCTTTGGCTTTTGATTTAGCAAAAAACGCAAAACAAAATACTTTACTCCTTCTGCTGTCCCTTCTTATAGAAGTGAATGTGGAATGTGTATCCCATCTTTCTTTTACTAAAGAGCCGAAGTCTTCTATGAGGCCTTCTTCAGAAGTCACATAAGAATGTTAACTGAGTCAAAATCATCAATTCGTTTGCTTTTGTTTTGGCAAAATAACAAAACAAAAAATGTTACTCCTGTGGAATGTGTACCTTATCTTTTATGAGGAAAAGCAGAGGCCTCCTATGAGGCATTCTTCGGCAGTTAGACAATAATGGCAATGAAATCGAAAAAATTTCTGAGCAGGCCTTTAATAAGGCCTGAAGTAAGAAGGTCTTCTGATTTTTACCACAGAGGCCTCCTATGAGGCATTCTTTGGCAGTTAGACAATAATGGCAATGAAATCAAAAAAATTCCTGAGCAGGCTCTTAATAATAAGGCCTGAAAGTAAGAAGGTCTTCTGATTTTTACCGCTTGGATAAAAAAATGCTCATACAGAAACGTTGAGCACTCAGCATTTTATAATTGAGACCGACTCAATGCAATATAAATACGCACACACATGTACATATACATACATATACATATACATAATTATATACATACTTAATATTAGAGTTTTTTCATACACATTACATTCAAGTAATAATCCATATATCAAAAACAAAAATCGCCTGAAGATGTCTGCACGCTGAGAAGAAATAATGGAAACGGAAATACTCAAAGAAAATTATTACATTTACGTGTTTTCTGGGTTAATTTTTCATACTTTATTCAAGGCCAACAAAAAAAGTTTTCCTTCCAACGTCAATAGTTAAGTTGTTATACCTACCAGCAATAAACTCAGAATGCAAAGAGTAATGAAAATATGAAGAAGAAGAACAAAAAAGAGAATAATAGCAATATAATTTCTTCCAAGTGAATATATTTTATGTTTCATGCTTGATTTATTTTATTTACTACGTTCGTTGCTTTCGAAGATTTGATCAGTCAAGTCAAGTTTATTGTATTTTTAGCCCTACTCCTTATTGTAAAAGACTTTTACTACTTGATAGTGGATACGAGTACCACTTGCATACTTACATACTTACATACATACATACATACTGATTTTATTTAAATTTTAGCTACAAATTACTAAAACTAAGTTTTGAACAGAACATTAAACCGAAACAAAACTTTTCTTGTTCTTTTACTTTTCTTACCTGCTCTTCTTTTACTTAAATCTAGAATTTACATGACGAAATGTTCGTTAAGGTACAAGCTATAAAACGTCTTCTTTTACGATGCATACACACATACATACATATGTGTACATAAATACTTTTCTCCTGCTTAGTTCTTTTTTATATCGCCTTATTAGTGCACATTTTTTATTGGTCTCTTCAAATAAATTTATGTTCAACCAACAGATATTTTTTTTGTCAGCAAAATCGTTCAATTTCAGATAAAACCTGAACAAAATCTTTTAGTTTTAATATTTAGTTTGCATGAAAGTAGCGTAAAGAACCATTTATTATTATCACTTTTTTTTAACAGCCTTAATAAAAGTTCCACAAGTCTATAAGTCAGCAAAATAGTTTTTATCCTAGTGAATTTTCACACTTTAAAAACCATTAAGTAAAGCTTAAGCAAACTGATGAAATAAAATGGGGCATAAATAAAATGAAGGCGATAATGAAAATATCTTTTAGATGCTGCCTTATCATTGGCTATACAGCATTGTTATTATTTTGCAACTCTTCCTTCCATAGATTATAGCCTCAAAATTCGTGGACATCACAGCTGTTAGCGGGTGAAATCGATACACTCTGCTTTTGAAAATATTCGGCCATCAAGTGAAAATTATATAGAAAAAATAGACAAAAATTCACAAATTTTAAAAATTTGTTTTTCATACAACCCAAGAAGGGCATACATACATACATATCGCTCCTTCATTGCAACATAGTCACATCTCTAAAAAAATCAATTTTTCGAGTTGATGAAGCAGAATTAATCCTCATATCGTTATTTATATTGTATAAAAATTTCATACAAATATCTTGTTTACTCAGCTCTTGAGAGAAAAATAAAATTTTCTTTCTCCATTAAGTTGTGTGTAAATTGAAAACTTTAAACTGGTTTTCTGGCGAATTAGTTTTTTTTTCAGTTATGACTATGTTGCAATAAAGGAGCGATATGTATAAATTTCGAATTTTTTATAACGTTTGAAGGTTGTGTGAAAAAATAAACTTTACAGCTTTTTCTAACAACAAAATCGAATTGGGCACATATGTATCCATCTACTTTTAATAAATAGTACTCGTATTTTGCATGTACATGTGTATATTTCTGGGGCAAAAAGGAAAAAGTGCTCAAGTCGAGATAAGCTGAGTTTGAGTTAATTGCAAAATCTCGATTATTTTGTGCGATTTTTCATGAAGTTGTAGCGCTATGAATTGCTGCTTATATTTTTTCGACTGATAATCTCAAGCTGTTTGTTATTGCAGCTTAATTTATCTTATACTTTGGTACATTTACAAATTAATGTAATATTTACAGTATATAGTCGTAGAATTATGTTTTCCTAAAAGGAATAAAAGTGAACACCGAATTTCTCAATTCAACTGTAAAAGATATACATTTCTGAGAATCGACTTGAAAGTTTAAAAGAGCTCTATTGCAACACAGTAAAACATGACTTACATATACATACATACCCCGATTCTACCAAGTCAGGCAGGCGACTCTTCTGAAAAATTTTTTTTCCCGTTCGTATTGTGGAAACAGAGGGTTAAGCACTTGGGTGATAATTTTTTGCAGAAATCTCTTATATGATTCTCCTCAGATCACGTTTGATGATTAAAGACTGATTTATCAGTTGGGTGATTGAAAAAGGATTCACTTATGAATAATATGTATGATAAAATTTTGATTTCTTGAAAATAGAGGAACAAAATGCAAAGAAAGCGCAAAAAGGTGAGTTAGTGATTTAATACTACCAGAAAATTACTCAAAAATTAATCATCAAATCGTATCATAAATGATTCCTTGGTATGATTCATCTGTAGGGTACCATTTTCTCACAACCGGAGTATCATTTATTATCAAAAAATGAGCTCATATGCGGTTATTTTTCCCGTCGAGCTGATTCGGAAAAGATTCGATTATGATACAAAATGCTAGCTGGGTTTCTCCTTATTGCCAAAGATTTGTATATATGTATGTACTTACATACATACATATGTATGTACACGAGCATAGTAGTAATTTGTCATTTTGACCTTGGCATTAAATAAATCAGGTGATTGTTATGAGTATATATAATAAAAATCGGAAAATAACAGTTACGAGTATTTCTTGGTTTTTATATTTTTGAGCAGAAATACTCGTAATTATTATTTTATAATTTTTATTTTTTCTAGCAGAAATAATTATTATTTTGCCTCGAAAAAATAAAAATTAGAAGACACAAAGATGTTTAATTGTTTCTGGTTGTTGTAGAGTTGCATGTAATTAATATACTAAGTATAGTTTCATATGTGATGAATTCTTCTAGTTGGGTTAGGTTGGGTTTGACAAGTTGCTGAGAAGAGGAAGTAAGTTTTCAGCTCACTTGGGTCCAAACAATAGGACCCTTTGTGTTACTTCAGAGTATGAAAGGCATAGTGCAAGTACAGATGCTGAAGTGACAGATAGATACATAGAGAGATGGAAAGCTTAATTAATTTTTTCGGTTTAGTTTTCGCAACTCGACTATAGCGCGTTTTGGTCATTTTTATAGCATCGTTGCGGGCGCCTCTGGCGTTAAGTATACGCATTATCTTAAGCTATGCAGCCATTTGATTAGTTATTTTACGAGTTATTGCTACAAATATCGACGAAGCAGATATAAAACGTTAAAACGTATAAATAATATGGTTAAACATTAGAATTAAATATTAGAGGTGAAAGTTTAATATTTGAAAGCATAATAAACAATATTTTTATTCAGGACTTCTATATGTAACAAACAACTTCTATATGTAACTTTCATTGCATTCTCTAAAAGTATAGACTTAATAAGAATCGGAAGTATATTCATATTACTTGATTTCTTATTTCAATAAAAACCCATACGGTTTTGATATTTATGGCTTTGTTTAAGATTTTTACTTAATGGTATTTGCACTGCTCTTCTTTTAATTTGCGTTCATTTACTACAATTCGAAAAAAGTATATATAAATATTGTAAAGATCTTTCCCATATACATAAATACGTCTGTAATACAACACAAAAAATTCAATTTTCAAATCATTAATTGACAACATCAATTAGTTTTTGATTAGTTTAGTTCAGTCGAATCATAGAAATATTTAAATATTTTTACATACATATGTATACTACATAGATATCGTAACCTCAAATGCAAACGGACGTAACTACACAAAAATTCGAAATCGAGTTTTTTATTCATTATGGTTCATTTCATCAAACATATGAGTATCCATACTACAAGAAAAATTTCGAAGAAAATTTCCAAGCACACTATTATTAGTGATTTTGAAACGTGTTTTGTTTCTCCTGTAAAAAATATAAAAGTGTAGTTACGTCCATTTGCATTTAAGGTGACGATATATACAACATACATTGATATCGTTCATTTACTCAAACAAAGTCATAAGTCAAAAAAACTAGTTTGACAGAATACGAGTTTAAAATTTTCAACTTACACACAACTTAATGAAAAGGAAAATTTTATTTTGCTTTCACGAATTGATTAACCAAGATATTTGTATGAAATTTTTACACAATATTTAGAACGATACGAGTATGTATTAGTTAATTAATTAAGGATTAATTCTACAAATATCATTAACTGAAAATATCCAATTTTTGGGTTGTTTGATTAAATGAACGGTATGTATGTACATTAGGGCGGGTCGATTTAAAAATCGCTCAAATTACAAGGAAAATAGTATTCTAGGGATCAAAATAAGAAACTTTGCCGAAGGAACCATAACTCTAAAATGTATTTTGATGTCTCGACTTTTGATCAGAAGGGTAAAATTTTGAAAAATCTCACTTTGACCCATTTAGAGTTCCTCAATCGAGTAAAAATGTATGACCGACTCCCACTAATTTTGGAGGGCCGACCCAACTATGCCAGTGGCACATCCCCTGGAACCACCCCTGGGGGTACCCCATACAAACATTTCAAAAGATCACCATTTTAGTCCGTATGAGTGATACTGATGAAGAATAATATATTACTCATACGTATTTTTATACCCTTTACCAAAAACTGGAAAAGGGTATATAATAGGGATGGGCAAAAAATATCGATATATAGAAATATCGATTTTTGAGAAAATAAATATCGATATATATCGCCGATATTTCAAAAACCGATATATCGATACATCGATTCTTATTTACAAGTATCGGGTTTCGATACTTTTAAGAGCTATAGCCATTTATTAACTACGATATCGGCATCACTACTAGTGATGCGAAGAAAAAAAAAGAGAAATTTCATAATAACAGCCCAGGCGCATCTATAAGGTGACCCCACTAATGCAGGTGACTTTTATTTGTTAACTGAGCTAAATGCCAAATTTGGATTGTGTGGATATAAGCATAAAAGCAGAATTAATTTTTATTTTCTGTTCTGTTATGAATCAGTTGACTCTTTTTGGTTTATATAGATCTTATACAAGCCTCTCGTTTTTCTCTTTCATTCTGTTTTGTTTCGGTTCAACCTCTGAAAATCAAAAAACTGTTAAGTAATTGTAAATGGCAAAATAAATAAAATAAAAACATTTCGAAATAAACTGTGATTGTGCTTTAAGAATTTAAAAAATTAAATTTTTACCAGAAGAACATAAACACTATATTGAAACATAACAATGGACGATACAAAACTCATCACTTTAGTGGAAAACTGTAACCGTTCTGGTCAGAAAAAGTTAATTTATTAAAGAAAAAGTAACTATTAAAATTTAAAAATAGAATGGCACAGCAACATAAAGTAAAGACTAATGAAGCCTTGCTTAAACTTTTTTTGGCGGTTATGGCACGATATGTTAGTATGTGTATTTATTTTAGATTTGGAATATTTTGGCAACATTTGGCAAAAAATATCGATATATCGAAATATCGATGTTTACAAAAAATATATATCGATACTGTTCAAAACTATCGATACGATATATATCGATACATTTTTTTCATTTGCCCATCCCTAGTATATAATATATACCCTTTTCCATTTTCGACGACGATTCGAATTGCTGTTTATCAATGTTGTTTGATGATAGCAAAGAAAAGCGAGACTGTGCTATAAAGAAAATTCAAATTTTCTAAATTTCACTCGATTGAGGAACTTTAATTTTTCAAACATGATTGCATGACATGATATGATTGCATGATTATGTCGAGCCTTATTTTCGATTTAATCGTAAGCGACAAAAATTAAACCTTTTAGGAGAAGGTTTTTTTAAATATTTATGTTTTTGTATGTACATTTTGACATTTTGATAACTCTAAACCATGGAATAGGCCCATAAAATTTTAATTTCAATAAAAAGCCTATTTTCGATTACATGTCGCCTACGATAAAATCGAAAATAAGGCTCGATATTTGGTTTGAAAACTAGTTTTTGGAAATTTTGTCGATCAATCGAAAGATTTCCATAGAACTTATTACAAATAATTTAAGAAAGGTGTGAACATATTATCAGTCTATTATAAAGTACTCAATGCATGTAAATGCACTTATTTTGCTCGACAGTGTAATTGTTTATATGCATTTTCATACCCATGGAAACTTTATATGATCCAAAGCTATTGAAATAATGAAAAAAAAAATAATAAAAAAATTTCTTCAAACAGAGAAATAATGTTTTAGTTTCATAGATTTTTAATGCATTTAGAAGCTTTTTTGTGTTTATGTCCTATTTTTTTTATTTTAGTTTATTAACTTATTTTAGTTAAGTTAGTTACTGCATTCCTAAAGTTTTCTTTTTGAGATGATTTAAAAAAAAAATACAACTTCTTCTATCTTACTTCAACATTTCTGTTTCTTTCTGTGGATATTTCCTCTATTTCTCAACTAATGAAATTAAAAATATAAATACATAAATAAATAAAAAAAAATAGTGTATACCACGCTGCGAGGGGTGTGGCATATTTGATCGCTGTTTTCAATATCCGAGACGTGAGTTGGAACGTGATTGCGGTTGTCAGTTTGCCCTGTTACACAAGGCCGATGTGGAAAGCTAGCAGCTAGCAAATGGCGATGGAGAGGAAGGCTCACCATCGGAGGGATATCGACGTGTTGGGAGTATTGATAGACAAGCGATTGCCAGTTGTTCTGCTCTAAATACTTTGCATCATCAACACACAAGCAACATGAGTATTAACACAAACCTAAGCGATAGAGATAAAGGCGATGAATATGAAGATGAACGAAGAGATCTAATTCAGACTGAAAAACAAAAATCTACAAAATGCCTGTCAGCGGGCAACGGCGTGAGTGAGCACAGAATGCGGCAGAAGCAATATGCAACTCAGCGCAGTATACTGAAGAACTCTCTAGACAATACAATCACAACCAATGAAGATCTGGAATTGCTGGAAGCCAAAAGACAAATGATTTTACGCAAACGTAGGCTTTTCAGCCATTATCGCCAATACCAAGAATGGAGACGTAAACAATTTAGTTATGATCCTTGCTATTATCGTATGCCAACTCCAGTAGCACGTTCCATTTGTAGCGGTATTGGTGTTGGTATGAGTGCACCTATTTCTTGCGGCACCAGCGAGTATTCCATACATGCTCCAAAATCGAACGCATTTCGGCGTCGCCGCCAGTATAGACGGCAATTTTCATGTGCCGAACATTCACGCGAAGATTCACGCGATAGTCGTGACTCTTCTCATTTACCCAAATGTCATAGCATGGGTGCCAGTGACATGATACGTACTGGTTCAACCTCATTAATTCATACAAATCCCACAACCGAACGTCACAGTGTAAGTTGCTTATCGAGCATTCTAATTAAATTCTTTCTCTAAATGTAAATCACGGAAAATCAAATCACAGCCAATTCATAATGTCTGGTCAATTGTGTGTCGTTTGGTACTTTTATACAAAAAAACAACCTTTAATTCGAATTTACATACTTAAATATGTACATATATACATACATATGTATGTATATAATGTATATACTCATATACTATATTTATATATGTAAATAAGAACTGCGTGCATTATAAGCTAAAACCATTTGGGGTATACTCAACCCCAGCACACGCCGTATATATGTAAAAATGCACAACATATGCAAACTTTCGTTTATATTTTCGCTCAATTGTTTATACTACTTACATATTTATATACACCTGCATACGTAGTATGTCGCATTTATGTATATTTGCCTTTTTATTATTTGTATAGCCTGAATAGAGCAAATGGAAGCAAAGTTCTCCTTTAAGATCAATTAGACAAATATTTACCTGACTTCTTGCTATCAACATTGCAGCATTGTTTGATTGCATTTAAAAAACTTGCTTGTGTTCTTTCTATGCACTCTCACTTTCAGCGTTCACCGTTCACAGTTCACAGTTCATCGTTCATCGTTCACAGTTCACCGTACACCGTACACCGTACACACCCACTTCACGCACATATTCACAAACATTCATATACGAGTACTTACATACATACATACATACATATTAACGGTCAAACTTGCATAAGCAAATCTATATAAAGGAAAATCAAAATTGTGACTTGTCTTTTGTATGTTTGTCAGCTGATATGCAAAACCACGTAACTAAAAAAATTAAAATCGCATTTTATGTTGATTATTGGGTATTACATCGAAACGCATGTCTCCCTACAGAATTCTCAAACCTTTATCATATAAATCAGAAGAATTAAAAATAAAAATAAAGAAACTATACATCAGTCACTTGAATAATTTGGTTAATTTTTTTCTCTCTGCACTAAAAAAAAAGACATGTAAAGGGTGTTTTTTATTAAGGTATAGAACTTTAAGTTGGCATCACTTTTTTAACTGGCGGCCATTTTGTCAGCTGTCAAGTGATTAATATTTAGTTTGGTTTGCCATTTCATCATGAACAGGTTGACAAAAGAACAACGCTTGCAAATCGTGCAAATTTATTTCGAAAATAATGGTTCAGTTCGCGAAGTTTACCGCAAGCTCCGTCCATTTTATGGTCGACATAATCGTCCATCAGAGCAATTAATTCGGTTAACCATGGATCGTTTTCGCACTACGTTTACTCTATGTGATAATACGCATCCGCAGAGACGTCGAACAGTGCGCACCGAAGAAACAATTGCCGCTGTAGAGCAAAGTGTTGAAGAGGACCCGAATGAATCGATTCGCCACCGTGCACAGCAATTGGAGCTTTGTCCATCAACTTTATGGAAGATTTTGAAGATTTTGAATGTGGATGAGTTGTGGTTCCAAGACGGCGCTACATGCCACACAGCGCACGTCACAATCGATTTATTGAAGGAAACATTCGATGAGCGCATAATTTCGCGGAATGGACCTGTCAATTGGCCACCAAGATCGTGTGATTTGACACCATTGGATTATTTTCTTTGGGGATATGTGAAGTCGCTCGTCTACGCCAATAAACCAGAAACGTTAGGGGACTTGGAAGCCAACATTCGTGGCGTTATTGCCAACATACGGCCCCATATGCTCAAAAAAGTGGTTGAAAATTGGACCTGTAGAATTGGCTTTATTCGAGCCAGTCGCGGCGGCCACATGCCCGAAATCATATTTAAACATTAATGGCATAAAATTATCCTTCCAATAAAGCCAAATTGATGGACATTAAAACGATTTTCTTGTGTTTTATTTCAATTCGAAGTTCTATACCTCTAAAAAAAACACCCTTTACTAATATTAAGAAATTTTTTTTCCTAAATTCAAGTAAAAAAATTTCTAAGTTTAAGTAATTTTTTCTAGGTTTAAGTAAATTTTTACACAAATCTAGTAAAAATTACTTAATATGAGTAAAAAATAAAAAGTTCATATCCTCAAAAATAGTTCATAAAAATGTACAAAAAACTTCTTAGATTTAAGGAAATGTTTACTGACTTAAAGGAAATATTTACTAAAAGTAGGAAAATGGTTATAAACTGACGGAAATTTTATACTAAGTACTATGTAGTAAATTTTGTCTTAAATCAAAAAATAAATTTTAGGAAATGAATTACTCCTGATTAGTTCATGAAATTTGTCTAACTTAAAAGATGTAAAATGGGATTCTAAATTTTAGGAAAATATTTACCAGTTTTAAGTATTTTTTCTTTGAATTATAGAATTTATTTTTAATTTGCATTTAGCAAAAAATCTAAGTAAATTTTTCATATTTTCGAAGAATATTTGAACTTGAAATTTAATTTTTTGTAAATAAAATTAAATTTTAAAACTAAATAATTTCAATGCTTATTCAGGCTGCCTTGTTAGGCAATTGGTTAGAGTGCTTGCCTATCAGTCAGAAGGTTGTTGGTTCAATACTTGGAAGGAAGGAAGGAATTAATATGTATGTATGGTGAATTAATTAAGAATATAATATAAAGATATAATAAATAACATTATCATTTGGTATAGAATTTAATTAAAAATAAAAATAAGTACCAGAATTAAAGACAAAAAAAATTGAAAAATTTACTAAATTTGAGATCTGAGACGAAAAAATTTTTTTGCAAAGCTCCGTCTTTTATGGGAAAATTTTACTTAATTTTAGGAAAATTTTACTTAACTATGAAAATATAATTACTATAAACTAGTTCATTAATGAACTAGAAATTTAGTAAATATTTTACTGGTTTCAAGTAAAAAACAGCTTTGGCGCCATACGACAACTTCTTTTATTAAAATTTAGAAAATTTTCCAAAGTTTTAGCTAATTATTTTTTTGAGTGTGTTATATAAAATTTAAAAAAGTGTAGCTGCGTGATTTTGCATTTCAACTAATGTTATGTACATTAATGTGAATGTGCATATATACATACATACATATGTATATATAAGTATTTATAAATTTATAAATTTATAAAGCAAATAAATAAATAGTAACTAGAGCATTCTTTCAGTTTAAGTCCCTTAACATTTCGATTACAACTCTGAACGAAGTATATGATAGTTCACTTTTAAAAACAGACCCAAGGACGAAGCAAAAGTTCGGCCAATACAGAGATGATTTTATAAAAATAAACTAATTTTTATTTGCCACATTTTATTTTTTACTTTTTCATGTAATTGAATGGCTTATTTATAGATGACAACCGAACTTTAGTCGCGTTGCCAGTTCCCAAAATGTTATTACGTATGGCAACGGAAAACTAACAGCTGTTAGTTAATACCTCTTTTCCACACACAAAGTGTAGTTTGCTGTGTTAAAGACAGAGGTAGTAGTTCAGTCTCTTTCTGTCTCTCTCCCAGCTGAATTAAGACTTTGCGAAGTAAACCTTGCGTGTGGAAAATTGGTATAACTTTATTTGACAAATGTTTTTTTTATAAGCTCAACCACAAGCTTTTAGTTGCTGGATAGTTTTTAAAACAAAAAAGTAGTACAATTAAGAAAAACTAAAATTAAATTACATACTATATAAACTAATCCTTGTTTGAGGAGGCGAAAATTTAAAGTTAAAGATTATTTTAAGCACTAACATTTACTCACAGTATAGGTGGTAATTCTAAAGGATTTAAGTTTGCCCTTGAGTGCCGTCTAATATATGTCACATTTTGCAGTTCCTTTTCTTCATCGAAAAATAGTTCCACCGATCATTCAACAACAACAACAACAACAACAATTTTAATTTTAGCACTTGTTTATTTATTGTATTTTGAAGTATTGTTTACGTTATTTTGTCATAAACATACTTTCGATAACTGTTAGACAACTGGAGAAAGTTGACATATATAATACGAATTTAATTTCAGTTGCGTTGCCAGTTGACAATGCACAGTGGGGCAGAATGTTGGAAATAAATGAGCCATTTCTAAACGGATAGTACTATCGACATGGACATAGCAGAGGATTATTTCCATTTGGGTTTTATATACAAAATTGCTCAGGAGTCATAGTTCCGAGTTTGCAATGCAACACAAGTCGGTTGTCATAAAAGTGTCAGAAAACTTTTCTTATTGCATAAAAGACTGTCCATCTGTAAATATATTAAATTAGAGTTCTGCTATTAATAGCTTGACTATTTTTGATTTAAATCAGCGTTACCATATATATTTTTTAAAAAACTTCCTAAATCTGAAAAAAAAAACTTTTTTTCCAAAACAAAAACTTTTTTTCTACAACAGTACCAAAATTTTAAAAGAAAACAGCTGATTGATATTGTTATGTGAAAATTAATGAAAATGGTTAGGCTAACTGAGCCTTTAGACACTGTTGCCGTGATAAGGGAGTGAGAAAATATAAGATTGTTTTATTGCATACAAACATTACTTAATATTTTCATTCAATATACTGCAACAGTTGAATTATGGACATATTTATAAAAACAAAACTTGAAAAAACTTTATATTTTCAAAAAACTTTTTGGCCTCTCAAAAAACTTCCAAAAAAAGGGAAAACTTGACAAATGGTAACGCTGATTTAAATACACATTGATATTTATTTCTCACATAGAATGAGCAGTTCGGACAGATTAAACAAATTTCTGGCACAAGATTAATACAACTAAAATCTAAAACAGGTAAACTCTATAAACACTACACTGGATATAGGCATCGACCATTTGACTGGCCTGAACCGAATAATTTTTTCACGTATGAGCAGCAAGAACAGCTGAACTCTTGTCCCACAGCCATCAGTCCAATGACTTTTATATGGTATTCGATCAGGTTCAGTCTTTCAAATTGTAGAAAAATTTTTTGCGATGTGTGAAAAGTGTGATTACAACGCCAAAAAAAAAACATAATTCGGTACTAGGTAATCGGGACCGATAATCAATTCAATGAAGAATAAGATCATACAACAATCTCAGGCCACACATCAAAAACAAGCCTGATTGTACATAAAAAAATAATTAAAATCACAGGATATAAAAATCATAAACATAGGCGTAGAAAGTCCATTCTGATAGAGAATTGTCCCCCTCCGATTAATTTCTTTTGGCCCCTAGAATCATTAAGAATTTGCTTGTAATTATCTGTGTTAATGCTGCTCATGAAAATCACCAGTCGTAATGATCCCCCTCCCCGGGAGAAAATTTTATAGCTCTGCCAATGATCATAAAATTAGTTGACTCAAGACTAGTAGGAAGAGTGGCTACACTGTACGGCAGGGATGGGAAATAATATTTGTTTCCAGTGTTAATAATATTTGTAAATATGTATATAGTAATATCTTATTTTTTTTTAACGCGTGCCTAAGTTAATACGAAATTAAAAATTTTTGTTTGTTGTTGGTTAAGCGCTTATCAGTAGATGAGTTGCTTAAGCAGCAACGAAATACATACATCTAGACGTGCTCAACCAACCAGAAACAAATGTATAAATATGTAGTACTTCTTATTGTTTATTTAAAACTTATAAATATGCAATTATTTATTGTTGGCCAAATTCAGTTAAAGAATCTACACACTTTGAAAAGGAGAATAGTTGATCTTGTAATATACATATGTATGTACATAAAGAGACCCATCCAATCATCCCGAACCGAAGCCAAACTTTCACTGCTATTGAAACACTATTAAGCAATGATGATAAGGCGTTTTGCTTTTGAATATCTTATCAGTTATCGAACTATTTTCATTCTAGAAGTGCAACTCTTCCATAATTATAGTAACATTATATATAGTATATTCGAAAAAAAGGAATATACGCAGATATTACAGTTCCATTGCCATCTCGCAGCATAAAAATCTATTGTGTAAATATGTTTTGTTCAGTATTCATAAAACTAATTTTGGTTTACTAAATGGTTACAAAACAAATTTGTTAATTTTATTTGGTATGCATTTGTTTTATACTTTCTTGTTTCAAGTGAAATACACTGCCGCTTTTGATGCAATTATCACTTTCTAGGATTTGATAAAATTTAAATTATGATTTTTGTTTTTTTTTTTTTTTTTTTTGCTACAAAGTACTTTTAAAAATATCACTACACTAATAAAGCTTAGGAAATTATTAAAAAGCCCAAAAAATGAATAAAATTAAAATGTAATTGTGTTGTCCTTGTTAATGTCCATATTGAAATGTTGTCTCTGTTTCTTGTCCTTCCCTTGTTCTCTTTTTTCTTTTTCTTACAGTTTGATAGCAGCGAATGTGGAGCACTCGCATCATATCAGCCACTTCATTGTAGTCGTGTAAGCAGCATAATTTCATGTCATAATTGTTTTTATAATTCCATCGTTTCGTTACGCTTCATTTCCTTATATCGCTCCTTTAGTAGTTAATAATGCACAACAAGCAACTCGTATTTTATCTTGTGTAAAAAAATATACAAAATATGTACATATGTACATATATGTTTTATGTAAATTGAAAACTTTTAATTTACTTTCTCCAAAGCTAACTTTTTTGAGTTATGGCAATGTTGCAATAAAGGAGCGATATGCTCTTGAATTATTATTTATGCTTGTAAAAACCATTAAAATTTAAAATTGCAGATTGAAATCTTTACCTTTTTGTAAATTAAAGCTTTGCCTTTGCCTTTTGGTATTTATTATTAACTGTTATTAGCCCTATTTTTAATCGGTATTAGAAAATGAGATATAATGAATTGATCTGAACTTTTTAGCACTTCCACACATTTCAAGAGGACCACTCGACGTCGATATCAGAGCGAATAACACGAAGCCGCATAAATTCCGCGATTTTCGTTTCATCAGAAGGCCGAGGTTTTGATTCGATTGAGTTCCTACGACGACATGGATCTCAAAGTGTTTTGTGCCGCAAAGCAAAAAGCGCTGAGAATATAACAGATAATGGTAGAAAGGTATAAATTTGATTAGTTTGTGGAATGTATGTATGTGTTTGTGTAAAACGCTATAAATTCCTTTTTATTTTACAGAGAAGTTTTTGCGACAACCGCCAATGGCACACTGACGCAAGCAATGCCAACGACACGCAAAATGATAATGGCATTGAGATGCATGAATGCTCAAAAAGTGCGGAAAATCATCCAATAGCAGTTTTAAAGACGAGTGTCGAGAAACTATTGTCAGCGACTAGTGTGTTGAATCATTCAGCAGCAGTAACTACTTCCAATAAAATCGTTGGTAGTATATCAATAGAAACGCCACCATCTCACATAAGAGAGGAGCAGCGCAATGCAATAGCGGCCGCTCAGCCACCAATACCACCTCCATTACCACCAATAGTAGCGCATCCTACACTGAGTTCAGCCAAAAAAGTTTCATTAAACTCAACTTCCCATGATTCTGCTGACACTGTAGAGGAACTGGTCTCAATCCCTTTCGATATAGCAGTGACAATAACATCTCCAGCAACAAATTCTATTTCCAAGACATCAAAAGTCTTGGTGCATCAACGTTCTTCTACGTCTTCGCCAATTCTATCATCTGCACACAGTAGTCCTAAACCATTAAAATTAAAAAGCATCAAACCCAAATTAAATAACCTGCCGATGGTTTCAGTGTCTGGCCCGTCGCCATCACCATCCGACGAAAAACCACCACCTGGTGAATGTTTGTAACAAATGGTTGCCGAAACATTTATTTAAAATTTATAAGCATTTCTACGTCCATCAAAAGTAGATAGCAAATGTTTATATACATACATATATAGAATTGGAATGGAATTGAAATTACAGAAGAAATCCGGGATTCTTTCGCGGAATCCGATTTAAATTGTTCGACAATTAGAGCCATAAAAGAGCACAAAAGACTCGGGCTTTCAATATTTTATATGTACATACATACATACATACATGCATACATACATACATACATACATATATCAAGACTGGCCACTGAGAGAACAGTGAGAGAGAGAGAAATGTATTTGCATATGTGTATTCATTTGTATAAGAAGCCGATTGATGGTCGGCACTCTGGTGCCAGTTTGAACATTCTTGACATACATACATACATATCGTGCCATAACCGCCAAAATAGCTTAAGCGACATAATTTTCGAACTTCAATTTTTGACCAAAATCGATTATTTGCGATCGTAAATAGTCGATTTTACCCCTTTTCCACACGCAAAGTTTACTTTGCAAAGTCTTAATTCAGCTGTGTGAAAGACAGAGGTAGCAGTACAGTGTCTTTCTGTCTTCCTCCCAGCTGAATTAAGACTTTGCAAAGTAAACTTTCCGTGTGGAAAAGGGATGTTTTCGTCAAAAAAAAAACGAAGTCCAAAAACTATATCGCTTAAGCTATTTTAGCGGTTATGCCTCGATATGTATGTGGCAAATAAATCCTTATATTTCTTTCAACCCGTTTTGATATTTAAAACTCTTGGTGTCTATGTACTATATTAAATGTGTTATAATTTCTAGTATGTAATATTATTAATTAATGCATATATACATACATACATACATGTGTATGTACACTATATACATACATATTCATATGTATACATACATATACATATATACATACATATATGTATGTATGTATCACAAAATCTCCAAAGAAGGACCAAAAGCTTTTTACTACATATACTACATATATTTTGCAATAAAAAATTAAAATTTTTCTTTGCTCCTTAAACTATATATACATATGTATGTACATATCGTCACCTAAAATGCAAAATAACGTAACATCACTTTTCGCAAGTTTACAGGAGAAGCAAAAAAACTGCATAAAATGGAAACTATTATAGATATTAAGTCAACATTTTTAAATCATGGTTTAAATAAAACAAGAAATTAATTTTGGGTAAAAATTATCCGTTTATCGAAGTAACCTTAGTGTTATGTGTCTTACGTTATTTTTAATCGTGATTAATAACGTATCATCATCATGAAAAAAATAAAGCTAAAATTGAAAAAAAAAAGCATTTCTTTAACTTTTGTAAGAACAACAAAAAATGTATTTTTAATTATTGAGAGAGAATAAGTTGATAACATAAACAAGATAATCAGCTATTAATTTACTGGTTACTCAAAAGTCTGCAGGACTTGTTGTGACTTCCAGAATTTCTGGTAGTCCTTTGTAGAAGAAGCTGATATCCATCCTTAATATTAGTTTTGTAATATATGACTTCTGTGCATATTTTATTAATTTCACAACACTTTTTTGCTTTTCTTTTCACTTTTGAAAAAATTTTCAGAATGATAAAAATGTGTACTAAATATAAAAAGCGCGTATCTCAATTTTTTTCGAAATTGCATTTTTAACGTTTTCTGGAAGACAATGTATAATAATTGCATCCTTTTTTAAGATCTTAGTACATTGCAGTTAAAAATCAAGGACTTATGGCCACTTAAAAAATTATTTCTGCAAGTATGTAAATGCTTTAGTTTATTTTCAGTTTTTTGATACGTTATTTTGAATTTTGCTTATAACTTTGATATTTTTTATATTAGACCTGTACAATTTTGTACACATATGTCATATGATACATTGAATCGTAATAAATAAAAAAATCAATTTTGAATTTTTTGATAATACGTTATTTTGCATTTTAGGTGACGATATGTACCTATCTACATATATACATACAAATATTTTACATGCAAAAATATATACATGCATATACATATATAAAATAGATGTATTTTTTAACAATTTATTTACGAAAGATTTCATTTAAATTCTCTAAACATGCAAATATAATTTTTTTATTACGATTTTTTTTATAGAATTGATCTAATTGATCGAAATTGAATGAGTTTCCAGTTCAACTAAAATACAAAATTAACAAATGGTCAATTATGTACTTACATACATATGTACATACATACGAGTAATTTAATTATTATATACGAAACAAATTTTTAAAATAGTTTAATGTACATACATACACATACATATTTTAAACAAATCGAAAACAAAACTATCAAACAATGAATAATAATGTTCCTTCCAATTTCTATCGTCTACGATTTTAAATAAATGTATCGGCTCATCTCGTCAAACAATGGATATATTCCTACTCTAAATTTAACTTAAGAAAAATACTAGTTTCAAATATGAGAAAGAAAGCTTTAATGGAAAAACTGAAAATCGATTTTTAGCTTTAAATTAAAATAAGAAAATTTAATAAAAAAAAATATCTTATATTGAAAATGTACACATAGATAAAAACAACTAGTTGTAACTATATTTATTATACAGCTGCAAACTACGAGTAATAACTAATTTTTAAAATAAGAAGTGTATGTGTTCATGTACATGGTTACAAATCAAGCGTTCATGTACATATGTATGTATATTGCCTACATATGTACATATGTATATCATTACATTCAGTTGTAAATTTTACGGAAGAGGGAAACAATTTATAATAAAAAAATTATCCACTGTATTTTGTATCAAAAAGTCAACAATTTTATATTTTCCGCTTTTAGGCATTTTATGTTACTCGGCTGTTTTAGGACTTTTTTCTAAACATTATTTATTGGAATTGGCACTTTTACGTTTCATTGCAAAACAGCAAATATAAAAAAAATATTAGCAGCCTTATGTATAAGAAAAAACTGGCATGAAGTTAGCATAAGTGGCAAATTGGACTATGACCATGTATGTATATACATATCGCACACTAAATCATAAAGAGTCGACAACTCCAAAAATGTCAGATGCTGAGTAGTTGCAAAAAAAATTGTTGATACTGTACATATGACGCAAGTATGTGACATAAAAACAATCATAACGGTATTTTATATTCTTCAAGAAGACTGTATTGCAAAAGAAATTGTTGAGGTCGTTATAGATTTCTTCAATTAAAAAAAAAAATATAGACGAATTGTTAACCTCCTTCTTTTTTTGAAGTCGGTTAAAAAGCAAAAGCACTTTTATAATTTTGAGTTGTGACTCTTTATGATTTAGTGTGCGATATATTTTTTCAAGGCGGCAACAGTTTGTTCAAAATATTACGAAATGCTGTTTAAACAGAGGTTTGTTTGTTCCACTTTTTTTCATTATGTAATTGTTTTGGATTTTCTGGTTTCGTTATCTAACATGTTAACAAAATAATTTGTATTATCCATAAGTTAGCATCATATGCAACATATATATATGTACTTAAATTTAAAATAGGAAAATTACATATTTCATTTCAAAATGTATGTATGTACACTGTCGAAGAATGTGTGGTTGACTACAAAAATAGTTAACTTATAGTTAACTTTTCTTAGACTGTCTAAAAGCTAACTGCAATGTCATCCAGAAAAAACCCAAAATTAATTCTTAAGTTGAGTACGTAATCGAATTTGATGAGAGCCAACAAATTTATTCTCAGCTACCTTGAAGCTCATTTCAGTTTTATATTAACATTTTGCTGTTGTTATTTTAGATGGTGCCTTAGCTGAGTGGTAGCGCGTTGAGTACACAACGTGTTATGATACACGTTCGAACCCCGGAAAAAATTTATTTAATTTATTGACTACCAAGTGATTTAAAAAAATCAACTTTAAGTTACCTGAAAGTAGTGCAGAGTGAAACAATTGACTACCGCCTAGGACATCACAATGTTAAAATAGTCAGTTGATTACATTGAAAAGTAATCCAAGTGTCAGTCAGTACTAGTTGAGAAATAGTTAGCTTAAAGTTAGTTTAAAGTTAACGTAATTTGCGACAGGGTGCGTACTTGCACATATATGCATGCATAAGTATGTATGTATATGGACATTTCATGAGAAAATTCTGTTTTTTTGTAACGTATCGCCAGGTCATATTTTGTGTACATCTTAAAACCCTTAGGTTTGATTGTTAGCATTTTTTCTCTGAATATAGAGCTTTTAATCACTTCTCAAATGTAAGAAAAAAATGTTTTCAATTTTTTTTTTCAAAGAATGTACCATATACAGATGCAACATATACACTTGCACAATGTCGATCAAAACATTGTGAACTGAAGCTAAACATTTGTATTTTGAATTTGAGATTGAAAACTGATATACAAATCGCTCATTTACTCAAAGAACGTAATAATAAAAAAACCAGTTTGCCAGAAAACGAGTTTAAACTTTAAAGTTTACACACAACTTAATGGAAAAAGAAAATTTTATTTCCCTCTCAAGAGTTGAGTAAAAAACAAGAATTTCTATGAAATTTTTAGACAATATGAAGAACCATATGAAGATTAATGACCTGTTTCACAATAACGAAAGAAAAGTTTCGACTGAAAAGTTATATTGAAAACAACAATAAAAAACGAAAATTTGTTTTTGTTTTCAATATAAATTATGACGTTCTTTGACTAAATGAGCGATGTGTACACAAATGTATGTATTTTGAATTTTTGATTTTCATAATTTTTCCATTTTATTATTTTGTATGAATTTAATAAATCTTATCGAGATTATATTGCATATCCAAAGTTAAATAGAAACACACTCTATATTTATTACTTTTTTTTATATGTATAGAAGTAATCTCGAAGCTTTAAGTTCGAGAGCATAATACATATGAAAGTTTGCATAAATCGATGTTTTGGCTTCAGTGCATAATTTTTTCATTGACGTTGTATAACATAACTATAACTAGCTTAAGCAAACGCATACAAATGGGCCAAAACTTCACGATAAGAAACATATCACACACCGTTTTTAACGGGTATGGCACGATAAAAGAACAATATTTAAAAATAAATAAAATATTTTTAGACTTGTTTAAAAATTTATGAAAGTATAATTATTATTAAATAAATGCTAAATTAAATGACCAACAAACTTTAAATTAAGCAAATTATGTAATTAAGGAAAATAAAAGATACAAACATACATACATATGTATATATAACACAATTCATACATACACTTACAGTTAAGAAACCTTTTTAATTAAGACGTTATATTTTTTAATACTGTTTTAAAATTAATAATTCTAGCAGGCACTGAATGCTCTGCAACATTAAATAGGGGCATTATTCGTGAAGAGGACAAGGAAAAATTTCCCCCCCAAAATACCTTGATATACTATACTGCTAGTAGATATGAATGGGTATGAAAACACTTCAACAGTTTTTCTTTAATGTATTACCAAATGCCATTATTTAGTGGTTTAGTATTAACAACGCCTGACATCACCCCAGCTTTGAGGTTTTAATTTAGTAATTGCTTGACATAAAAAAAATTTGCAGTATCCTTCATGACCGGTTGATTGATACTTTAAGGACAAGCAATACACGATTAACAGCCTCACACGAATTAAACTTTATCTTTCTATTCAAGTTGTATAATTACAACATTTTTATATACATACATACATATATACATATGTACATTACATTCATATTTACCCTAGATTACAGTGAAATACATATTGACGTACATACATAGTTATGTATGTATGTACATAGGTACATAAGCATCTCCAATGCATACATATGTATGTATATGCATATTTTAAAACCTGACTATACTTATTAAAATTTGTATTGGGTTTTATTACGGTTGGCGAATTTTTCGATCTCGATTCAACTTCAACTCGAAAAATTCGATAACCGTAATAAGGTAGTTGTTTTCATTTCGAGTTCTTGTTAAAGTAAAGCTATATATTTAAAGTTTATACAATTTATATTCAAAAATAAACGATATAAAACACACATATCTTCATTTCAGACGAGAGACAAAAATCATTATAAATTTTGAGAGTTTTTATTAGATTCTCAGTAACATCGGTAGTTTTTAATGTTATAATTTTATAACATATAATTATAATATATAATTTTATTTTTAAATGGAATTGTCAATTCATGGTCCAATTATATTAACAATAAATGTATAACATATACACATTTTTACTATTTTATTGTAGTTTATTTTCTTTCAATTAGTTAATAAGTTTTAATATCATATTTAAATCTATAAATATTTGTGTCGCCTTCTAAATTAATAAACAAACAAAAAATATATATATAACAATAATTAAAAAATATTGTCTTTTTGTATATCTGTGTTACAAGTGTACTCAAGTATTCAAAAACTATTTTCTTCTTCTTCGAGGTATCTATACGATGTTTAAAAATCTATTTCTAGTACAATACTTATATTTTTATTAAAAACGGCTTATATAAACGAAGCACAGAAAGGTGTTTATATAAAAGTTAATCAAGTAGTAAATTTAGCTTTTTCAAATATGCAGCAATGGTTACCTTGATCGTAATAGCTTCTGATTACTTTAGCCTCTGAAATTCCCTCCAACATGACTTGCAATTCGTTTTCTTCGAAAACATGGTAGTATCTGAGAAATATAGGTTTCTCTTGATTTTTATCTTGTACATTTTTAGTTTTCCAAGGAACCAAAACATCTTGCTGTTCAAATGTAGTACGATTTGAATGAACTGGTAATGCTATTGGCGCCTCATTAGCCTTTTCTTTCAATTGCTGCTTAGTCTGGTGTCTTAATTCTTCTTCAGTAGTTTTATTTTTGTTAAGCGACTTGTTTTGTCTCAAGTACGACGATTTCTTATTGTCAGCGGTTTGATTTTTTGCCCAAACATATATCAAACCTCGCCCGGAGGGTCTTAATATTCGTACAAGTTCTTGGATTGCTGCTAGGCGTCGTTCGGCTGTGGCCAAATGATGTATAACAGCAATACTTATACATCCATCTATAGAATTGGAGCGAACTGGAATATGCAGACAATCACAACGAAAGACATTGTATTGAAGAGAGTTGCAAAGGTTAAGCAGACCAATGCTTCGGTCGCAGCCAATGTTTAAAAGATAAGGATTAGAGTTTAAATATTTTCCATTTCCACAACCTACATCAATTAAAATTGACGATACATTGAAACTATTTAGAAAATCAGTAACTTTAGGCCACTGCGAGTGACGTGTTTCACTAAAGTGATCAGCTATTTTGTCATATACATTATGGACATTTTGTTTTTCTAAAAGTATAGCTTCGCCGCAAGTAATGCGGTTGGTTTCAACTAGCGACTTCTCCTTTAAATGGGTATCACACAGTGTTGGGTATTTGCAAAAACATGGTCCGCTTCGAAGTTTTCTAAATGTAAGTGATGTTCGATTAGATCTTCGCTGAGTAGAAAGATTGTCATTAGCGGTCATAACAACATCTATTGTTCTGGGTGTTATACCATGAGTCCAATCATAACGTGATTCTCCAGACATAATTAACAGAGATCTTCGTGGAACTAATACCGAACGGCGCTCTAAGCCTTTTCTAAACTCCATAACCACATGACCCTCCAGAGACAGCGATATAATAGGATCCAAAAAGGCGCTATGTGTATCAACATGTGGTGGTATACCCTGCCCAGGCTCATATGCATTGACTGTAAGTTGATCTGGTTCTTCCCAATCAAAAGATTGTTTATTTTTAACAATTGTGCTTCGTAATCTTTCCCACAAAAAATTACATTCGGAAGGTATTTTTCTATCCAGTTTTTCATCAGGGTTTACATTATTAATATCGTACAGAAATTCATAGCCAAAGTGTTTTACTCTTCGGTGCTTTAAAGAATCAATAGAATGTTCATTCATTTCTAGAATATATAGAAGTGCCGATTCTTCACTTTCTGTCACAAAATCCTTTATTATGATTAATCCTTCAGGCAAAGGTTTCAACCACGTTGAGTTTTCCTCCTCAGGCATTTTCTCAAAATAACTTAGATATACAACCGACTGATTTTGTCCAATCGGCGATGATCCATGCATATTATTGACAATAGAGACAGCATCGATTACATCAACGCATTCTAAAAAACAATAAGATTTGTTTGGAAGTAATAACAATTTTTTAATCTTTCCGAATTTCTCCACTGTTTCCAGGACAAGCTCTTCGGTAAGTCCTGTTGATAAGCCGGCGTTCAATATTGCAATGTACTTTGTAGGCCCTTCTTTAGAAGTGGATATATCCCAGTCCCTTTGGATAATTAGTTCACATCGTTTTTGTTTTTTGTCCACTTTTCTTATTTTGTAATTTTGAGGCATATTGAGATTTTTTCACTTTATAAATAATTATTTACACAACAAATTAGACGTTTTATTTACAATAATGTGATTTCTATTATTTCAGTTTTAACTTGGCATTGCCACATTAATTTAAAATTATAGTAACGCCACACACAAAAATGAAGATAGTGTCTACACCTAATAATCCCATGATATGAATTATTGCAAAGTTGGAATGTAAAGAGAACATAAAGTTTGACATATTGGTATTGGTATGGTATGACTGGAAGCTCACATTAATATAGGTAATTGCAAAATCGGATATGCTCGCCACCTGCTTGCATGCATGCAATATATTAAAGTTCAACATACGAGTCATTACATTCTCACTCCGTAGAAATTTGTCTTTAGTCTTAATAATTAGGATAGTTCACGTGACCATTCTGACATTACTGGTGCTAAATTGTATATTATTTTGCATTCTTTTGTAAAATGAGTTGATGAACTCTTTAATAAAAATGGTACACGATATAAGCAATGTCTTATTCGCATGTGGTATTTTGGTACCAAAATCAAAATTTAACACATTTTAATGCCTGCAACTCATAGTTTACTAGTACATGGCATGTAGCCACAATGTAGCTTCATGACGACTCTGAAATTTCGTCAGTGCCACATGCACATGTGCCTTTTTACATGTCGTATAGTGTGGGCTCAAGTCATGGTTACAAGCAAAGTAAATTTATATAAAGTATATGCAAGTACTCAGGTGATTAATTTTTTTCTCGTGTAGTGTCAATGCATGAAAGTTGTTTACAATTTTCGTGCGCCATTTTGTTTTGCTTTGATTTGTTATACACAATTGTGTGTAGTGAAAAAGTTGAAATACATTTTTACTCAAAAAAAGTGTTACAAAACATTTAAAAATAATTAGATTTAATTATTAAAATAAATATGTAGCTTTTATTATACTTATTTCACGTAATTAAGGTTTATCAATTAATAAATTTATTTTGGTTTTGTCTATCCATACATTTCCTTTTTGTTGTATGCAGATCTGGGACTTGTATTAAATAAGCAAATGCGTTGGCCATCTTCCCACACCAAACCAAATCAATACAAATTCAAATTTATTACATTAGAACTAACTTTGATAATTATAGTGCAATTTTTTGGCATTAAACTAAAATCTCTTCAAAGTAATACATTAATATTGCGCTAGCAGCAAATCACATGGCAAAAAATAGAACGTAAATGTGTAAATAAGTACATAAAAACATACGTACAAACATAAATATGTAAACTTTTTTCCATGTACATATCGCCACTTAATTCAGGCAAAAATCATATCACTACTATTTTTATAAATTTTCAAGAGAAAGACAACACTTGATTAAATTGTTCCAAGCGGTAGTATATTCCGTTTATAAAATCACCATTTTTTAAGATATAGCCTTACAATAAAATAAACGAAAACCTAAGTTCTGATCTTTCATTTGTATGCACGTACTTATACAGGTGCCTTCAATGTTCCTTTAATGTATTTTTTTATTTGTGCTATCTGATAAAAATATGATTACGTTTTATATAATTTTACTATGTACAATATGTGATATTGCATTATTTCATGATGTGCATAGTGGTAATACAAAATTAGTGCATTTTTCGCCATACGATTAGCTGCTAATGCAATATTAATCCATTACTTTTAAGAGATTTTATTTTAGTGCAAAAAAGTGCATTACAAACATCTAATTTAAATGTTCACTAAAATTTTTGTTTTTCAATCAGTGCTTATGAAAAGTAATGCAAGTTGCCCAGGTCTGGTTGTAATCATCTGTTTTCGACATTCATCCATTATTTTTACACAAAGCGCATGTTGTTTTTGTATTTTCTTAGTTGTTGTAGACCTGCATATACTTTATATAAATATACTTTGGTTACAAGCTTTCAGACATGCTGATACACAAATTAAGATTCGCTATCTGGCAACCTTGTTAATTTTAATAACATTCCTGTTTACGTTGGACCGCTCAAGATGGGGCAAGTTTTTATTATATTATGTTAATTGTGATTTTTATTAAAATTTACTTATTTCCTTTTAATAGTGATGTGGCAGCCGAAGTTCAAGAAAAAGTTAATAATATTTTGCAAAAGCAAAACGACATTCCTGTTAATATTGATGAAATTACGAATAACTTAAAGATATTAAGGAATCTTTGTACGCGTGGTTCTAATATACAACTCCAAATTGCATCCAATGAAGATTTAAAACAGTATTTACATGATATATTGTTTGCAAAAAGATCAAGTGAAGTAGAAGAAAATGTTAAACAATTAGTGATAATAGGATTTCAACTTGTGGCAAACATGACTGTGAACAATGAACAGACGCTGACTATTGTTTGGAAATCTTATGGTGAAAACATTTTAGACTGGTTGACCACGGAAAAAAATTTGGACAGAAAAGTCAATGCCATGCTTATGATAATATACAATGTTATGAAGATGCAATCTGAAGAAGCGTTGGTTGAGTTATCCTTTATATTGAGAGCTGCTGTATCTGTGTGGCAAACAATATTAGATCAGAAATGCTCTGAGCAATTTGATTTTTTACATTTTATATTCGAGGAATTTTTAGTAAAAGGTGGACGAGACACCGTCAAACTTTATGCTCAACTAAACACAAATGAAAAGTTGTTCTTTCTTGATTATTTGAATAGTTACTTGAGGCAGGACAGTCCAAATGGCATGGTGCATAGTTTTATACTACATCATTTATCTAGGGAATTTAAAATAAAATCAGATTGCATACTTCGGGTTGTTTCATTACAAGAAGTTGACAAAATGAAGCCGCAGGAAGTATATGCTCTCTTAAGGTGTATAGCATGTGCTTCAGGTTCAGAAAGTTATTCACCGCTTTATATTAAGGACCACTCGCTATTCTTAAATGTGTCAAGTCTTCTACGTTGCTTGGTTGCAGCTAATAAAGACGGTAGAAACTCGATTTTCACACCCATGACGAAATTAGAGGAAGTAGCCCCAACAGCAACTATTGCAGTCGATTATCAAATGGAAATATCGTTTGAATTAAAAACACTAATTGTCCGATGCATAGCCAATCTACTCTATAATAATGATGCCAACAAAAAGTATTGTTTGGATACACAACTCCTGCCAGCTCTGTTTGAATGCACTAATATGGATGCACGAAATCCTTGTAAGTAAATATTTAATTGATTTAACTTGTTACTCATTTTTACTACAGTAATGAAGGAATGGAGCATTTTGGCTATACGAAATGCATGTGTCGGATGTCCAGAAGTCCAGAAAGTTATAGCCAATATGACACAAAAAGGCACAGCCAAAAGTGATATACTCACCGAACTGAATTTAAGCATGGGGTCGCTGCGAATTGCTCCTTTTAAACAATGAACATCGATTATAATTTAAAAATAAAAATATTTGCCATAAAGTTAAGCAAAGAAAAACAAGCGTTATTTCTTACCAAGAACAATACTCTTATTAACTCCAATGAAGATTCAAATTCGCCTTTATTAATTGTGTTGCAACTCCCGATATACAGTGATTTCGATGAAATAGAGCCACCCTATTTCATATTTTTTCAAACTAAAAATAATGGCCAAAAAGTATAACAACAGAATTTTTTATTTTGTTTTTCTTCTTTTCACATACAAATCAAAAATATTGCAGCGCACAATTGAAAATTTAAAACTTAAAAAAGATCACTTAAAAAAAAATTTAAATTTTCGGTGTGAATAAAAATAGAGCCGCCGATTTTTGTTATCTGAAATTAAAGTTTCGCAAGTTTATAAAACACACATATTTGAAAAATTCTATTTGTTTACCTTAATATTTAGTAGAATAACCATTATTTTTAAAAACGGCTAAGCAACGCTTATGCATTGAGTCCACAAGTTTTTGGCAAGTGCCGACTTGGATATTTTCCCATGCGTCTTGAATTAATGCCCAAATTTGGTCTTTATTAGACGGATTTTTGCCTCAAAGATTTAACTTAAAAATTTGCCAAAGGTTTTCTAAAGGATTAAAGTCTGGTGACTGTGCAGGCCAGCTTAAAACCTTAATTTCATTGATTTGAAAAATATCTTTTGCTCTCTTCAATGTGTGTTTCGGGTCATTGTCCCGTTGAAACACCCATCAAACCTGGGTGTTTCCACTTCCACAATTCGAAAATTCTTAATTAAAAGCAATTCGAAAGCTAGTTGTAATACATTGTTGAAGGTATTTAAAAAAATCCAGTCGTAGAAGAATTATCTTAATCTAGTCTTATTTATTTATTGTCAGCGTGAGTTTTTTTAAAACTCAATTAGCATTTCTTTAAACCAGTGCAAGTGGTATTCTTGAATATTATTGGCTAATACAGGAAGTCGTGCACGAGACAGCAATAGTAATAGATTTTGTTAGAAAAGTAAACAATCTCAAGATGTCATAAAAATAAATTTGCTATTTATTTTATTTTATTTATTTATTATTTACACACATAGTAAACATATTTTACACACATTGTAAACATATTTTATAGGCATCCTAAAAAATTGTTTTAAAAATAAATTCAATTATCAATTTATTTTGTGAAGCATTTTGCCAAGTTAAAAAACAAAACACCAGATCGATCAGACATTTCTTATATACTCATACAGATCATACATACATGTGTATATACATACGTACATACTACGGACATATACTATATGTATGTATGTACATACATATGTATGTATACATACGAACTTACCCAGAAGAAAAAGTTCGTACTAGTTTGTACAGGAAATGAAAAAAATTACTATCTCATTCGCTCTCAAAATTGTACAATCTGGAACGCTTTTGGATAACTTTGTACTAGTTCGGACTGTTTTGTTATGCATCTGGAACATACCTATAATGATTGTCTGAGTTTTAAGTGTGGCACATGTCTGGTTGAAAGATTCGAACCAAAATAGAAGGAAAACAACAGTCACTAGCTGTTCAATTTATTTATGAATATGTTTAAATACATACATACATATATTTACACATACAATGCGGACACTTGTAAGTTTCAACCTTAACAAGTGGTTCTATTTTTGCTCTCTCCCATGCAGCATTAAATGTCTGAATTGAAAGCAGCATGCAATGATTCTCAATTAATTAAATTTTTAAAGCTTTTTTTCTTATTTAAAACATTGCATTTGAAACCAAAATGGAAATTTCGAAATGTAACTAACAATCACTTCACAAACTCAAAATTAATGAACTTGCTACCAATTTTGTCAACTGCATCTAATTTCCTTGTATTCAATCAGAAATTAAATTAAAAAATCCTGTATATGAGTATATATCTATTATATTATATATGTATGTATAGTAGGCGTAAATGGGATGATAATATATGTAAATATGTATAATAATATATAAAAATACATACTGCATATACATACATATATAGACACATACATATACATATGTATGTACATGGGTACGTACATCCATATATATATATACACTAGTAAAATAGAATTTATATGTATGTATGTATACATCCATATGTATGTATATGGATGTACGTACCCATGTACATATGTATGTGTGTCTATATATGTACATATATGCAGTATGTATTTTTATACATTATTATTTATATTTACATATATTAGCATTCCATTTACGCCTACTATAAGTCAGAACGTGCCAGCATGAGTGAATATTTTCAAAATATTGGACAGTGATGTGAAGAACAGACCAAAAACTAATAATTCAGACATACTACATACAGCCGTATATATGTATGTATGTACGTACTACATACATGCCCTGTAGGAAGTGTCACTAGTAAAATAGTATTTATTTACTATTCATTGTGTCACTACGATATACATATACCCCAGACAATCTTTATTGCTGTAAACATTTTACATGTGCGTGGCATTAAAAATGTACTACTGACGCGTTATGACGTTAGTACTACTGCATATTTTGTTCACATTTGCCCCCGTATTCATAAAAATCAGTCTTGTTGGTGTTATATAAAAAAATTAAAAGATAAAAATAAATGAACTAATGCATAACAGGCATCAAAAAGAAATATTAATATGTAGACGTTCCGTTTACAATGTCACCAAAAATAGTCGACAGAAGTGGTGACTATTAGACACTTAACCCAAAGTTTCCTACAGGCTTCATACATATGTATGTCCACATTATGACAATTGTGAAAATAAATCTTATTAGGTGTGTTCGTTTACTTTTGCAGTAAAATGCAATAAATGAGTAATTACTGCGAACATTTTAAAATTTACTGTTAAAAAGAGCTGATGACGATAAAAGTACGCGAACAGAAAAATAGTAAAAATTAGTAAGATTAAAGAAACAGCTGAGTCCAACTCCGCATAGTGTTGAAAAATATATAAGCTTTTGACTATTCAACGCTTTTAATTATACATAGGTACTTGATTCAATATTTTTATAACACAAGCAATCTAAGAATAAATTTGGTAATTTATTTCATGTAATATTTGTTGCAAAACACTAAGTCAAGAACTGTCACTTTACTTTCTCAATTTGTGTTCTCATTGTATTTTGGGTAAACGAATTGCAATTTAGTAAAATGCAGTAAAGTTCAGTAAAAATTTTTAAAAACTTTTGGGTACGCGAACGCAATTATTGTGTTTGTAGCAACGAATAAAAACAATGCTTTCCCCCTGTCGCGTTGTAAAATAAAGAATTTTAAATAGTCTGATTTCCATAAATCATAAACATAAATCTTTTAGTACCTTTGATGTCGAATCCCAAAGAAATATGTATATATGTACATATGTAAATACATATACATATATCTTAAGTAAACAAAGTTTTGCACCTCAGTAACTCATCGCTATGGTAAAATTTGTTTATGTATATACATTTGGTACATATGTATGTACAATGAACATATATATATACATACAACTGAAATCGGTTTTCCTTAAAAAGCAATGTGATTGTACATTAAAACATATGTAAGTAAATCTTCAAAAGTCCTAGAAAGACCATGTAGAAGGTAGATTCAGAAAATCTTACTAACACTATGAATTTGATTCCTTATCAGTCTTTGACTGTAGCAGAAAAAAAACAAAATCTATTTTTTGGCAGTGTTTTTTTATATAAATGAAAGAAATACACATATAAATTACATTTTGGGTATAAAAATTACACTTGTGTGTATTTAGCCAAAAGAAAATTTTGTGCACAATATTCACTCTCAGCAGCATCGTCATAACTTTATGCTATGACGTCGAGTTCACTAAAATAAACAGACCACTCGAAATAGACAATGAAAGAGATGTTTCATAATTTTTGAATTCAAATCAGGGATCGCAAATATCGATTATTTTCCAAATTTAAACTGAAAAATACACACTAATAGAGAAGCGCTACGTGCACAAGGAATACACCAATATAATATACATATGTTACATGGACTACCTATAGATGCATTGCTTTTTATTTGTTTAATTTTAATTAAAAAACTAAACTTTACCGATTATCTATTGATTTTTATTTATTCCTCGAAAAAAATTTCTTATCTTTTTTAGCACTTATAAATTTAAATTTTCACAGACAGAATGAATTGTATAAAAAAAACTCGATGTTCAGAACTTTTAGCTAGTCCCTTCCTCAATTTCAAATATTAGCTGGTAAATCATTTCTTCTCGATTTGGACGTGTGCTTGAACTCACCACCATCCTCTTTGAATATGATTTCTTTGCCAGAATAAGCATTATTTCTTTAAGGAAACAAAGTTAATTTAATAAAAATATTTTCAGGAACAATTATTCCTGGAATTAAAAATTTATGATTGGGGGATTCAAACGATAATTGTAATGGTCATATGTCATATTGTTTTAAATTATTTATGTTTTTATTTTTGTTTGAAAGCAAAAACAAATACATACATATGTATCGGGTTTTCCAATACGTACTTGACAACTTTGAATATACAGGGTGGCGCAGAATGAACTATTTGGTTTAAATGGTTTATAACTTTTTTATTTATGCGATTATTATAATTTTTTTTTAATTCACAATATTGGGGACATTATTGCAATAAACTTGGAAAAATGTTATCCTGTAAGTGATGGCTATTTTCTGCTTTGCAAATACGTGCTCTTTTTAGCATATTTTCCATAAATTTTTCGCAAACGTACACTCTTTCTTTCAAATACCTCAAAAAAAAAACTGTCAGGAGCTGTTAAATCTGGTGAACGTGGAGGCCAGTTAAAATCGCTTGTGCACGAAATAATGCGTTCGCTGAATATGTCCCTTAACAAAGCCATGGAGGCACCTGCAGTATGTGCTATGGCTCCCTCTAGTAATGATTCATAATTAATTCTCCAAGTCTTCTTGACAAAATGCTGAAAAAACAAAGAAAGAAAAATAATTAAAAAAGTTATAAAGAATTCAAACTATATAGCTCATTCTGCGCCACCCTGTAATTTGTGAACGCACTGTTTCACTGATCATCTAAATGTTACTTTCCTTTTTTTCAGTAAACTCAGCATTTTTATCATGGTAAAGTACACGAACGAACAACTTATGCAAATTATAATTATATGTTCAACCGAAATTCGGAGTCAGTGACCGGAACTTTAAGACTCCTGGTAGACAAGCATAACAAGTTTAAGACAAAGATTTGAGTCGACATATATATTGTGTGATGCTGCCGTGCCAGTGAGACAACGGGTTGGTCGAAGTGGCGAAAATATCGCTGCGGTTAAGGCGTACTTAGCAAACGATCCAAATCAGTCAATTCTGCGGCGTTCTCAAGAACTGGGCATCGCCAAGACCACTTTATGGCGAATATTGAGTAAAGATCTTGGTTTACACCTATACAAGATCAAACTGACTCAAGAATTGAAGCCGATGGACCATTTAACGCGACGTATGATCTCCGATTGGGCTCTTCAGTGATGAAGCTCATTTTTGGCTCAATGGGTTCGTCAATAAGCAAAATATGCGTTATTGGTATGGTGAAAATCCACATGTGCTTCATGAATCACCACTTCATCCACAAAAAATAACTGTTTGGTGCTGTTTGGATGCCGGCGGCGTCATTGGGCCATATATTTACGTCGACAATAAGTATCCTCTGGTTTTTGAGATATTTATCTCATGGGCTATTTCGGTCAGTGGTAAGTTTTTAATGATGTAAACAAAACAATTTATTATATATTTTGCTCAACGTTTCGTCGATAGTCAGGAGGTACATCTGATTACATTATATTACTGATAGATTTCAATTCATTCAAGTGTTAGAAAGGATAAGGTGTACATATCGTCACCTTAAATGCAAACGGACGTAACTACACAAAAATTCGAAATCGAGTTTTTGATTGATTATGGTTCATTTCATCAAACTACATGTTCACGCAAATATTTAGAAATCTGCGACCAAAAATGACGACTTTATTAAAGGAATCCAAACGGACGTAATTGCGAATTCATCTACTTTTTATTGCAAAGAACGTAACTAACATAAAAGCTTAAATATATCGCACACTAAATCATAAAGAGTCACAACTCAAAATGATCGAAGCTGCTTTGTTTTTTTTATAAAACAGTTAATTGAACAAATCTCTAGCGGCCGCAACAATTTCTTTTGCTATGTAGTCTTCTTGAAGAACATAAAATGCCATTATGCTTGTTTTTGTGTTACATACTTGCGTGATTTGTACAGTATCAACAGTTGTTTGTCACTACTCAGCATCTGATATATTTTGAATTGTGACTCTTTATGATGTAGTGAGCAATATATAAAAAGGAAATAAATGGCTAAAAACATGTAAGTATCCATAGTACAATTTTCAAGAATTATTATTATTTTTGATTTTGAAACTTTTTTTGTTTCTCCTGTAAAAAATATAAAATTGTAGTTACGTCCATTTGCATTTAAGGTGACGATATGTACTATGCCATTAAATTTTTAATCAACTGAAAATTTATGTGATATTCTCCAAATAAATTTCCTTTAAGTACTACTAGGATCGTTTGAATATACATATACATACATATGTATGTGTATATGTATGCATTGAGGTTGTCCGATGCGAATGAGTAACTTCTATACCGCTTAAAAAAAAAACAGGTTGTATATCTTTGTACTTGAATGCTTCTTCCGGGGCATGTTTCTTAAAAGTGACGTCAGTGCCATGAACAAAAAATATCTTTTCAATTGGCAATGACAAAAAGCAGTAATGTCCGATCTACATATGCACATATCGTCATATAAATTCAAAAAGGGCGTAAATTACAAAAAGTTCAAAATCATCTTTTTGATAGATTATAATGTAATTATATAAAATCCATCTATCCACAATATTTTGATCCGAGTATGCTCAAAAATATGAAATTTATTAACGAAATTGAAAGTTGAAATTCAAAAGACTACTGAGAACTAAATGCACTAAAACTTATAATGTGTGCATTGCTTCTTTTGTAAAATATTTGAAATGTAAATTACGCCTTTTTTGAATTTATATGACAATATATACATACATATCGTCACCTAAAATGCAAACGAATGTAACTACCCAAAAATTCGAAATCGAGTTTTTGATTGATTATGGTTCATTTTATCAAACTACATGTTCACGCAAATATTTAGTAATTACGAATTCATCTATTTTTTATTGCAAGGAACGTAACTAACATAAGAGCTTAAATATATGTATATAAAAAGGAAATAAATGGTTATAAACATACAAGTATCCATACTATAAGTAAATTTCGAAGAAAGTGTTCAAGAATACTTTGTTATTATTGATTTTGTAATGTTTTTTGTTTCTCCTGTAAAAAATACAAAAGTGTAGTTACGTCCGTTTGCATTTAAGGTGACGATATACATATATATATATATATATATATATATATATATATATATATATATATATATTTATGTATCTACATATCGCTCATTTACTTAAAGAACGTCAGAACTTAAAAAAACCAGTTTGCCAGAAAATTAAATGCAAGTTTTAAATTTACACACAACTCAATGGAAAAAGAAAATTTAATTTTTCTCTCAAGAGTTGAGTAAACAAAATATTTGTATGCAAATTTTTACACAATATGAGGATTAATTCTGCATCACTAACTCAAAAAATTATTTTATTTAATTATTTAACATACTATACAAAGTAAATTTGTATAATATGGTGTTGCACAAATATTGGCGGAGTAACTAAAGGTGCGTTTAGACTATGCTAATATTTGTCCAAACACAACAAATAATTGTTTGGGCTAATAGTATGGTTTGTGACAAATGTTTGGGCATGGGTTTAGATTGCACTAATATTTCTTTGAATTTTATTTGCGCAAATAACATAAAATTTTGTGTCAGGCATGTTTGGTACAAATATTTGTGTAACCCTTTACACTATACTAATAATTTTATTTGTCCGGTGTGTATGAGAAAGATCTGTCAAACAATGTTATGTTTATGAAAATTATCACATTCATCGTTGCACTTTCAATTAAAAAGCTGGTTCAAATTCTCTTGGAACTCTGTCGCTGCATTTTGTTTTTGTTTGAGCTCACTTTATTCTTTAAACAAAAAACTTCCAAGACTTCTTCTTATGTTTGCAGCATCGCCTTCATTCAAGGCATTGAGCTCACTGACCATGTAACGTCCGAATTCCTCATTAGGGTTTAATGATTTGCGCCTGTCCTTAATAGTTTGGACAACATCACAAAATGTTGCCATGACATTTGTCGTTGTGTTGTTCGACGAGGGCGCAGATGGTAGGGCTGATTCTGTAAGAAAAAGGTTTTCCGATAACAACAATATTAACAATTAATGAATACATTCTCATTAGTTTACCTTCGCTTTCAGATGGAATATATAAATTTGTTGTTGGTTGCCGCTGGCTAACCTCCGCATGTCCAACAAAAGCCATGGAGTCGAAATATTTCCACTTTGGTGCATTGTCTGCACCTTGTCCAGATTTTGTGTTTTTGTTTAGGTAGCCCCGGTACTGAATCCTTAAATTCGACCATTTTGTGCAAACTTCTTCCGTTCTAATATTTAGCATACCGCCAATCTCAGTCCATGCATTATCCCGCATGGGTTTATTATGGTAGTCAGCACTTGATGCATTCCAAATGCAAGGATGGTACTCCACTTCGCCGATCAATTTCAATATATCTTCTTCGCTCCAGTCATGCGTCATCTTCTTCCTTTTGGTGTTTTTGGCAAATGATGGGGGCGATTCAATAACTGCTGAATCATTGTCGTCCATTTTCTTTCAGAAAAATATGATTTATAATTAAGAATCACGGAAACGCGTTTTTTACTTACCAATCTGTCAAACGAATTGACCAGTATTGCCATTTCAATTTATTTCATTTTTTATATGTTAAGCACTGTCAAAAATAACTGTTGGCAACCCACGTTTCTGCAATTATTTGTCGCTGTTTGTTCCGCCAAAAATTTTGCGAGAACAAACAAAATATCGAGCCAAATATTTGTTGCGACGTGCTGACAAAGTGTTTACACTATCCAAAGCTTTCTTCACAAACAAACATTTTTGTTAGCCAACAAACAGTCGAAAAATATTTGGAGGCTAACAAATTCTAGTGTTTACACTAGGACAAGCAAAATTTTTATGATTTTGCACAAATATTAGCATAGTCTAAACGCACCTTAAGACCATATGCCCAAGATGTTATTAACAGTAGTTTAAAAAGTTTTGTGACTAACTGAACACGACCTATGCCTTCACATAGGAAGTAGCAACGTGGTTTTTAAAGAAATTCCACAAAAAACCGCAAGGTTATACGGCTATCCGTGGCAGATCAGTCAACCAGTGCGAGCGAGACGAAAAACTCTCGAAGGCCAAACAACACACGAAAGCCTGACCGCACTTAAGAAATAATTACGATGACGCGAAAGATGTTCTCCAACCCAGAGCTGCTTAACGAGTTATGACGTTGTTTCAGTAAATGTGCGATATGTGCTTGATTGAAAGAATTAGGATGTACATACATACATACATACATATGTATGTATACATACGAGGGCGGTTCGGAAACTTCTTAGCCTAGCACAAAAAGTGCGGTATAAACAGAAAAAAGTTAAGTGTTTTGGAAACTTCCATCTCTGCTATGAACACATGTTAAATTTTGTTTCGATCTGGCAACTCCTTCATATAGAAACAGGTGTTCACAAAAGACGCATCCGCGATTTTTTAACAATGGAAAAATTAGAAATGCGTGGTGTCATTAAATATTTACATAAAAAAGGTTTATCGGGACAAGAAATTCATAATGATATGGTGAATGTGTTAGGTGAAAGTGCTCCTTCATATGCAACAGTAAAAAATTGGGTTGCTGAATTTAAACGTGGTCGTACAAGCATTGGAGATGAACCACGTAGTGGACGTCCAAAAACAGCAACAACAACAGAAATTGTAGCCAAAGTTCATGATATGGTATTAAATGATCGACGAATAAAAGTGCGTGAAATAGCTAATATCATGGGCATCTCAAATGATCGAGTCCATTTAATTTTGCATGAAGAACTACAGATGAAAAAGCTTTCTGCAAGATGGGTGCCGCATTTGTTAACAGTCGACCAAAAACGCATAAGAATGAACATTTCTCAAGCTTGTTTGGATCGTGAGACATGGATCCACCACTATACTCCAGAGACAAAAGAACAATCCAAACAATGGACTGAAGCTGGAGGAAGTGCCCCAAAGAAGGCAAAAACAATTCAATCGGCTGGTAAGGTTATGGCAACGGTTTTTTGGGACTTCAAAGGTATTTTATTGATTGACTATCTGCAAAAGGGTAAAACAATAAATTCAGAGTACTATTGCAACCTTTTGGATCAATTAAATGTACAAATTCGAGAAAAACGTCCTGGCTTACAACACAAAAAAAATAATTTTTCATCTAGACAACGCACCAGCGCACAAGAGTGTTTTAACAATGGCTAAAATCAACGAATTAAAGTACGAGTTGCTTGACCACCCACCTTATTCTCCTGATTTGACTTTTACCTGTTCCCAAATCTAAAAAAATTCCTTGCTGGCAAGCGTTTTACCTCAAATGAAGATGCAATTACAGTTGTAAACCACTATTTTGAAGACCTTGAGGAAAACTATTTTAATCAAGGGATATAATTGCTAGAAAAGCGTTGGACTAAGTGTATTGAAGTTTCAGGAGATTATATTGAAAAATAAAAATATTTTTGAAAAACTAACTATTCTCTTTCATTGATAGGCTAAGAAGTTTCCGAACCGCCCTCGTAAATGTCGACTTATGCCATTTGTTTACTATGAATTGTAAAAATAAACACATACAGACATACATATGTATGTACACACATACATTCACAAGTAGAAAGGCCCAACACATTTCACACAAATACACTTTTTCAAAAAAATTTATTGCAATAGTGCAAAAAATAAGGCTTTTACAAGCAGTTGTATAACGCAGTTGTACTGTTTATTGTTATGTTTTTACTTTCTCCTGTAAAGTTACAGTTATTTCAGTTAAGGCCTTCTTACTTGTGACCAACGATATGTAAAAATATGTAAGTATATGAGAGTACCTTAAACCCTCTTTCTAGTCCTTAAGGCGGGTTTTGTTAAAACAACACTTATTGCTATTGTATGTAAATATATATACATATATATACATACATACATAGATGAATATGTACTTAGTACTCGTATGTACATACATATGTACGTAAAGGATATTTGGAAAGCTCCATACATACAAATATATGTATATGTATGTTTAATGCTTCGAATTTAAATGCTGACATTATTTTTGCACATGCGAGCGAGTACGCGGTATTTATTTGTTTAAAAATTAAAGCAATAATCTAACATTTTGTGTCTACATAAATTATTTTTGGTCAAAGAAATTGTTCTGTGTACGAGTGCGAATGAGTGTTTTTTTTTTTGTAAATGTATCTGTGTATCTGCCTGCTTATATCAGTGAATAGTATTACTTTGGCTAAATAAAATTGTATGCATGTACGTACATACATAAATACATATGTATGTACATGTATACGAGTATGTAAATATCTATGTAGTTCTCTAATTATTACGCCTAAATACTGTTGCTGCTTTTGTTGCTGCTGGGGATTTCTTGCCTATTAGATAGTCTGACAGTAGCGTGTCATTCAGTACGATTTTGTTAGGCGACGTCTTCAAATACTAGCCAGCGATATGTGAGTTTGGCATCAAACTGAAGTCAAAGAATTCAAATACGAAAAATAAAAATAAAAAAGATCGCCTATGTTGTTCAAATAAAAATAAAACAAAGATCTTGCTTGCAGTTAACAGAGCATTAAAATTAGTGCCCGCTCGTCCAAAGTAAAAAAAACCAAGAAAAAAGTGTGTTCTATTCCAAGTTCATCATATACATACATATGTATGTATGTACATAATAAGTTGTACTCAAGTTTGTGTTTATACTTCACTAATTGCATAATAAAAATAGTTCTATAAATATTTTTAAATAAAATAAATAAATAATAATCAAATTATGTTCACGATCTCGGGAAATATATTATTTTCGAAATGAAAACAAAGGAATGTGACTAGCAATTGCTTCTCTTTATACTTATGTATTAATATTAAACAAAAAGATTTTTTAACGCCAACAAAAATGTGTCAAGTCTAATTTTATATACTATGTATGGATGTATGTACATAGTTAGGTACCTATATCCATAGATATGTACATACTTATGTACATAATTTTCTTGAATTTTGAAATATGTACATATAACGAACAATTTTTCAAAAGTACATACATACATAGTTACATATTTTAAATAGTCAATCACTTAAAATACTATTTCAACACATTTGCAATAAATAACATTGTCAATTTTCTTACAATTTCCATTTACGAGCCAAAACACCTACATATCCATATACATACATATGTATGTACATACATAAGTACATATGTATGTATGTAAATTAATATTTTGACGAAAATATTTGAAATATGACATTTACTTAAATATAAATAAACAAAAAAATAAATGATAAAGTGTGTTGAGTTATTTTAAAAGAAAAAGAAATAATTTATTTTCAAACAGAGCAGAAATAAAAAAGAATGTTGTGAGTAGAAAAAGAAAATGCTCGTAATTAACAAATATAAAAGATTTAGCCAAATGCAAAAGAAAAATGAGCCAAAAAATTCGAAAGGTACTTTTATAAATTAAAAAAAAAAAAAAGAAAAACCTGTAAATGAACAATAGGTTTACAAATCCACTCAAGACAATATTTCAAAACATTTCAGTACCGAAACCAGATCGTCAAAATGCAATTTGAAATGAAATATTTTTAATGTTGTTATTCCTCTTAAGCATAATTTTCATTTAAAACAAGTGTTCAAGTATTTCAAAAGAAAATTTGTTTTTGATTTCAATACCACTGCACAGTGGGAAAAAATCAATATATTTTGGAAATGAATCAGCTAAGTGTTAAACACATAAAGCAGAGAAGCAATCCAGGTTAACTTGTGAGAAGAAATTTTCACTTACCGTCCAGAAGCGACACTGTGAACTGGTAGACTAGGACACCTGTTAAATATTTTAACGTCCGCCTATTTGTTATTTATTCGTTTTCATACATACATACTTTGCGGCATTCTTCGAAATTTCCAAACAGAAAGAACAGACAGACTGGTGTGCGCGGCTGTGATATTTCAAAACAATTTTTGTTGTTAAACTTAGCCAAGGTCGCCATTATTATTATTGGGGATTTGTTCTCCCAATTGGAGATTTGTTTTCACAGTTGGGTAGTTTTGATGTCAGGAAAATAACCAAAAATGTTATGGGGATAAAAGTATTTAAGACTACGTTTATTGCCGATAATTCATTCAAATAATTTAAACATTAAGTCACATTTTTGTTTTGCATAAATTGATGATGTTACGGAATCTCCATTTTTCTGCGTCTGAAAATGTCCAAATAGAGAAAACGATGCGTGGGTTAGTTAGCGATCGTGCAAAATAAAGCGTACATGCATACATAAAATGTATGTATGTAAAATCCAAATAGTGAAATTGTAGTGATTTACTAGTGACATTGTCAGTAGTACTACTGACCAGGTGAACCCCAGCCAATGTAATTATCTATTGACATTTAACATTAGCAATACTGACTAAGTAGTTCTTTTGGGACCACATGGAGACATTGGCACCAAAGATTCACTAGTAAATTTTAGGGGCTCTAGTCTACAATATCGATATTTCCTCGCTCGATGTCAATAGTAAAATTGTAGTGATTTACTAGTGACATTGTCAATAGTACAACTGAATAGGTGTACCGCAGCCAACACAGAAAAAAATAGACAAGAATTATTTTCAATAAAACCATGTTAATGAATAAAATTTTTAATTTCAATAATATTTGTCATTAACTTGAATATTGCATTTATCAATTCCGCGCATTTTAAAATATCGTTTACTTTTGTTTTGCTTGTGTTGGTGTTTATCTTCCCTGCAGTCAGACTGGGGCCAAATGTCTCTATGTCAACACTAAATTTCTAGTAGTAGGTACATTGTCTACAATTTCTTTTCTATTCGTCAGTATAAAAGAAAGAGAGACAACAAATGTGGTCTATTTCTGGTGGCTTTTGCAACAAATTGTCAATATTCATATAATTGTATGTACGTAAGGTATAGAAATGTACCACTAAATGTCTGGTTGGTATGTCTCCATGTTCCCATAAGAACTATGTATTCACTACCTAGTCAATTGTTTTAGTGTTACTAGTAGATTTTCAATGACAAGCACATGCTAAATGTCTATAGCACAAAGTATTGTATGGGGATTAATTAGAGAGTAGTACTGGTGACAAAGTCAAAAGCGACTCAGTACATTTTCACCATCGACATTTCCTTCAGGGTGGTGACAAAGTCAAAAGCGACTCAGTACATTTTCACCATCGACATTTCCTTCAGGGTTGCTTGTTGATTGACTGGACATGGTTATGTGCTAGAGATCGACCGAAGGCGTTTTTTTTGGCCGAAGCCGAACTTCGGCTAAGATCCTAAACTTCGGCCAAAACCGAAGCCGAAGCCGAATGCTTTAAATTTTAAAAATGATACTTGTTTTATAAGAATTAAGAAAAAAGTTTGCTTTTTTGAGATCACTGAAATAGCTGTAATATCTATTGGATACATAACAAGAAAAATAAAACTATTTTGCAATTTCTAGATTGCTTTTTCATATGATCACTCACAAGAACGTCCAAGTAAAAGAAAATAGAAAGCAACAGGGTTGTATTTCAAAGCTACCCTTTCAAAACGTTAAACACAATAGAAACTGTCGGCGAGCAACGACCAAAAATAATGTTATTTTTCAAGCTTGGAATGAAAAATATTCGGCTTCGGCTAATCGGCCGATTTTTGCCATAGGCCGAATGTTGGCCGATTACCAATTTTTGGCCGAAGGCCGAATCCGAAGCCGATTAATCGGTCGAACTCTATTATGTGCTGATGTTGTTGTTTTTTTGATTGGTCGTGTTGTATACGTGTGAATTACAACAAGTAGCCGAAAATCGTCGTGGCTTGTTTTTTTTTCTCAACAAAGTTATTTTTAGATTATATCAAAACACAATGCGCAAATGTAATAGAACCATGATTTCTTTATTTGCGAATCCAATAACCATTTGCTCTTTAGCTGAATGGTAAGCACGTTAGTCTATTAGTCAAGAGATTCCCGGTTCGACTCATCCCAAATACATTTAGTTTTAATCGCAGCCAAGCAAAAACAAACTAACATTCATCCATCAACACACACACATACAATAAAATAACAATTATCACTTAAAATAAAATTTCAGTCAACAACTTTTTTCTTTGATTCATTACATTTACATTAAAAATTATTGATAAGATATTTTATTAATTCAAATATTTATATTATTGAAGAAAAAAATATTATTATTTTACAATTTTTGTTATTGATATAGCGGATTTCTTTATCACAGGAAATTCGAAAATTAAAATGATTGAATACCGGGATTTTTGTTATCAAAAATGAAACTTATTTTTTTCTGTGAATGTAATCGCCTATTGACATACTCGTATAACATGGGGTTGTCATTGAAAATCTACCAGTAGACTTTAGCACTATTCTTTTACGACCATATGGAGTCATTTGAATTAAAGATTCACTAGTACATTTTAGTGACCCTCGTCTAGAATTTTATAAGGGTTGGGGCAACAAACTTAAATACATACATACATACATACATATGTACGTAAGTTTTTAACATTATTGCATAGCATAATAAAAAAGAAAAACAAACTATTGACACGTTCACTTACAATGTCACCAGAAATGCACTAGAACTGTTGTCTCTAACGTATCTCTATTCGCGCCTAAAAGGAAAGTTGTCGACATTTCAACTAGTGCAATTGTCGCTAGAGAAAAGAGTATTGACATAGAGACATATGGTTCTAGGCTGACTAGAGGGTAGCTTAATTTATTTTTTATTGCGAAGAAAGTACGATAAAATGCTGGGATTTAATCGACCACTTTCTTTAACGAGCTGATTCTATCATTATTTTACAGTTTGAGATTATGGCATTCGATATCGTACCATATTATTACATTATTCGATAGTGAATGCCATAATCTCAAACTGAAAAACGTGATCGGATCAGCTCGTTATCGAAAGCGACAATTAGACCCCTGGGGGTCTACTCTGTATTTGGAAACGAAAGAAAATACTTTCGAATTTGTATGCTATTAACATTGCATTTCGAAAGCATTTGCTTTCGTTTCGAAATACAGAGTAGACCCCCTGATTTCAGTAGTTTCTTATGACGAATTTTGTTTAATTTTAATTAAAATATTTTAAATCCCTCTTTATAAATAAATGTAAGTGATTAATATGGAATACTTATGTATGTATATCAATAAAAATAAATAAAAAGTGACTGGTAAAGAGTTTTTAGTTTAGTTTTTTTTTTAATTCGTGTTATGGTTTTACGAATTTTTTGAGTTATTACACTATTGCAGTAAATGAGATATGTACAGTTGAACAAAAATTTTTGATCAAACCAATACCTTTTGTAGATAATGAAACGTGAAATATCTACGTCGACTATTGGTCGAGATGAAGAACGGAAGCCTTTAATGAAGGCCTACATGTTTCAAAGACGTGTTCTGTTTTCCTGCAGTTGTTTGATGGTTGTGTCGTTAATATTGTGGATAATAGCAATTTCAACAGATCATTGGATTATCATAAGCGGTGGAAGGCAAGGTAAAATATAACTATTTATAACTAAGAAACTCTTGGAAACGTTAACTTGCTTTGCAAAATATATAATAGTGGGGGTTTTAGCACTTGCAACATTTACCAATTTGCTATCTAATTATTTGTTTGTCAATTACTCATAAGGGTAAAGGCAGTATTAAGGCTTTTACTTGAGTTTATAAAGGCTTTTTAAGAAAATTTTTGTATGAAAATTTGTTTAAAAAACCTTTATAAGCCTTAATAAGTTTTATAAATATATTTATAAGGCTGTTAATAAATACTCAATAAATTTGTATAAATGGAGGCTAGAACAATTCTAAGTTAAAATGCTTCATTTTGCATTATTTTTTAATACGAGTATGTTCAATTGTAAACGACTAAATATCTCGACAAAAGAAATATATGACTTAGACCACTTTCATAATTAAGGGCAGATATGTGTGTAATGTAAACATTTTCTATGCAAAATTTCCCTGGGGCTTAAGAACACAAAGTATGCGCATATCGTTAGCTTAAATACAAAATCACGTAACTACACCTTTTTTAAACATTTGTTATAAGAGAAAGAAAAAAAATAAACAAAATTATTCAATTGACTGAAGTAAAGTCAACAAATGTGCAGCTTGATTTACTATATAATTCATTCAATAATATTGTGTCTTAAAATTAAAAACTTGGAGAAGTGCGGTGAATTCGGAATATTAGTATTGGTAGAGCGAGATAACTTCGAGCTGAAAATGAAAAGAATGAGAAATGAATGTGGTTGTAGCAGTTTTCGAAAATATCAAGTTATCACGTTCTTAAAACATTTGCCAGAATAATTACGCGTACAATTTCCCTTGGTGCAATTTGTTACTTAAAAATTATCACATATCATTTGGGTTTCTTAACGAGACGACGAGTGTCAGCCTAATTACATAAATTAAATATTTGCACATACATGCATACATATGTACATACGTACGTACATATGTACATACATACATATGTATGTATGAATTACTGATGATGTTCGTAACTATGTATTTATGTATGTATGTATCTGCCTAGGGTCGAGTAATTATAATGATAACTAATATATGTACATATGTAGGTATTTTATATCGCACAATTCTTTTGAAAATCGTTGGAAACAAATTTTGACGTGTCCCAGCTAACCAAAACATTCGTAAATAATATCGCATTCGAATGTTGAGTAAACATTTCTCGGACAAAACACTCGAGAACGGCTAACGTAAACGGAAAGAAAAAGTGCTGCTAGAGCTCACTCGTCGCTCAGTTTGTGTCAGCAAATCTTTCGATTTCGATGTTCCGCTCAAGAATCAATAGCGAACCTTTAGCAATAGTTCGATTTCATTGCTTTTAAATAGCAAAAAACGTTATTCCTCTTTTGTTGTACATTCAAAAAATAAAAAATAAAAAAAAAATTAAGAGAAACAAATTGTTTCTTGTTGCTAAACTTTTTTTAACGAGAATGTTTCGAGAATTGTTGGCTGCAGCGAACATTCGCTTATTTTCCAATCTCAGGTTGGCTGGGGTTAGACAAATCGCCTTTTGTTTTTTCGATTTACATACATACATACATACATACATATGTATGTATGTATGTATGTATGTATGTATGTGATACATAACTTTGTATCGATAAATGAACGAACACTACGTCATTGTTACAAACGAACTTCACTATACCAATATATATTTAACAAATGACTGTACGTTTCTTTAAGGAATTTTTATACCAGAAACGAGACGATTTTTTATATCCTCACACTCTGGACTTTGGCGGTTTTGTCGCAATACAATAACACCAAATGCCTTGCCAAATGCCCATGTTGTACGCAATATCACATCGATAGCATATCAAAGTCCTAATGTGATAAATGAAGCGAAAGCGAACTGTTCGCGCTTAGATTTCATTAAAGAGTTTAAAAGTGAAATTGTGGATACTCCGTTAGTTAATTTCACGGAGGGAGCAAAAAGGCGCATGTTTGCTCATTGGATATTAAGAGATGAAATGGAATTTGAGATGTTCAAGAAGGCATTTAACGAATTAGTGTTATCTACTACCGAAGCTAGAAACGATATAATTCCTATAAATGCTAAGCCTATAGCTATTGATCCGTTGAGTGTGCGTTATATTGAGGAAAATGCAATATTTGGAAAAGCATTGCAGAAAGTCGTACTAAATGCAACTACTTATAACTTTGTAATACCGGAGATGGCACAGGCGGCAATATTCGAAGGATGGAATGAAAAACGTTACGTTCCGCGTTTGTTTTGGCCATATGCTAGAGATCTGGGACTGCCTGCATTTGTGTTGAACGATGACTCTGTAATTTTGCAATTGGTCCCTCCGAATCCGCCAAAAAGAGATAAAATATCCAACGGATATGAATACTCGCCCTCAAGTAAGTTTAATTTAAGTTTTATTAAGATTGTGCAACAATTTTATACTATCTAGATACATACATATGTATCTTCTCCCTCAACACTTATATTTAGAACGGTGCAAGTATATTGATATGTTTCCCAATGCCAGTGATCTGCGCATGGATCCCGGATTTGATTGGACTTTAATGGGTAAAGCAATATAATTATTGTGCTGTTTACAACAAAGCAAGTTTTACAGAGATCCCCTTTCGTTCCAGATTACATACGAACTCAAGCTTCTTTCGCTTGTATAACTGTATTCGTGATGTGTTTGGGATCCGTGTTTTCTTTTTACACTTTTAAGAATCCACGCTATATGTTCAAACGATTAGCGGGTGGTATCGATTTAGTTGCAGCGTCCACTGTACTCGTTGTTTTGCAAGTTCTGTTTGCGTCCGTAGATTATACGAGAGAACACTTGTTTTATGCATACCCCGATGGTGCAGAATTAACGTAACATAAGCTAATTTGGTCATTGTCTCCATAAAATTAGTGATAACTTGAATTTATTGGTTTTCAGATATGGGTTTGGTGTTTACCTGGCTTGGTTTACTTTCGCCGTCAATTTCAGTTGTGGAATTCTCTTTATGTGGTACTCTGGAAAAAAGAAGGGTGCAAAGGCGCCAACTGATGAAATCGCAATGGCTGATGAACCAACTATTATGGGCAGATAAGTCTTAGTTAAACAACTGAAATATATTATCCCAAAGAGCACACAGTTCCTCCACGGCTGTTTCAGCATTTTATGGTTTTTTCATTTTAAGTTTTTGTTGTAGCTTACCAGTATGCGGTTGTTTAAGAAAATTATAGGCTTTTGGCCTATGCTGCCTTTTTTAATATTTTAATAATTTAAGCAAAATCACGTTTTTATACAATATAATAATTATTATTACAAAAAAAAAACTAACAAAAAAAAAGCAATTATTACAATATTTTTGATTACTTTGGAGCAATTCCGTTATAAATTTAAGAAAAGGTTTACATGAAATATTGGGAGATATGTACATACATATGTATGTATGTATGTATTGTTTTATGAAATTTAATGCTCTTCACGAAAAAAAAAATGAATTTTTTTAAACGCATGCAGAGTATTTGCAGTACAAAAATTCTACTTGATATTGTATGCCGTAAAATAAAATGCAAACCATTCTATCTGACATTAAATTAAAAATTATCCTTTTTATCGATCCTGGTTCGGTAAATCTAAAAATAGGTGAATTTCCTTGTTTTGTGCTAAACAAGTTTTTTGCTTCTTCTTTTTTCTTCAAAAATCAAAAATGTGAATTTTTTTAACGACACTTAGATACATATGTATGTATACATATATGTATGTATGTACATGTGTAAATATTTATGTATGTATTAACTAAATAAACTTTAATGCGGTATTCTTTTCTGAAAAAGTGCATAATTTTTAAAATTAGCAGTAGCTGGAGAAATTACATAAGTTTAAAATGTTGAGTGTTTCCTTTCACTAAATTTTCACTTCATAACAAATATGAAATTTCCGGTTCTTTAAGAGGGCAAAAAATGTTACCTATTTTTAGAAATGAAAACGTCAAAGTTAATACATACATACTATATACATAGCATATCGTTACATGTAGCGAAGTTATTCCAATTAATACTAAATGTAAGGGTAAATCAATGGTAAATGTATTATGCCATCATAAGACATAAGAGATGTATTATCATACATACATTTATATGTATACCCAGTCAGCATTTTATGAACTTAATGATCATATTGGAGTCTTTTTCGACTCCTCCGCGCGATTAAAATAAGCATTTATGCGCTCGTTTTCGAGTCAAAAATGACTGGTTCATTTGGGAGAAAATGGTACCCTAGCCGCGAGTCTGCTAAAAGAGTCTTATGACTCGCGTTTCTGATCAATTGCGATTTACTTTCGAGACAGTTTGTGGTACCCGTATTACTTACAATCAGTTTTTTTGTTTTAAATTTTTATATATGGGCATGAATTCACTCACACTTTATATTTTTTTAATTTTACTGCTTTCTAGTAATCCTTTTCGAGTTTTATTTCAAGCGCAGAACTGATTAATCAGTTTTTGATCATCTAATATGCAGTTTCTACAAGTCAGGCAGACGATTCGTCTAGAAAATTTGTATGAAAGTCACTCAAAAAAATGAGTGGTTTCCATATAAATTTTAAACTCAAGTCAACCGTCTGAGTTGTAGAAATTTGGGGGTAAGGCAAACGAAAAAGACTCAGTTTGGTGAAACAATATCCCACATGCTGACTGGGTATGTACATATGTACATACATATATATGTATGTAAGTATGTATTTATGTATATTCTCTAATTCATTCCAAAGCAAGGCACATTAAATGTGCCTTGGTTCCAAAATATCTTAAGATATAAATAACCTTGCTTGCAATACGCGTATCGTGCAAGTATTTTTTGAGAAATGGAAATTGTGCAAGTTTTCAAAATTTCGTGTGTTCTCCTTAAATAAAAAATATTTATGTATGTATGTAGTATGTACATACATATGGATATTTATATTCCCCTAGAAAATGTCGAAAAATATTAAGTGGTTTTTGGATAATAAACAATACGATTTAACGTATCCAAATGAAAGTTTTAATTGTTCTATTGTGTTATAATACATTTGTATGTATGTATGTATGTATGTATGTATGTGTAACGAATGTCAATTTTTGATATTCGCGAATACAAATACGAATATTTAATAAAACGATATTCGCGAATACGAATACGAATATTGTATGTGAAATTTATAGACATTAAATTGGGGTTCCATTTACGCCTGAAAAATCAAATATGAAAACATTTTTATGAAAAAGGACTTCATACTCCAGTTGGCGTACTTTAAAGTTAATAAAAACTACCCAAAATTTTAATGATCGTCATTAAATAATATTTGAAAATGATACAAAGCACAAATTTCTATAAAAAATTTAATGGATTTGTACAAACTAATATTTTTAGCCATTTATTTAATTTTCGTTAGGATTTTCGCATTTATTTATTTAATTTCTTTGGAAAAATATTCGTATTCGCTTGAATTTGGCGGATACGAATATCTAAAAATGTATATAACATTCAGATATATAGCTACATATGTATATACATACATACATAAATACATACATATGTATTTTAATAAATAAATTTATGCACATTGTATGTATGTATGTATGTATTTAAAAACTCGTACTGCGATAGACCCCATATCCATACAAATGAGTAGATGTGTATATATCTACATATATATATTGTTGATGCGTATATATATATGCATACATATGTACATATGTATGTATGTATGTACATACGTACATATGTATGTTTATAAGTACATATGCATAAATTTTGTAATAAAATGAAAATTAAATTTTAAAAAGTTTACTGTTGGTTAAGCATACGCATACATATGTATGTAGATGCATTTCGTTGCTAATTAACGAATAATAAATGAAATTTTCAAATTCGTCAACGTTAAATGAAAAACAAATATTGAAATAACAATGTATGTATAAGCTAAAAAATTTTGCTTGCTTGGTTAAGTATATTTCGTTGCAGCTTAAACAACCCATCGGTAGACTTCAACCACAATTTGAAAAAGGTTACAAAACCCCAGTGTAAAAAGGTATGTATGTATGTAGTAGAAAAATAAAGTAAGCAACACGTCCTGAATAATATTGTTTGTTGTTGGTTTAAAATTGTTTGTTGATTTTTGAGAAAGTTTCTTGGCCTACATATTGGGACTAATGCATAAAAACTGAGCTTTTGAATTGTAGTTGAAGTCTATTCAAATTTTTCACGAAGTGCTTAATCAACGAAATGCTTAGTTCAAATAGACCCAAATTATGATTTACAAATATTATTTTGTAAGTTACATACTTACTCAAGGCTAATTCATTATAAAAATGCCTTATTTTTTATGTAACATACGACATTTTTGTATACAATGCATCATGCTCACAAACACAAGCAGCTGGTATAGCCCATTAACGGCCTGTCCCACGATGTCACCAGAAATCTTTCGATCGAATATTTATATTCAAAACAACAAAAAATTTTCTAAGGTTATTGTTGTTTGCAATACATGTTGTCGATGGAACGATTCTGGTGATATGGTGGAACAGGCCGTAAAACCCGAAGTATGTATATGTATGCCTTGGAAAAACCGTTACCATTTGATTTTAGCATTAACTTAACATGAGTCACTCTGTGTATTTTAACTTCGCTAGTCTGGCATCGCTTGTTATATTTACTTGACAGATCTAAACACGTGTGTTTGTATATTTTCCAATTTACTCTCAGACGTCAATTAAAATATTTTATTAGTTCAAATATTATGGCCAAAAAACCAATTAAAAGAAGAAATTTGAGTCCAGTAAAGCGGAAAGTGAAAGATAATGTAGAAAAGACAAACCTGGATTCTGAAAATGAAGGGGACGAAAGTATTCCTGAAGAAGTAAGGGTGAAATTATCTATAAAGTTCAATGAACATATGTAAATAAAATGGTAATGCACTATATATTCTGTTGTAGAATTTATTACAAAAGTTAGATCAGGATGGCGATAGCACAGATAATGAAGGCGTTGATCAATCGTATCTGTCGGATGACAGTGATGACTTGGAGTTTGAAAGCGACGATGATGGAAACTTTACATCAATAAAATTTAAGGGACATCAAGATGATGAATGTAGTGATGATGTAGAAGAGGAGGAAATCGATGAAGCTGACATTGAAGATATATCTGATGATGAAGATGGTTCAGAAAAATTAGAAGATGAAAGCGCTGAAGAGCTGGCTGATGTGAGTGAAACCGCCACACCAAGCCAAAACGAAGAAACTTTTAGTAAAAGGTCTAAAAGTAAAAGCATTGTTAAAAATAATAATAACAGAAGTAAGCCCAAAACTGTTGAAGCCCTTGAGAAATTTAATGCAGAGTTTAAGAAAGGGCAGCAACAGAAAACATCGATGAAAAATAACAATTTAAGTATGGGAAGTTATGAAGAGTATGATAATTCGGATACTTCAGATGAGGAGGATATACGAAATACTGTAGGTAATGTACCTATGCATTGGTATGACGAGTATAAACATATTGGATATGACTGGGATGCCAAGAAAATTGTTAAACCGCCAAAAGGAGATCAAATCGATGACTTTTTGCGGAAAATTGAAGATCCGAACTTTTGGCGTACAGTAAGAGATCCCCAGACAGGCCAAGAAGTTGTTCTTACTGATGCTGATATAGAACTTATAAAACGTATTAACTCAGCCCGTGTTCCAAATCCTGAACACAACGAATACGAACCTTGGATAGACTGGTTCACATCGGAAGTGGAGAAAATGCCGATTAAAAATGTTCCCGATCACAAGAGATCATTTTTGCCATCTGTGTCGGAAAAAAAGAAAGTTGGTCGTATGGTGCATGCTTTGAAAATGGGTTGGATGAAAACTATGGAAGAACTTGATAAAGAAAGGAAAGCAAAACGTGGTCCAAAGTTTTATATGCTTTGGGAAACAGATACGAGTCGTGAAAACATGCGTCGAATTCATGATCCAGTGTCAGCTCCTAAACGAGACTTGCCAGGTCATGCGGAATCTTACAATCCACCTCCAGAATACATTTTTGACGAAAAAGAAAAAAAAGAGTGGTTGAAATTAAAAGACGAGCCTCATAAGCGGAAACTACATTTTATGCCGCAAAAATATTCCTCTTTGCGAGAAGTTCCTGCGTATTCACGTTACTTGAGAGAACGTTTCTTGCGTTGTTTGGACTTGTATCTATGTCCCCGGGCGAGACGAGTTAAACTAAATATAGATGCTGAGTACTTGATTCCTAAGTTACCATCGCCGAGGGACTTACAACCATTCCCGACTGTTGAAAGTTTAGTTTATAGCGGACATACAGATTTTGTTCGATCTGTTAGTGTCGAACCAAAAGGGGAATACATTGTTTCTGGCTCTGATGATAAAACTGTAAAAAGTAAGTCTAATTTTTATCTCACATTTGTAATTTTTATTTGCTTTCGGACTGTAGAAGTTAGTTCAAAGTAAAAACTTTAATTAAATTGCAAAATATTCCAATTTTAAGTTCTGGTTTATTGCATTATATCAAAATTCATGCACAATTTAATAGCGCAAGCCTTGGAAACAAAATTTTTTTCGCAACTTTCAACTTTTAATATGCGGTTTGTTATGTAGTATATGAGAAGAAAGAACTTTATGCCTTTTTTTATTCCGAATAAAATTTAAAATTACATTAAAATTAATAGGCAGATTTTGTAAAAAATTTCGTTTCTAAACGTTTCAAATTTGTATGAAAAATAACGAAAATTCGTTTCAAGAAATATTTTTTCAATACAAATTTCAAAACGAAAAAAAAAACGTTTCTATTTAAAAAATTTGCCTTTAAGTATTAATTTAATAATTTATACAAATAAATAGTTTTAATAATATTTACGTGTTAATATATGTACATAAATTTGATTAATATATTTCAAGTTTGGGAAATTGCGACTGGACGTTGTATACGTACTATTGAAACCGATGACGTTGTACGTTGTGTAGCCTGGTGCCCAAATGCGAAATTGTCGATTATTGCGGTAGCGGCTGGCAATCGTTTGCTACTTATTAATCCTAAAGTTGGAGATAAAATGTTGGTTAAAAAAACGGACGATCTATTGACCGAAGCTCCGAAGAGTGATGTTTTGGAAAGTGAGCGCATTACAACTGCGGTACAATGGTCTACTGCCGATGCCGCAGAGCAGGAAAAAGGTGTACGTGTCGTGATAACCCATTTCAAACCGATACGACAAGTAACTTGGCATAGTAGAGGTGACTACTTTGCCACAGTCATGCCCGAGGGAGCCAATCGTTCCGCGTTGATACACCAACTTTCAAAACGTCGTTCCCAAATACCGTTTTCGAAAAGTAAAGGCCTCATACAATGCGTGCTTTTCCATCCAATCAAGCCTTGCTTCTTCGTAGCTGTAAGTAACAATTTTGAATATTAATTAATTTTGTTTCTAAAATGTATATGTATATGTATGTACAGACTCAACACAACGTACGCATCTACGATTTAGTGAAACAAGAACTGGTTAAAAAATTACTTACAAACTCAAAATGGATTTCCGGTATGTCGATTCATCCAAAAGGTGACAACTTGTTGGTGTCGACATATGACAAAAAAATGTTATGGTTTGATTTAGACTTGTCCACCAAACCATATCAAACAATGCGTCTACATAAAAATGCTGTTCGGAGTGTTGCTTTCCATTTGCGTTATCCATTATTTGCTTCTGGGAGTGACGATCAATCTGTCATCGTCTCCCATGGCATGGTGTACAAGTAAATGTGTTTTTTTTAAATATGTACCATAATTGATCTTTCATATTACTAACTTTTAATAATTTTCTTTTTAGCGATTTGTTACAGAACCCTTTGATTGTACCACTGAAAAAGTTGCAGACTCATGAAAAGAGAGAGGAATTCGGAGTTCTAGATGTTGTATGGCATCCCGTGCAACCTTGGGTATTTTCAACCGGTGCTGATGCCACTATCAGACTTTACACATAGAAACAAAAACATTTATGCATATGTATGTACTTTGTAAGAAAGTTTTACTATAAGCTTTAACTTTTCCTTTCTTTTTATTAATATTAAAATAAATACAGAAATTTTAAAAATTGATATTAAAGAAAACTTTTTACAGAGTCTGTTGCACAATAATGTTCTAAAAACCCCAGAGCTTTATAATTATTAACTTGAATTTACATACCGTTGAAAAAAGAACTTTAGCAGCTGTGAAAGCTTTTCGCAACTTTCGGTTCTTGTTGTTCCTTCTCATTCATATGCTTCATACATATGTACATATGTAGGTATATTATTTTGTTAGCATTCAAATAAATGTATTTTTTTATTTGTTTGTATTGAATATATTTTTACTCACTGGAAAGTTTGTAGAGTCGCCCCAATAAGGCTGTCTGGCCATTTACACACAAAACGATTTTAGTATGATTTTTCTCTTCCGTTGCAAATAATTCAATAGTGTACGTTTTAACGCTACTAAAAATATTTTAAATAAAATAATTAAAATAAAAATACAAAAATTTTCTATTCCACTAAAACGGCTCAGATTTTTAATCTGAAATTAAAAAATCAATAATAATTTTGTGAAAATCATATAAAAATTTAAGAAAAAAAATCAAAATAAAAAATAAAAGAAAAATGTGCATTAATAATTTTATATTGGAAAAAGTATTGAAAATTTTACAAGTATATTAAATGTAATTGGAAAAAAGAAATACATACATACATATGTATATTTGAGAGAAAAATACAAACTTTTCATATTAATATCTGTGTATCTGCTCGCATATCTTAAATTTTGCCTCTACCTATCTGGTATGTACGTACGATTTTCGTGGTTGTCGAAACAAAAAAAAATGTTGGAAAATTATAGCACAGAGAAAATATGTACATACATATGTCTAAATTTTATGGCCCCTAAACAATAAATAATAAAGTAGAGAATAACTAAGGATTTCGACTTGTGTGTGGAAATTTTGAGTATGGTGGCACATCTTAGTGCCTGCCATGGGAGTTGAAAAAAGGTATTCGGAGTGAAGTCGCCCGTTTGTATAAATTTTTGTTATCTTACATTTTTTTCTATTTACACATTGGTATGTATGTATGTATGTAAGTATGTACATATGTGCATAAATTCATTAAAGTGCGAATATTAAGTTTTAAAACAAAAGTATTGTGCACAAACACAAAAAAGAAAATTCAAAAGTGCGTTACGCACTCTTGAAAATGGCTGCTTATGTACATATGTACATATGTACGTATGTATGTTTAGTTACTTTTTTCTCTTTGCACCTACATACATATATACATACATACATATGTACATACATACATACTAAATATGTATGTATGTACATACACATGCTTTTGCTTACTTATGAATGTAAGTATGTGCACATATATTTGGAGAAGTCTGTCAAGTGGTATTTTTGTGGAAATTAACAATTAATAAATATGTAAGTAAATACAATGTAGGGTAAATGCTGGTTGCGGATACAAACGGAAAATAATCGAAGTTAAACACCTGCTTCGCACTCACCAAATAAATATTTCTTGTCTCCCTTTCGACGTTACTACAAAACCATTCTCTTTTTCTTTACCTACATGTATAAAACTTTTCCACCCCACCCCCACCGCACAATAAACCATAACGTCTCTGAATACAAAAAGTTTTTCTTGCTTCATCGGCCAGCACTAACAACGAAAACTACAAACACTTTCTCATTTCCCCCTTACCGTATGCTGAGCAAAAAGAAAAACATCCCAAACCACCCACTGAGTAAAATTGCAGCACGTTCGCACAAGCTTTTAAAGCATCTTGATATTTTTGATTTCTTTGTTTTTATTTTTTTTTTTTTGCTTAGCGCATCTTGTATGCATTGCGGTCGGTCGGGATTTTTTTTTAATAAAAATTCAGTTAAAACAATTCGCATGTACAAATAGACTACATACTTAAATGATGAAATATTTGCAATTAACTTAAAAAACAAAAGTACGAGGACTTGTGAGGTGTCTAAAAGCTTTTTTGTTTCTTGTATTGCAATCATCTTTCCAACACTCTCACCCCTCTCTAGCACAGTGTTTCCTTATGAAAAGCAGTTGCTTAAAAATATTTACTAACAATGTGGCCTGCATGAATGAATGAAAGTAAGTAAAAAATAATTGTGGTTTCTGGGAATTAGTGCTGGCAAACATTTTTTCAATTAAAAAAAACTACTGTACTTGGTAACCTGGGAATGCTTTCGAATTCGTATATAATTAACATAACCTTTATACACAATTTTTTTATATAATTTTATGATATACATACTTATTTGATTGGTGCGAAACCTATAAAACACATTTGGTTCTTGTAATGACACTATTTGAAAGTTAAAAAATGGGCGGAATCACTCCCAATGAAATTTAATATTTTATTTTACGTGGTTCTACTTTACCGACTTTTACAAAACTTAACACACACCCTAAGCCCTGAACTTAAAAACACACAATCTTGCATTTAAAAAATCGGCGGAGGTACGCCCATTAAAATTTAATTTTATATTTTACGTACTTCTTCTTATCCTCTTCTGTCAGATCTTTGCATTGAAGTCGGTTTTTTTTTGCAGAAATTATTATATTAAATATTTTGGAACATATTTTGCCCTTAACTCTACTACGTATGGATTTTTTGGCCATTTAAAAAAGTGGGAAACCGTATACTGAAGGAGGGGGCATTACGGCTGACAATATTCAGCGAGAATGTACGAATATACGGCACGAAGTTAGCATAAGTGGCAACATCGAGTTTTATCATACAAAGCTCGAAATTCAATTCAAATACATATGTATCTCACTTAAGTCACCAAAAAATGGGTTAATGTCGTACTTATTTAGAATGGATGCAAACAAGTCCCACAAATCGTCACTTCAAAGGTCTAAGATAAATTTAGAGCTTTGGTGTATTTATCTAGCGTGTTATATTACATAGAGTTTTACGGCGAATAGTTGTGTAGAACACTTAACATTCACGTTTCTGACAACTTTTTACTAAAGGTACAAAAAAAAAATAATAACCATACGGAGAAGGGTCAAATTTTACATAAAATTGCCGAAGAATCTGCAAGCGGGGAGCTTCAACCCTCCATGACGAGGAGCAGCAGAGGCCCCCTTGGCCAGTTCATCCGCTTCCTCATTTCCTGGATGACGGCTGTGGCCAGGTATCCAATAAATGGAAACCTCGTTCCGTATGGATATCTTTTGTAATGAGTCAAAACACTCTAAAACTAGCCTGGAACTGACCCCAACTGATAAAACCTATTTAAGTGGAAAACAATTTAAATATTTTACAAATATGTACTTTTATTTTAGTCAACTGTTTTTGACATGGAGTTAATTGAAGCAGGACGAACTGCTTGTTTTTTGTATTGTTGTACATGTTGTAGCGATAAGGTTACCTGTGTATCAGTTTTCCTTGCTTATCACCTGCAAACTTACAACAAATACATACTTACCCGCCGGGAAACAGAAGGAGTACGCATGCCTTCTTGAAGGCTTATGTATACCATCTTTTGTATGTGCAAGGACTGCTCGCTCCATTCCGCACTTACATATATGTATCTTCAGTAGAGAACTTATACCTGCTGCCGCCCTAGACACTCTATGATATGCCGACCTTTTCAATGATATAGAAGTGATTATGAAAAGAAAAAAATGCCATATAATTTATTTATTTATTAGTATAATACTTAAAATTATTATATCAAAAAATAAGTAAAAATACTGAACATCATTAATTCAAATTTTGTAGTATAAAATTTTTAATCATTGTTTTTGATGCAGTAAATTCCAAACCAATGTTATTTGGTAATGAATTAAAAAAATTTAAGGATCTAATCATGGGGCCATTTAATACGTAATTTCTTTGATGCAACGCGACATAAAATAATTTCCTGTAACGAATTGATAATCTTGCAGGTACATAATACTGAATTTTTTCTAAAAGTTCAGGACAGTCAATGTTTCCATTAATCAAATCATAGATAAATAATAAATAAATAATTAAATGATTGCGAATCAATTTCATTAATTTATATACATATACAAATCAAACCTTAGCCAGATACATACATTTTCGAATTTTAAATTCGCTTACATTCTTTTACTTTTAAATTTTGGCGCCCTTTAAGTCTGTGGCAATAAGGAAAAAGTGCTTAAGTCATATTTTACTGTTTTGCAGGAGAGCACTTTAAGCGTTTAGGTCGATTTTCAGAAATTTATTTCTTTCACAGTTAAATTGGGAACTACAATAAGAAGTTCAAATATACCAAAGTATAACCTTAATTAAGCTATTATTCCAAATGAGATTAGAAGTCTAAAAGAGATAAGTCGCAAGTCATAGTGATATAACTTCCTGAAAAATCACACAAATTAATTAAGATTTTGACCAGGAGTACTTTCAAATATGCATATTACGGAGGTACCATTAACTTCGAACCATCTTATCTCGACTTAAGCACTTTTTCCTTTTTGTCACAGAAATTATGCTGCCCTAGGCCTTCCTGCTGCATATCTTTTTAGGCCTTCCACTAACTCCACATTCTGAAAGGATTACTTGAAATGAGTAATGGGTTTTTCCCAAGCAGTTAGACAAAACTAGCATTTGGATGAAAAAAATTCGTAAGGAGGCCTAAAGTAAGAGGGTCTACATATCGTCGGGCGGTTATTGGTTTGCCGCAGTAATAGTGTATTTTTAATATACTTTGCGGCAAACCAGTAACCACCCAACGATATGCATGTATGTACAATGTATGTATGCGTTAAATTTGACCATACATATACGAGTACATCCATAGAATATACGAGTAGTACGACTATGTGCAGCAAAACGAATAACTTTATACAATTCATAAGTTCCTTGCAATAAAATGAAATACAAACATACATACTACCCTCTAGGAAATGTTAATAGTAGAACAGTACTGATTCATTACTGACTTTGTCACTAGTAATCATGACGAATTATTCCCCAAAGATAATTAAAACTCTGCTACTGACTTTGGTACTATTAACTGAGTTTTTTTCTTGGTGATTTGGAGACACTTAATCCCAAGCTTCCTACAGGGTACTTCCTATATACACACGTATGTAAGTGTGTTTGTATGCAAAAATGTGTATTTTATAAAAATACTTACATATACATATGTACTTATATTCATTCCAAATATTGGACAATTGCTAAATCCTGCACAGTGGACAGCGTGACCGTTTGACCGACTAAAGTGTCAAATTGCCACTTTTTCGATATATCGATTCCAGTTTTCCACTTTTTCGACTGCCTTACCACTTTTTGTCACCCGTTTTTTAGGGTGTGTTATATGAAAGTACATTAAAAATAACAAGTTTAGTGTATTTTTCTCGTTTTTTTTTTAATTTTGCCCCTTTTTTTTGATAAATCCACTATTTGGTGCCACTTTTTGAAAAATGTCATCGGTCACCCTGACAGTGGATAGATAGTATGCGTTTTACTTGTTTGTTGGTGTGATGCTACTTCAACAGTTTATTTATTTGCTTTTTCTGTTTGTAAACTGATAAAAAATATTTTCATTTGCATTCAATGTTTGTGCTACATCACACACAATTCTGAAAACCAAAGAAAAAATATATTTGATGTATTAAATATGACGTTAAAAAATAATTTTATCTCTTACTCTCTGTTTACGCCTGATGGAGTTTCAAACCATTCGTTTACTTTTTAGTTTTAATTGGGAATTTGAAAAAAACTGGACGTTTTTTAAGTTTGATTTTAGAATTGAATCGTTCAATAAAACAGACCACATACATACATGCATACATATTCCTCCATTATTGTAACATAGTAATAGCTCAAAAATCAAAATTTTGGAGTTAGTGATAGCCACCGTATTTGCTATGTATGTATGTATATATTACTGCTAACATTTAAATCGCTTTTTGCCATCATGCATACATACATACATATGTATCTATGCACGTACATACATACATATGTCCCAGACTTGGGAAATTTCAATTACATTTATATGTATCCATTGCAATTACATGTTATTGTAAGTGAGATTACAAAATGTAATTGCAATTTCAAACCTTACATTACAATTACTTGTAATTATAATTCAATTACAATTAAAATATAGTTCAATTACAAATTAAATCTGATTGTAATTAAGCAAAGAATGATTACTTTTAGTTAAACAAATTCAATTACATTTTTGTGAAAATAAGATTTTTAGCACAACAAAAATTATTTATGTACTATATACATATGTATGTATGTGTAATGTACATAAAAGAAATGCCAGGTATTCACTTGATTTCGCTGAATCATGCATGCATGGCGCGCCGTGGGTAATACCTTACAAATAAAGTCGAGAAAACCCAATTTTTGTGTTAAATTCAATTTTCTTCCGAAAAATCTGAAAAAAAAATTGCTAAAATACTTTATTTTACCAGCTTAAAAAAAATACTGGGGCAAAAGGAAAAAGAATTTTTTGGGACACACTAATATACATACATACATACATGTTCAAAATTTAATACAGGGGTCTAATCGTCGCTTGCGATAACGAGCTGATTCGATCACGTTTTTCAGTTTTTTTTTCAGAACAATGTAATAATATGGTTCGATATCGAATGCCACAAACTCAAACTGAAAAAACGTGATCGAATCAGCTCGTTATCGAAAGCTACGATTAGACCCAAGATTATACTATAATATGCAATAATTCCTCCCGGCACAATACATATGTACATATGTATGTATGAGTTTTTTGTAAAGTTCGATAGAAGAACATCTAATGTATCGAAAAATACAAAAATCTCGATTTTAAGAAAATAATGACTTAGGACCTTTCTATATTAAGGTAACATACATATGTATGTGTATGCTTTTTTATCTAGCACCATGTAATTAAAGTTTTTTTTCCATGATAGGTGCACATCTGCTCACCATGGATTAAATAATAATATTTATAATGGAGTCAGGAATACGTTAAAATTTTGTTGCATTCTACAGATGAACATTTTATTATTAAAGATACATATACATGTATGTATGTATATGCACATACATACATAAATATATATACTCGCATGTATGTATGTATATGCATAAGGAATTTTCCTCCAACATCGCATTTTTCATATAAATTTTTTATAGGTATAAGCATATGGAATTGTATCGCATACTATATCATGATTAGGAAGGGTGGTGCTATACCGCACCTCCACTTGGATACCCAATTGGGTATATTGTGATATACTATATCGTAATAGTCAATTCGTAATGATCAAAATGGTTTAGAAGTGCTTTATGCTCTCTAACGACCGCAAACATTTCTTTTACAGCACAGTCTTCTGGAACAGTATAAAATACCCTTATGCTTGTTTTTACTTGTACGTTACATCCGCTCATTTATTTCAATAACGTCATAACTCAAAATAAATGCAATTTTTGAGTTAATCCTCATATAATTTATTGTTCATATCTTGAGGTACAAATAAAATTTTCTTTTTTCCATTAAGTTGTGTCTAAATTACATAGAGTTTTTGAGCTATGACTTTGTTTTAGTAAATGAGCGATATGTACATACGATATTTTTGTCTGTTCGTTCTATGACAACAATACACTGTGCGGCCCAAATAATAATTTTCCCTCGATAGTCTTGTATTTTTCGACAACGGCTTTGTGAGTTATCATCGGTCCAAGTGTGAAAATACAAACAAACTTACGGGTAAAGTCAACTAAAACGGTTTTACAAACGCAAAGTTTACTTTGCATGGACTTGAGTTTGTAGGAGAGAAGGGAAAATATCACCCATTATTATCGTTTCCCTTCATTCCTACAAACTCAAGACTTTGCAAATATTTTAAGCTGTCAGTGTTGCCAATTTAAAAATCTTCCCACACAAGCTAGTTTTAATTTTCCCTAAAATCCTTTTATCCTTTTAATAAATACTTACACAGAGAAAAAACTGCCTCATAGAATCAATAAGATTTTCTCTATGAAACGTTTTTAGGCTAAAGGGTATCCCAGCAGAAAGAAGCGAAGATTTTTTCATAGAGATTCCTTATTGTTTTTATGTGGTAAGTATTATTAATTTTATCAAGAAGAAAACCACATAAAATCAAGAAGAAATCTTATTATTCACAACTTTTTTTACTCAATTTCCGTTATTTTTGGCACCAAAAAAACAATCCATACAGAAAAACTTCTTGACTCTGTTAGGTTTTCTTAAAAATTGTAACCAATATTAATTTTTTTAAAAAGGTTTTCTTCTTGATTTTATTAGGCTATCTTATTGATTTTTTCAATGAGGTTTTCTTCTTGATATTAGTAGGTTCCTATGTGATTATGTGTAAAGCATCTTATTGATATTTTTATAAGGAAATCTTCTTGATTTTATGAGGTGTCTTGTTATTTCATCTATATATAAATAGGCAAGTGAAAAAAGTTAAGAACCATTTTAACTGACTTAAACTCAACGTATTCGCTTGATTTTTTTTTTTTGTTAGATAGATTGACAATAGGAGCAGTGCAGAATGTATTTTTTATTCTACATTTTTGTGTCTAAGATAGTTAAAAACAGTTAAGAATATTAGCCAATCATAAAGCCATGATTTCTCTTTCTCTCTTAATTTGCTAAAAAAAATTACAACAATTTGGCTTGGCAACTCCATAAACACTCAGAAGGAAAAATGTATTTGATTTATTCATTCTATTCTTATTTCCATCTTTCTATGTGCTTAAACGATTATTGATGAAACTAATAAAATTTGGATATTTAAATAACGAGTGGTACTGTATTATTTTTCTTTAGATACTTAAAAATAATATATTTTTTTAATTATTAATAACTTTGATTAAAGTTAAATTCACCTACAGCACAAAGTAAGTTTTTTCTTTTTGGTTTATTTTGTGTGCGTTTTGTTTTTGTTCATTGTTTTCATTATTTTTCTGTGCTTTAAATTACTGAACATACTGGAATGTTGGAATATGATGGAATATTGGAATATAATGGAATGTTTATATTATTATTCTAGCAAATTCGTATATACATATGGGGTCTTTCTCAAAGAATAGGGAATAGAAACATTATTTGTAACAAATGTTTTAATGGGGAATCTAAAATTTTAGAGATTTTTTGTTTTGGGCAATAATAATGAATATGAAGTGAAAGCACTAGGAGCAAATATCTAATTACACTTAGTTCAAAAAGTGAACAACTTTTTTTAAATAGTTTGCTTAAAATCTATTCTTATTTATGACGGTAAATGAAATTTTAAATTCGTATTTAGTACTTAAGAAAGTGGTTTAAGAGAGTGGTTTACCATGGAGTCTATACATATGTATATTTGAATATAGTTTTTAAATTGTGTTTTAAATTCATAAAACTTTAAATATTTTCATTCTCTTCTCCACCTCTGTGCGTTAATGGTTGATTTTCAACCACTGGGCGAACACTAGTATCTATAAATAGACATAGAGACAATTTTTTTCATGATCTTTTTCATTTTTATATAAGAATGTTTGCACAATAATTTCAATAGTTATTCAGGCTGCTTGTTAACATATTGGGTAGAGTGCTTGTCTATCAGGTAGAAGTTTGCTGGTTCAATACTTGGTGAGTAAGTTAGTTAAGAATATAACATAATGTGTATGTATGTATGTATAAATAAATAACATCTACAATATGCTACATACATATGTATATGGTATAGAATTTAAATGAAATACATAAGTACAGAGAATAAAGACGCAATTTTTTTTTATTTTTTATTGAAAAAATCAATAAGATAACTTCATAAAAACTACAAGATTTCTTCTTGATTTTTTCAAAAAGGTTTTCTCTATGAAATTAATAAGATTTCCTTATTGAAAAAAACCATAGAGATTTCTTATTAATTTTGTTCTATTTTATGAGGTATTTAGTAGGCACTGTTTTCTCTGTGTATGGCGATATGAGTGTGTGTGTGTGTGTGTGTGTGTGTGGCTTCAACGTGAATATGTTTCTCATTAAACAATTTGTTTTTCCTGATATGAATCCTATGCTAATACAATTATATGTGCATACATACATTATCATCTACCAGCCATCACTCAAGTGACGATGCATTAGCAAAAGCTGATGTGATATCGAAAATGATGATGAATATGAATGGTAAGTGTGGTGGAAATATTCGAAAGAATAACTATGTCATCGATTCCACTGACAAGCCACTATGGAGACAACCACAACCACAACCACAACGACAAGGGCAAGACAACAAAGAAACGAATCTCTATCATTTGCAATTGGCTCAAGTGTTCGTATAAAGATGCCAATACTTAAAGTGGAGATGAACAATGTTGTGGGTAAAATAATGATTTCAACAATGAAAAGATTGGGGGTGGTTAATGACACTGTTCGCTTTTGTAAAGATGATAATGCTCATTCATGTTGCCGCTATTGATGTTATGAATTTTTTTATGAGCATAGTTGTTGCTGCTTTTGTTGCGATTATAGTCCATCCATCCGTGCAACCACTGCAAGTGATAACCTACCAACAAGTTGTTGCCGTTGTTCACCATATTCCCTCACAGGTGCTCATTTGCCACTTGGTTCTTCATTAAGGGCTGTCTTCTTGCAATCATTTCTAATTTGTTATTACATAAATATGCATTTATTTGTGTTGTGTGGCTATGTGTGCATGTATGTACATATGTATATGTATGTACATCATTCCGATTTTGATGAACTTATTGAAAGTTGAGGTGGTGAGAGCTCCAATAACTTAGCTTGTCTGAATCCTGAAATAACAATAGTGGCCGCTGACCAGAATATAATCTGGTTGGACTAGTTTTTAGTGAAATATATTCATTGAAGAAAAAAATGAAATAAGTCATCCTGGTCCTAACCAACGTGTGCCTCAACAGGCAGACATGCCATTGAGCTCATCCAGTAGTTTGGTTTAGTTTGTCTTAATGCAAATACATTACTTTGCTGTACATACATATTAATCAACTGAACTGAAAATATATTTATTAACTGAACTTAAAATGCAAATACAGATTTAATTAACGGAAGTCAAAGTCCTGCTAATATAAATATGTATATATGTAGTCTTAAATACAGGTAACCCTCCTATAATGCGAAAGATACATTCCAAAAAGTCGCGTGTTGAGTGATCTCAGATATTATTAGTACTGTTACGTAATATATTTAGTTGGCCTCTGTGGCTTTATATTATTTATATATCTTGTAAATAAATGAAATTAAATGAAACCGCGTTATATGAACAAAAAAAAAATATGTATGCATGTATAAAAACAGCTTGGATCAGGCAAAACATTTTGATTATATAAGAAGTACCGAAGTACATATATTTATTTGACATTTACCCTCGTATGCAAAAAAAAAAATTAATTTGTTCTTCAAGGGTGCTTTATTCAAAATTTTTATGGAAGAAATTCTTAAACCTTTTGAAAAACAAACTGGATGAAATCTTCATATAAAAAAAAGGAACAGTTGAATAAGTACACAGATCCATATGTATATATTGGTTTTCAACAATCAAGAACAAAAGTGTACTGTCCGACTTTTAATTTGTTCGTGCAATTTTCCATAACGTCGCAAAGCAATTAACGAGAATACTATCAAATGATCAGCCGTCAAAAAAAAAAAATGTTTAAACTTTTTTATTTTCATAAATCTTTGCCGACAACGCGTAGGTGTAGCAGAAAAAACTCGAATGTACGCACATAACTATGTGATTGATGAATTTATTTGATCGTCTCCAGTGCAATTGAGTTTATTTAGGTTTTTATATGTATAACGCTCTGTAATTTTACATATAACAACCAATATAATTATTTAACGTTTCTCGATGCGAAAAATTCACACAAATTGCAGAAACAGGCTCTTTGCGCTACCACCCACATAAATACATTCATAAATATATCCTTAGGCATGAACTGGAACGAATAACATTTTGGTTTTCATTTATCACAAAAAACGAAATTTATAAAAAATAATGTAGATACTCAAGAAATATGTATTAACACTTTATTTGAAATTGGTGATGATTTGAAAGCAATCCCTTACTCACGTGATAACCACTTGAAGAAGGTAACCGAAGGTTAACGAAATATCGTACTAATAAATATAAAAATATAAACTGACCTAAAGCTCAAAAAATAGTTTAATTTCACATATAAAAAAGGTCGAAAAATTAGATAAAAATATCTTATAACGTTTTAAAAATAATTCCAAAAAAAAAACGTAATTTTTCTTATGTTTTAACTGTCTGAGTTTGTGTTTGGTGGGTGTTAAGAGAAGTTTGACATCCTAAGCATTTACAACATTAGTCAGCTGGACTATCGACATTGTCTTATACATAGTTATTGCATCATGTATACAAATATATTATTAAATGCCGCAAAAGGCGAGGGCATACTGTACATATGTACGTATGCTTATGCATACATACGTATGCTTATGCATACATACATATCGTTACCTTAAGATAAAAAGGCCCTAACTCACTATTTTTTTGCAATCGAGATTTTCACATTTTTCGATACATTAGATGTTCTTCTATCGAAATATACAAACAACTCGATTTAAAAAAAAGTAATGAGTCAGGCAGGGCCTTTATATATGTATATGTACATATTTATGCACATAAAGTTTTAAATGAATTTTTTTAATTAATTAATTTTCGTTACTTTTCAGATAAATGTGTTACTATCAGCAAGTGGAAATATATTTTAAAGGAACCAATGTTAGGCTTAGAACTTCCTAACGCACCAAAATCTACAGAGTATTAAGAGACAGACCCATACGGCTTCAATATTAATATAATATAGAAAACTAAATATATATTTTTTTAAAATTAAATTAAGAAGTATAAGCAATTTAACTAGCTTAAAACTAAAAGACTTAAATAATTTTAGGTGAGTAAATGAATCAGTTACACTTTTGTTTTATTTAAATCATTTACATACATATGTATGCAACTTCAATTGTTTAGAATGTCTTGTACAGTATCAGAACTGCCGTCAGGATGTCGTTTGCGCGGCATGAGCTCATCGTCACAACAGCAACAGCAACAACAGCAACAACAGCAACAACAGCAACAGCAACAACATCAACAGAAACAACAGCACAATTCATCAAATACAGGCAGTGGAGGTGGCAATGTTTCTGTGGGTGGTGGGGCTGGTGGGGTTAAAAGTGGAGGCAATGGCCGCAATAGTGGTCCTGTAGATGTAACGAATACCGGAGGCATTCACCTAGGAGGTATACTGACTTCAACAAATGTAATGGGAACAACGACAAACAGTGGTTTAACAGATGCAACAATTCCACATCAGCGTCAACAGCAACAATCGCAAAAACCATGTTGTTTTTGTTGGTGCTGCTGCTGCTCATGTTCGTGGGCAAAGTGGTAAGTTATGCAAGTATGTATTTGTAACACTTTCCTTCAAATATTAGGCGATTAGAGATTTCGGTGGATGCGAAAGAAATTCTTTTGATAAAGTTTCTTTTATAGAGTCAATATATAAGTTTCACTATATTACGTACGTACATACATACATACATATGTATGTATATATTAACCTTAGAGTATTTACCATAATTTACATATCGCTCATTTACTTCAATAGAGTTTTAAGTTTTGAATTTGCATGCAAATTCCATGAAGACATGAAAAAATATTTTTGTCTGAGTAAGTGATGGTACAAGCTATTTATATGAAATTTTTAAACAATATAAAATACGAAACGCTGCATTATACTGATTATTAACTCAAAAAGCTCATTTTTTGAATTATGACACTATTGAAGTAAATGAGCGATACATATAATCAAAATTTTTCGCCAATCATTGTTGAATTTACTGATACCTACTATACATATTAGTAGAAGATCCCAGATTAAATCTCGTTCCTTTAAACAAAATTGTTTATCTATACTTTCTGGAAATTTAGTTCATATTATTATTTTTCTGAGATCACAAAAACAAGCAACTAAAAATTATTATTATCTACAAAGACACAGCAATATGAAAAACAAAAATAATAGAGCAAGAGGCATAAAACTCAACTTTGACTATCTGTGACGGGGGTTCTCGATTTTGGAGCTGTTGCTAGAATATTTAAGGGAATATTATTATTCTTCAATTTCATTTATCTTTTCAAAATAACATACTTCAGCATCGGAATCATTGCAGATCTCAAAAAAGTTAGGAATTTCAGCATGAGTTATCGAATGTAAAAAAACAAGTAAGATTCGAAAACTGATAGTTCGACGAGTTTCAGCAACACTGACTCAAAAACTAGATAACATTGAATCGTCGAAGGTTAATACTCTAGGGGAAAAATAAGATTGAATCGAATTTTTTATTTATTTATAATAAAAGTGTCTATGGAGTAATATCCTTACAGACCAACAAAAAGTTACAATTAATTAAACAATTTTTACATAATAAAAACTAATTATTAACATTTAAGAACAAAATAATGTTACGTTTTATAATATTAACGTTTATAGAATAATCAATGAAAACATAATAATCATTAAAGTTTCTGCATAATCTCCTCAAAGGGTTAGCGTTCTCATACCTCGTCTGATGACATTTGAGATACAGGGGTGTAAAGTTCCTTGTTGTTCTAGCCGAAATATTGAAATGGATTTTAGTTAACAGAAATTCTGAACAGACAGATCCATTTAACAGATTTACTACGAATATCACATTAAGAATTAATCTTCTACTTTCCAGAGTCGGTAAGTTAATAGTAGAAAGTCTTGCAGAATAAGGTAGAGTATTGCAATTTGGGTTCCAAGTTGTGTTTCCCAGGCAAAATAAAAGAAACTGTTTCTGAACTGATTCAATGCGATTCTTTTGATAATAAAATATAATAATAATAAAACTATATTTATAATTTGATCAGGGTAAAGTTTGTATCGCTTTTTAAGCCAAATTACAAATAACACCAAAGTTAATTGTAAATATTTTGACAAACATGTAGTAGAACGGAACAACTAGCTATTTTCGAAGGCCACTACACCTTCATCGTCAGCGTGCTTTGTGTTTGGTCCACTGTGTGTGGTGTCAGCTGATGTAGATTTTTGCTTCATATACTCACCCGTTATTACAAATGGAATATGTGAATTGTTTTGATTCATCGTATTAAAAATTAATAAACTTTTTTTTGTAGTAAAAGCTCAATTTTACCATCTCTAAATTTACAACAGTCTTTCCATTGTCGTTTGTTCTTTACTTACTTAATTTACTTTAAGAGTTATTAATGGTTTTAGTACACTGATTCATCGTATTAAAAATTAATAAAATTTTTTTTGTAATAAAAGCTCAATTTTACCATCTCTAAATTTACAACAATCTTTCCATTGTCGTTTGTTCTTTACTACTTATGCACATGTTGGTTAATTTGTTTATTTTTGTTCTACTTGAATACAAATATTTATTGTATGACTGCATAATTTGAATTTATACCTGGTATTAAGAGTTATTAATGGTTTTAGTACACTGCGCCTCTAACAATTTTGTCAACATGCTTAAAATGCAATAATTAAACCTCAAGTCCATGTTAGACCTGTCTAGCGTGCGAAGAGGTTGTACTTTTCAAGAAGTTTGGTCTTAACATCGGTAAATAGTGATTTTTATAAATGCATGTATGTACATATGTATGTATATAGATATGTACACATATGTATGTATATGCCTAAGAAAGCTTAACTTTATGTAAGGTAAATAATACCCAGTTGGTCAACTTGTCGCAGAGGACATTTTCATCAACGAGTACTTAGGGAAATTTCCACATTTGACATGCACGATATTTGTCGTTTACAGTTTATTTTAAGACAATCTGAAAGGACCCATAAAAGACCCATAAGGACCGGTAAAATAATCAAACTAGTTGGTAAATATTGTAAGCAAGCTAGTCTTGCAACGTTCAAATGTAAAATTGTGTATGGTTTCATTAATGAAAAAGTTATACCTAGAAAGGGAAATATGAGCGAAAGTGTCGCTCTTGTAGTCTTGTTTCAATCATTTGTTTGAGCTGGGGTCTCAACGCTTTAACATTGTCGTGCATCCGTCCTGCATGATGTCTGAAACACATGGCCAACTGGGTATACAGACATATGTACATATGTATATATGGATGTAGTATATAAATATGTACATACATATGTATCTATATAAGAATTGTTAATTATTCTTAATCTAAAAAGAATATTAATTTTTATTTTTTTCCGAAGTCTATTGTTTTATATTTTTTAATATTATTTTGCATTTTAGGTATGAAATATACATACATACATGTGTACATGTGTTGTAGGTATGTGTGCATGTGTGTGCACAATAAATTTGCACATTTATAAATTTGTTGGGACCATCTCAAATACAGATTTTTGAAATGGTTTTCTTAGGAAATTCTTTATGATGTAGAGATTTAGTCAAATATTTGCTCTCATTTGTAAACATTAAAAATCTCTCTGTTTAATGTTCCCTTCAGCGATGCCAACTTAGCTATTTTGGAGCTAGATTTAGCTCTTTTTGATTGCTTCTAACTCGAAATTTTTCCCCTTAGCTCGTTTTTTAAAAAAAGAGCTAACACAGCTCTTTTCAATTTAAAAAACGGCACGTTTAGCACTTTTCGCATATTATAGTAATTTTCTCGTTTTTACCCTCATTTTTCGTCTTTGAGGCATTTACATTTTTTGTAAATATGTTTTGTTGCAAATGCAGATACTTTTTTGAAACTATTTAAGATATATTTATGTATTTAGTGTGTTCGTTTCTGAATAATTAGAAAATTTTTGACAAATTATTGAAATGGATTCTTACTGCCAAACAGGAAAGCTTGGGAATCAGATTCCTCGTTTAAAAAATGGATTAAACCAACAAAAGATCCATGTTAAGATTTGTGCAAATGTTGCAAATTAATTATAAGAGCGAAATATTTTGATTTAGTTCGCCGTTCGGAGACTCGAAAGCATAAAAAATGTATGGCTCCATTTATTGATATTGTGCTATTCTAGATATATCAGAAGTTCCAACACAAACGCAAATTGGGCAAGCACATCTTGCATTATATGCTGCAGTACATACACCGTTTTTTATTAATGTTAAAAAATCTTGAAGTACAAATTGAATAATAAATATATTCATAGATTTAAAACGGAAAAATATCTAATTTTTAAATTTAGCTCTTTTTAGCTCTTTTTGGCTACTCGGTTGGCTCGTTTTGCCTCCGAATTGTTGGCATCACTGGTTCCCTTTGTAAAAATATGTAACACTCACACATACCCAAACACTGTAGAATATTTTCATGTCTCTATGAAATGTTTTTCTATTCTCCTAAATATTATTTTCTTAAGCTTTCAAGTAGTATAGTATCGGTCCTTTAAAAGTTTTCATATTTCATATTCTTTTTATGCCTTTCCTTGTGAGCAATAAATGGCAATACCGAGTAAAAGTTTAGTTTATAAATTTTATAATATACCTATATGCAAGTAAGCTTTTGCTTTAAAGCTTTGCATTGATTTCATTCATTAAAGCTTTGCATACTATGCCAAACAGCTGTGTTGTTTTCGTTAAAACATTTAAATCTTTCAATGTTTAATCGACGATACATTTATCTAAAATATATTTGTTCTATTTTATTTTCATATTTACTGTTATAGATTGTTATTTTTTTCTTCTTTTCTTCATTTATTCGCTGATGCTTTCATTTCAGTTTTGAATAGGAATCTCGTCGGTTGTTTTAAGGGTGTTTTTATATTTTATAATAATTAAAGATATAGGTATTAAAGTGAAGTACATATTATTAATTTAATGTGTTTAATATTTTACATCAAATATTTATTAAATTACTGGAGGTACGTAAAAAGCTTTTAGAATAATCTAATTCTTCCAATTTATTGAAGTTTTCATAGATCTTTGCCATTAAAAGTTCATGCAGCACCATTTTGTGCATGCCCAAGATAGAAGCGATAGACGATTAAAAAAGCTAAATTCAACATAGTAATCATAAATTTTCTATGTATAAAAAAGACTGGTTGCATCTACATATGTACATATGTACATTGTACATAAAATAGTCGTTAATCAATTAATGAAGAAAAGTTTTTTATTAATAAGTACTAAAAAAATTTAATTTGTGTGTTTCATATTTAACTTGCAAAATAAAAAGCATACTGAGTACGCTTGTGCGATTCCCCAAATCATTATCGAATGATTCTTTTACAACTCTCCCAATGCTCATATAAGATTAACGTTGAAGAGCTTCATACGATTCTAAATGTTCTTCAAAAAAGAGTTGTAAGATAATCTCTAGATAAATCTCAAATGATTGCATCTAAAACTAATATAACCGCCTTCTGCGGCTCTGGCACACGAATCGTCTTCGGTAGCAGTTTCTGTCGTGCGAAGCATCTTCCACGATTAAAATATGAGCTCGTCTGCGATTGAAAATGCTCTGCATACAGTTCACAATAGACTCTTCGACCCCAGCCAACCTGAGTTTCGAAAATAAACGAATGTTCGCTATAGCCAACAATTCTCGAAACATTCTCGTAAAAAAAAGTTTAGCAACAAGAAACAATTTGTTTCTCTCAATTTTTTATTTTTTTATTTTTTTTGCATGTACAACAAATGAGGAATAACGGTTTTTGCTATTTGGAAGCAATGAAATTCGAGAGCGAAACATCGAAATCGAAAGATTTGCTGCCACAAACTGAGCGACGAGTGAGCTCTAGCAGCACTTTCTCTTCCCGTTTACGATAGTCGTTCTCGAGTGTTTTGTCCGAGAAATGTTTACGCAACATTCGAATACGATATATTTACGAACGTTTTGGTGTGTGTGTGTGTGTGTGTGTGTGTATGCGTGTATGTTTGCAATTTTCTGTAAATGGAAGTGGTATTAGTTTTTCTTAATTTTTAATCAATGAACAAGTTCTTAATCGGACTTAAGTTCGGTATTTTTCAATTCTTATTATAGAAGGAAATATTTTATTAACTTATGCTATTTCCTAAAGGCGGCAAGAAAAGTAAAACGATGTAGACTTATCAGGGGGAAACAACGCTTTTTTTTGTCGTCCCATAATGCATTTCATCAGAATCTACACATGTCTATTTACTGGTTGTTAACATAAGCTGTTTAACACCGACCTACTTAAAGCCGAGCTTAAACGTCGATTCAGAACTATGGAACAGTCGGAACAGTCAAAGCCACGGACTAAATTGGGAGAATCGTGTCCAAAAAAAGCACACAGATCACACATCCATTATTGTAATGGCCACAATCAATGAATTAAATTTCGAATTGCTTCATCAAAGAGCTTTTTTCGCCAGATTTAGCTCCCTGCGAATATTTCCTATTTATAAACTTTAAGAAATGGCTCGGTGATAAAATAACTGCCAACAATGAAGAAGTGGAGTCTGCGGTTGATGGCTACTTTAATGTGCTACACAGTTCTCTATTTAAACAGGAAATTCTGAGAAATTAAGAATATTTTTCCCAAATTTGTTGTAGTTTCTTTGTTAAAACACATTATTAGCGCATGTCTTGCCCGAGTACATTTTATATGTAAATTCATAGTTATCACTATGTTGCAATAACCGAGCGATTTGCGATGTTTATCTACACAAGTATTACTATTAATATCAGTGTTTCATTCCATCAACTATTCCACTTCATTTGAATAGCACAATTTCAATTGATTTTATAGCAAATTCGATCAATCAATTAACCGACAGATACCCCACAGCCACCCAACAAATCTCCCCACAATGACTTGTTACTTGACAAAGTCTTACATTTTCCAAGTAAATTTGTTCGCCAAACGAAAACAAAAACAACAAAGTAATCGTATCAAAGAATTTATAAAATGTGTTTTCTTCACATGATTCGAATAATATGTAAATTAATTTTCATGCATTTAGCAAATAAAAAAAGTAATAAATAAAAACATTTAGACTCTGGAGAAAATACATATTTCTATTTCCGAATGATAAAGTAGAAGCACTCGTATCTTGTACATACTGAGAAAAACACCTCACATACCTATTCCAAAATTAGATTTTCACAGTACGTACAATTTAGGCACTCGAAAAACACACGTACAAAATACGAGTAATAAAAAGACGCGATGACGAGCAAAGGCATAAAAACAAATTATAATTTGCCATAATTCAAAATTGAATTCTATAGCTACATAATTAATTAATTAATAATTACTACATAAAATAGGTACAACGGAAAAAATTTTAAAGTGCATAAGTCTACATTCACGCTCGTAAATTTGTATGTACATACTATGTGTGTAAGTATGTATGTATGTATGTAGATGTGAATGTGTGCACTTGTTTGTTTAAAATGTAATTGGTTTAAATATATCAACGAGGAATTTAAAATATGAACTTAAGTTAAAATAATTGCAATACATAGATTTCTTGACCTGCTCGATAGACTTTGTGAATATAACATACATCCATACATACATACATATCTACATAAATCAATGACTGAACGTTGGAAGAGTTTAGTGTCCAAATTAAAGTCCAGGTACGTGTTTTCAAATAGCGAAATAGTCTCCCCTCTCCCGTTCAATACTGCATAAACATGGAAATGAATTTGCCAAATTGAAAAAAAAGCAGAAAAAACCGTGGTCTGGGCTGGGTAGGGCTGACTTCCAAAAAGTCAATTCCTTTGTCTTCGAACAAAATGTTGTGTTCCATAAGGCCGGGGCACAATGAATCCGTCATACGTTAAACTTCGCCTCTTTCAACTGATATTAACGCAACGACGGAGAAGGTTGGCACAATGAGTACTTTATTGACGAAAGTATTTGAACAGCTTCAATAGGTCGATTCTCCATTTTATTTATTAAATTCAACTTTTTTATTTATTTCGTTTATTTCTTTTGCTTAATTTTTTATTTTTGCTGCCACAAAATACAGGAACCTAAATCAGAACATACCAAAAAAACCAATGAATATCTGGCAAGCTACTCAACGTACGCAAAAACTTAAAAGCTGAGCAAATTTTGTACTTTGCGTTGACGGACACGTACTGAGTGTAACAGACCTCACAAGAAACCATGTATTTCAACTTAGCTGTCAGTTGAAAAAGGCGAAGTTTATCGTATGACGGATTCATTGTGCCCCAGCCTATAAGGCTGCAATCAGCGCATTCGTTTTAAAATTGATCATCATAGTGACAATGAATCGCAACTTTGTATATGTTTACGATATACATACATACTCGTATGTAAATACAGCATCGGAAATGTGTACAAACTTTGTATTGATATATTTTGGTAGTCAGCCTTAATCTACTCCTAATAAAATTTAGTTTTTAATTTCACTGTTAATGTAAATTATTGTTATTTATTGTCGAAGTAAATTGTTGTTCAGATTCTGATGAACAGGTTAGTTTTTATTTCCAATCTAATTAATTTTAGTTGTTCGAAATACACGCAAAGAAAGGATATGGTTGTAAAATGGTTGAGAAACCAATATTATGTTCTTTGAAACAAATATGTGGTCATTGAAAACTAGTTATTGTTATTTTAAACATTAACTTCGTTACGATAAACAGAGTAGTCTTTGAATTTAATATTTACATTATTATATTAATAGAAAGTGCGATATGGTTAGAGTTTAACAATATAGTTTTGTAAAAAATTTATGACTACAATATAATTTGTACTATTGTGTAAAAATAATATGATGTAAATAACAATATAATGTTATCCAAAACCATACTATGTTAAGTTTTAAAAAAAATCATTTTCAGAAACACTTTCTGTCAGTTCAGTGTTTCGTTTGTAAGATATCGGTAGTGCATGCGTGGTGTTGGGTAAATTAAAAACGTATAAACAAAAGGGTAGATAAATAAAAATAATATGTACATATGTATGTATGTATATCTCTTTATACAGATGTGTCTGTATTTCGTGTATACATATATATGTAAGCATACATTTCTATACATACATTTTATTTCAACAATATTAATTTATTTTTATTTCGGATTTACCGCACAGCTGTTTTAAACAAAAGATTTGCCAATAAATATATGATTAAAAAACAAAATATTATTATTACATAAAATAATACTATGGTCGTATTTAACAATATTATTATAATATTAGAACATGATATGGTAAGTCTCAATTATATTTTAGTCACATCTAACAATAGTGTTGTCTTATTTACAACAATAAGATTAGGTACAAAAAATTTAATTGTTTTTGTAAAATAATATTATTTAAACTTTGTTTTTCCATTGACAATAATATGATTTGACTGCAACCATATAATTCAATCATAGTATGTTGCTATTTGATTATGGTTACCTCAACCATATTTTTTCTTTACGTGTAGATAGTTAAAATAATCAACTTAAATTGTCAACCCCATATTCATAAAAAATAAAGTGTATTTGAAATACTTTTTAAGGAAATTTTGTATGAAAAGTTTGAAATAAAATACATTTTAAACTTATTTTAAATTGTATGAGTATTGCTAGGAACAGAACTGGAACTAATGACGAATTTCGTCCACGGCACGCCGACGAATGCGTCGATAGGAATTTGCTGAATAAATTCGTTGTGTAATCCACAACAAAGACGAAAAGATAAATAATTGATAAAGATGGTTACTATTTAGGCACAGAGAGAGAAGGAAAATGGTTAGGTCGTTCGTTCGGCGGCGGTGATGTTTTAATTTGCATATGAATAAATGTGTTTTATTTCTAATGACGAAAGTTCGCAACCAAAAATTCGTCAACCGCCCCAGTTGCATTTTAAGGTCGTTCGTTAAGTTGTGTGTAAGTTGACGTTTCACCTTAAATTTATTTTGATAGTTAAAAGCTCTATATACCTCTCTCTCTCTCTCTCTTGCTGTCAATAAAATATTTAATTTGAGTAACATGAATTAGTATTAAACTTTAATTAATTTTTATAATTATATATGCTTACTATGGCAAAGATCCTTGCTATCAAGAAACTTGACAATTGTTTAAGAGTGAATGTCAGTTCAACAATCACAATTAACATGTACACTAATAGTCGGGTCGCTATCATGTCCCTACAATCCCCACAACAGGCCTCTACTGCCGATCATCTCTAAACGATATGGCAGAGCAGTTCAACATTAAGATAATTTGAATCTCGTAGAATAGAGCCTTTCAGGGAAACTGAATGAGCTTCCAATAACTAGGACAACCTTGCAGAATCTACTGGATATGGAATGTGTATGGTCCAGCAAGCGATAGATAGAATTTTTTTTATTAGTGACATCATAAACTGCTCTTTACAATTAAATAAACATCCGATGATGGCAAGTGGCGACTTATGTTGAAGGTTTCCGCCAAAACCTACTTCTAATACTTTCTCTGCCGAGTGTGCAGATTATGAATTCAATGAAATACGTGTCGATCATTTACTCAAAGAACGTTATACCGTTACACGTTATAAGTTGTGTATAAATTAAAAACTTTATACTCGATTTCTGGCGAACTAGTTTTTTTGAGTTATGACTACGTTGCTATAAAGGAGCGATATGGTGTACAAATTTCATACAAATATCTTGTTCACTCAACTCTTGAAAGCAAAATACAATTTTATTTTCCATTAAGTTGTGTGTAAACCGAAAGGCCGAGTTTACATCTGTGTGCCGCCATCTGACCAAAAAAGCGTAACCAATAAGTACTAATGAAAAACTGTTTGATTTAGACATGTATTTAATAAGCGCTGTGCATATAATGGGCCTTATTACGGTTCTCGAATTTTCAGATTCGACTTCAACTTCCTGTACTAGATTAAAGAAACATACAAAACTTTTCTTTAATCTGGTACAAACTTTCGAAGTCGAATAGAAAAATTCGAGAACCGTAATAAGGCCCAATATTTACATAGATTAAATTCCTATTCAAAAATGTTTGATGTGTGAATTACAAGTTTTGTTGAGTTAAAAACCACCGAATAAGACGGGAAGTTCTAAACTTAAAATATGCAATTTCTAAAATTTGGTTTTAGGAAAAGAGCAAAATAATTGAATGCTAATTTGTTTTTTTTATAAATTTCATCGTTTTCTGTCATTTATTATATTAACCGTGGTTATTACTAACTGCTGATAAGGTGTCTGTATCTCTTATTGAAAAACAAAACTAAACAATTCTATAAATAGATAACGTTAAAACATACCACAATTACTATTTATGTATATTAATCATTTTCTTTTTCTATGATGATTGTTATCAGCAACAAAAATGAAAACAATTTTTCCTTAATCGCATTAAATCAATAACAGACAATCTTTCCCAGACAACAGACTGTTACTCAAAACTGTATGATATAGAATACTCGTATATCTACCGGTAGTAAATTGGCATATAATCGATGAAACTTGCTAATTTTATAAAAATGTAACAACAGGTCATTTTAAGTTTATATAAAAATGTGACACACTGAATTATACTTTGTAGTTCGGTATCAAACTAATTCATACATACACACACACACACAAACACTTACAGTGCGTCCATACAATTTTTATATGGCGCGGGGAAAGCTGTTTTGCAGATGAAAAATTGTGCAGTGTAAATGCTATGTATGTATGTATATATGTATGTGCATATGTACATACATACAATGTATGTGCAATCTACATACATATCGTCAGCTTAAATGTGTTTTTGTTTTGTTTGTTTATTATTATGTATTATATCAGAAAACACTGTTCTCACCAAGAGTTAAAGCTCGTTTAAAAAAAAATCCTTAATTACAAACCATCATTTGAACAGATTTATAAGGAATTTTTCTTTTAAGTATAAAATTTAACAAAACATAGTTGCAATTTTTTCGTTTAGCTAACGATATGTACGAGTATTTATGTGTGCAAGGATATTATTTTATTCAAGCCGAGCGCTTTGATTTCAGTCAATTTTATTGATTTCAGTCAATTTTATTGGTAGAATTTTAAACTTTATCTAAAATAGTGAGAGACATGCAACATACGATTGTATATACGTTTCGTGTAAACACACTTCTGTAGAGCAGTAGAGGGTAAATAAATAGCATAATTTATAGATAATCAATGGAGAAATGAACATGAAAATCACGAGAAACTAATGTTAAGTCGTTTATTTCTTTTAATGCTATATATGTAGTTAAGTTTAAGTAAGTAAAGATCGAATTAAAATAAATAATTTGACAAATTTCCGATCTTTCACATTCCTAAAACAAATGTATTAATTTTTGCATTTTATTTTTTAAGTAGTAGTGTTAGTAAATGTCGTAATTTTTTCGTTTTTCGAGTGAATAAATATCGATTTCATGTTATTTGCGTGAGTGAGCTCAATTCTAAAATCAGGCACAAGCTGTCGATCATCCACGAAATAGCATTCAGGCAATTTAATTAAAAAAAAAAAAAATTAAAAAGTTTTATTAGAATAACAAAAATTTTAAATTTAAAACACCCCCGATATATCTAGAAAAGATATGATATTTTCGAAACGGCTATACCGATTTTCTTCAAACATAGTTAAGATCCTTCTCGATCACCTTTCAAACAGAAAAAACTAAATCAAAATCGGTACAGGCGTTTGGTCTGTACGTGGACACGGACAGACACACAGAAACACAGATACACAGATATACAGAGATACAGATACAGATACACAGACACACACTACAAACTTATAACACCCCTTTTTTGGTCGGGGGTTAAAAATATGAAACTAGAAGAATTTCTTGGATCAATTTGTTGAGGAATTGAGAATTAATAATATGCAAAGTACGAATCTTCTTTTTGTTTTCAAAGTTAACTATCATGATCAATAAATGTTTGTCTATATGTACATATTTAATTAATAACTGGAAAGTGCTGAAATAAGTAATTTCACATAATGATATAAATAAGTGCTTACTTTATGCAGTAATAAACAGATAAATAATTAAATATATAAATAAATTACTAAATATAGAAGGAAATAAACAAATAAATAACTTAATATGTAAAGATATATAAGAAGAAGAAAAGGCAACAAAATAAAAATAAAAAATAAATACGTAAACAAATAAATAAATAGGAAACTAAGTAAGTAAATAAAAAATAAATAGGTAGCAAATATGCAAATAATTAAACAGATGAATAATCAGATAAATGAATAAATAAAAAACAAATAAATTAATTAATTGATAAATAATTAAAATAATAAAAAAATAATAATAATTTTCCTTGGCTTATTTCGTTTTAAATGCTTTTTTGTGCTATAGCGTTGAACATGACTTTTGACTTTTCAGATAAACAGTCCTGCATTGTTCGCTTCTTCTCCCTCGCTTTCGATAAGTCATGCAAACAGCAGAGGAAACGCTTATACATATGTATGTATGTATGTATGTATGTATGTGCGTGCGTGTGTGTGGGTGGGTGTATGCATGAGAGGAGTTCCAAACACGGGAAATCCTAAAAGCGAAAATATGTTTTAACTTCCATGTCATTTCAGTTTAACTGTTGGAAATGGGTGGTGTGTCACTGAGTTAAAGTTACGAGTGATAAATTTCAACGAAAGAATTAAAAATAAATCAAATAATAATAATTAATTGTAATGCCTTGGCTGTTCCTTAACACGGTTAGATTAAGGTGTGTTTTGAAAGTCATATCAATTAAAACTTGAAGAAAATCGTTGATTTGAAAGGAACTAAACTATGTACTATGTATTAATTGTTATTTTATTTGTTTTATTATTTATTTTATGTGTCTGCTTAAGTAATTTTGTTTTGCTTTTATTTTAAGCTTGGCATTGAAGAATGCAGAGGACAATGCACCCACAAAGCGTGATCCCGGTAGCTCTGATTTGCTATTAGAAGGAGAGCAGTAAGTTTTCTTTAATACATACAAACATACTTTAAGCAATAGTTGCATTAAGATCTTAAAAAAATTTTTAGGCCTTCTTTGGAAGAAATTCGCAGCTGGGGACACAGTTTCGATAAACTAATGAGAAGTCAAAGTAAGTACATAATTATTATTCAATTGAATGTCACTAAGCAAGCCTATATTCTCTTCTATTGGTGCTGTTTGTTAATTAAATATTTTTTAATAATCTACTCAAATAGACGATTTTTTTTTTATGATTTTTCGTGTACTGCACTGAACTTCTTGGTCACAATTCGTTGGCTTATACTGATAATTTGTTGTAATAGTTAAAAAGAAATATTTTGAAATGAGTTAATGTGTTAACCCACAAGTGGTTATTACGAGTAGCGTTCGCAAGTGGCCTGTTAACAATGTAAATATGCCTACCGTGTAGGAAGTGAGTTTGCCACCAGCACTACTGATGAACTCTACCCTAGACAAGGCTATTTGCTGCAGACGTTTAACATGTCGTCGGATGGTTACTGGTTTGTCGCACAGTCTATTAAAAATACATTATTACTGCAGGAAACCAATAACCAAGCGACGATGTGTGTGTCATTGAAAATCTACTAAAGACGTTGGTACTATTGACTAGTTAGTTCTTTTGGGCCCATACGTAGAGATTGGGAACATAGACTCACTAGTAAATTTCAGCAATTCTAGTCTAAATTGTTGCAATATGGTTAATGAAGCTGTATTTTTTTATATAAAATTTGGTGTTTTATAAAAAGAAAATATTAAAAAAGGTACTAATTCTTAAAAGACATCAAAGACAAATATTAATATATAGATAATCCATTGACAATGTCGCCAAAGAGTCGACAAAAGTGCTGATTTGGAGACACTTAACCCCAAGCTTCCTACAGGTTACTTACTTACATACCCTGAAGGAAATGTCAATGGTGAAAATGTGCTGAGTCGCTTTTGACTTTGTCACCAGTACTACTCTCTAATTAATCCCCATACAATACTTTGTGCTATAGACATTTAGCATGTGCTTGTCATTGAAAATCTATTGGTAACACTAAAACAATTGACTAGATAGTGACTACAGAGTTCTTATGGGAACATGGAGACATATCAACCAGACATTTAGTGGCACATTTCTATACCTTAAATACATAAAAATTTATGAATATTGACAAGTTGTTGCAAAACCCACCAGAAGTACACCACATCTGTTTTCTCTTGACAAGTTGTTGCAAAACACTTCTGTTTCTCTATTTATTTTATACTGACGAATAGAAGAGAAATTGTAGACAATGTACCTACTACTAGAATTTTAGAGACACTTGACCCCAGTCTGACAGCAGGGTACTTACGTACACATACATATGTACATATATCTAATACGATGTACAACTTACTGCGCGTAATTATAACAATTATTTCTTTCCATATTGTGTTCCAGGTGGTCGAAAAGTATTCCGTGATTTTCTGCGCAGTGAATTTAGTGAGGAGAATATGCTTTTCTGGTTGGCCTGTGAAGACTTAAAGAAAGAAATCAACGCAGAAGCAATTGAAGAAAAGGCCCGTCTTATATATGAAGATTATATATCAATATTATCACCCCGCGAAGTATCGCTAGACGCTAGAGTACGAGAAATTGTGAATCGCAACATGGTCGAGCCAACCTCGCATACATTCGACGAGGCTCAGATACAAATATACACGCTAATGCTCAGAGACTCATATCCCAGGTGAACTGTTTTGTTTGCTTCTTTAACTTTGAATTTGCTAAATTTCGAAATTGTTCCAGGTTCATTAATTCCCAAAAATATAAAACACTCGCTCAACTTCAAGATGGAATGTCTGCATCGGGCTCCACAGCCGACAGTCCTACTTAAATGTTTACTGAAATTCTAAACACTGAAACATGGGAATCAAATTCACTTAATATATACATACATACAACACTAAAAGAAAATCCATAAGGTTGTTGCTGCTTGAAACAAAATGAAATTTCCTCAATCCACTCGCCGTTCATTCTAAAGGAAAAGATGTAAAGAAACCAACCACAAACCAAATTAAAGCACAATTAGAGCAATATTTCTAACTTAATTTTTTTCGTTGTTAAAAATATTTAAGTACTTTTATATCGAATTAATTGATTGATCACTCTAGAACAAGAAATTAAAACAAAAAGAACAAAACATAACAAAAATTAGATTTATAAGCGCAACAATCGTATTATGCATTTTAAATGTTTAAATAAATATTAAAATAGTTATTATTATTTTTTTAAACTGCTTATAAATCGCGAACATTACCAAAACAATTGTATTTTTTTTTATTTATTTTTTTATTTTTATTATTATTGTATTTAATTTTAGCCAATAAATAAATTTCTAGTCAAAATATTTAAATTACTTATTTAAGATACACGCACACAAAGATGAAATCCAACTACAATAATACTAAATATATGTAGATTATTTTAATTAGTTATAATTCTAAATAAACGAACGAACGACTAATTTATTTTCTTTTCTAAATATTTAAATTTTTAGTTATTTGTGGCTATTTATTATTTTAATCGAACAAAAATATACACCAAAGCAAACTAAGAAACATTAAAAGAGAAAAAGAAAAAAAAACCAAAACCGGAAACAAAACACACATTATTTATACTAAATATAAATTTTAATAATTAATTAGTCCTACTTAATTGAATATATTTAATAAATTAAATGATTAAATATTATAATCTACAAAAAAAAAAAATTTAAAATAAAAAAAAAACACAATAATACAATTCAAAACAGATTGTACTTGAGAATAAAATTGAAAAGCACGCCGCAACAAAGTACTTGCATTCATAAAAATAAATGAGTATTTTTAAGAATTTTCTTTATGAAAACAACATACATACATACGTACACACATACTAGTTACATAAATATACTTAGAAGAAAATCTCAAAATCATACCAAAAACTAAAGGCCGAAAAAAATATAAACACACACACACACACACACACATGTATACATACATACATACATACATACATACATACATACATACATACATACTTATGTAAAAGTAAATAAATAAAAAAAAACTGTTTTAAGTTTAATATCGATAATAAAGTGTTCATTTTTTATTTTACAGTCTAAAACACTTTCGTTTTTAATAATAAAATGACTAAAAGAAAATCAATAATTATATTGCACGAGTATAAATAACTATTATTCTGTGTAGGTGTAAAAAGGAAAGAAAACAATCAACCCCAGCAAAGGGACTGAATAAGCAGCCATTATTTAAGAAGTTCCCAAAATATAGAGTACACCTTACAAATCTACCTTCAAGAAAAGTGCAAGAATGTAATATTTCTACTTAACTTTTTTTTTTAACAAAAATTAAAGCCATTTGAACGTAAAAAAAAGTTAATTGGTGGAAAATTAAATTTAAAATCTTCTTTGTTTTCAAAGTTCATTTTCACCATCAATAAATTTTTATCTATATGTGACCTTCTCCGCGAAAAGGGACCTAGTGTGTCAAAAAAACGGGTTTGGACTTAAGAGTGGATTCTGGTACCTAAAAGGGTGTAGAATAAGATGAAATGAGTTTTTCTCAAAACTTCATTTTTCTTTTCTCGGAGAAGGTCACATATGTATATATTTTATTGATAACTGGAAAATACTAAAATATGTATGTAAGTACTTTCACATAATGATATATGTACATAAATAAATGCTTATTTTATTCATTATGGCGAAGCCATTATTAGACATAAAATAATCAGATAAATAAGTACCACTCATTACTTTGTCCCATTTCATACTAGGCAAGTCTTATTGCTAAGCTTATCAATTTTTCTACTTTGTGTATGCATGTTAAAGTCCTGCACAAGACCATTTATAAGAACTTTCAAGACATGAGGGAGTTATCAAATGCTTTACTACAGAGAAATCTTCCAAAACAAACGATAAACAACACTGTTTGTAATAATTTTTTTTCAGCTATTGCAGGTATAGGAATAAAGAAGAAAATACTTCGTGACTGAAAAATTTGTGATGCTTGCTTCTTTCTACAAGCGTCATGAATGTACATACACACACTCGTTGTGTGTATGCTCTTCTATTTTTCTGCGCACACACAAATGCACACATGCATTGACATTAGTTGTGTGCGCTTGCTTTAAAAAAAAACATCCCTTAAACACATTATAGATTACCATATACATCTTACACACACACACTCAAACGTACAATATGGAAAATAACAAGCATACACGTATCAACACTACTTTGTTGATTGTTTGTTCATAACAAGAAGTCTTCACGACATTGCTTGTTAGCACTCATATACACATACAACAATGCATCTATCGTGCTTTGCTTATAATACGACAGCATTTATTATTGGCTTAGCATTCAACAGCCACGAGAATACATTTAAAAAACAAGACGTATTAACATTTCAAGACTATTTAAGCAGGTCTCTAATGCATGTGTGCTTTTTTAACATTACGAATGGGAAAGCAAAACGTATTGACAGTACATGAAGCTGAGTACTCGTTTCTTTTCCCTTCGTCTCCCTCTCCAACAAACTAATCAGCTTAGCAATAAGACTTGTATAGTGTAAACTAGGACTTTGTAAGCCATGTACAAAATTTTGAAATTTATTTAAAATTTCATAATTTATTTTTGCCCCAGCGAAAAATTCTTGTTCTAGGAGCAAATTAAGGCAAAATTTTAAAACATTTCAATAGAATTTCAAATTTTGTTCGACATTTGGACCCTCTATTTTGGGCCTGATTATGGTTAACAACACTTGTTATTTTAATGTTGTATGTTTAAAATTGCAATCAAGATTTACAACACTTATTTGAATGTTGTCATTTTAATTGTCTATGTTGCACTTCTTGCGATTATGGCTTACAACATGTGTTCTTATGTGTTGTTAGAACTGTGACAAAAACTGACAACTACTCATTAGGTGTTGTCTTATTGTCATTGGAGAACAATTTTTAAGTATAAATACCTGTACATATGTAATTGTTTTGGCATAGTGCTTATAACTGAAATTTAAAATATTTCTTAGAAAAATAAAAAGTAGTTAGAAAGGCTGGTGGAAATAAATAAATCTTATAAATTAAAAAATAAAAAATTTTATCTCTAAACTCGAATTGACAAAAAGAGAATATATGATATGTGACGAGCATACACATACATAATTTTTTTTTAATATATTCCCTGTCGGAAATTACGTTAGCTTTAAACTAACTTTAAGCTAACTATTTCGCAACTAGCACTGACTGACACTTGGACTACTTTTCAATATAATCAACTGACTATTTGAACATTGACTACCGCCTAGGTAGTCAGCCAATTGTCTCACTCTGCATTACTTTTAGTTAACTTAAAGTTGACTTTTTTAAATCACCTGGTAGTCAGTAAATTAAAAATTTTTTTCTGGGGTTCGAACATGTAACATCACACGTTGTGTACTCAACGCGCTACCACTCGGCCAAGGTAACATCTAAAATAACAACAGCAAAATGTTAATACATATAAACATTAAATGAGTTTCAAAGTAGCTGAGAATAAATTTGTTGGCTCTCATCAAATTCGATTACGTACTCAACTTAAGAATTAATTTTGGGTTTGTTCTGGATGACATTACAGTTAGCTTTTAGTCGGTCTAAGAAAAGTTAACTGCAAGTTAACTATTTTTGTAGTTAACCACACATTCTCGGACAGGGTTTGGTCAAAAGTATTAAGAATTTATACTTCTTAAATTTTCCTCTTTCTTTTGTTTGTTTATGTAATATACATACATATTTGCAGGAGGAATTAAAAGCAATGAATATAATAAAAACAATACGGAATATTTATTTATTTAAAAATACACGCACTAAGAAAATGTATCGACCGTTAAGGTTCAATCAGACGTGCCATAACCATAGCCATAGAAAACAACTGTTCGAATCAAACTTATGGGCAACACTGTGTTTGTGACTCGCCATAATACCATAGCCATCACTATAGATACCAATTGAATTTTGGTTTGGTTATGGCTATGGCATTATAGCTATGACACGTCTAATTTAAGCTTAAAATTCATGATTTTCTTCTTCTTCTAGCAACATACATTGTGTGTTTATTTTATTCAACTTCAGGCAGCTTTGCATTTTTATGTAAATATCTACTACAATTAAAATACAACCATGTGACATACACAACATCTAGATGTTGTTAACCATAATCGCCAAAAGGATCAATGTTGCGTTGTAGCTCGTCCAAATCCATTAGAAGATTTGATGTCAACACCTTCGGCATGCTGCATGCATGGAATGATGTTGGGAAATCTTTCTGGTGTTCTCATTGTTTTCACGCACGGATCAATATAGGACAAGGGTGAGCCTGGGGGAGTTTGTATTGCCCGTTTCTAATTTATATTTTAATTGTAGGTTGCAAAACAAGGCTGACTAATTTCCAAAAAGTATCAATACAAAGTTTGTATACTTTTCCGATGCGGTATTCATATCGTGTACAGATACAAAGTTGCGAAACATTGTAACCATGAGCATCAAGTTTGAAACCGTTGCGCTGATTGCTTGTTTGGTCCGTTCTTAATACTTGTCGACGATGTTTTGGAAGGTTGTGCAATGTCAATGTCTTTTACTATACTTTGTTCGAATATAAAGTAATTGATGTTGTGGGAATCAGCGTATGTCTAAAGAGATTGACCAAATACATTTCATAAACAAAAGTTGCTTAAGCTGCGAAAAGTATTTTATTTATTATATAAATTAATGTTGGTTTGTTGATTATTTATATTGATTTATAGTTTTTTTTTAGCTTCCCGCTACAGGCAGTTACTGGTTTTACTCCGATTTTCGAAACTCGAGCTTTAGCAATCAACCTTATTCACACAAGAAAGAAAATATGCTGTCAATAGTACAAAATTCTTCTTGAGAGAGAGTTGAAAAGTCCCAACTTTTTGGTATTTTATTGACGTGACGTCGATGTTGACAACGTTTGGAGGTGATGGGAAACAATTTTGACTACTTTCGCGATGATGTCCGTATGTATGTATGTGTGATGTCCGTATGTTTGTATGTACATACATTATTTCGCTATTTTTGGAAATCGAGATTTTTGCATTTCTTGATACATTAGATGTTTTTCTATCGAAATATACAAAAAATCGAATTGAAAAACATAACGAGTTAGGGCCTTTCTGTATTAAGGTATGTACGATATGTGTACATATATGTATATATGTATATGTATTTAAACGTTTCATAGCTTAAGATTGGAAGCAAATTTGTCAGATTCAAAAGATGTTGTGCTCACTTAGATATCGTGAAATAGTGAATCTATTGGCTTCGATAGATTTTGAAACTTATCATAAACAAAGTTTTCATATAAAGTCTAAAGTCTTTCTCAAATCGATTTTAGATCTCCATTGACTTTTGTAGACTTTAAAATTATAGTGCAAATTTTACCAAAATTTGTAGCCACATTCTCTACAATGAGGAAATCAAGAAGGAAACGTTTGCGAAACATTTTATCTCAAACAATTAATTTTTGCTCTTGAGCACAACAATACAAGACTAATGCCCGTATGCAAAAACGGTTTTAAAGCATTCTGTTGCCATACAAAATTCGTTTTGCCATACAAAATTTGTTTGTTAAACCAACTTTAAGTTTAACAATCGTTTTTGCATAAGCGGGTAAATCGTTCTCACTACAGGGAACGAAGCAGAAGGCAAACGTTTCGTTTTGCTTATTTTCATACTCTGGAATAAACATATGTACACAAGAACTATAGATTTTCGTGATAAGAGGTGATTGGTTAAATATATTACATGCATACAAATGATTCTTTTATTTATTACTCTGGAATAAATTTACAACTAATTATGTGTGTACTTTTAAACCTATTTTGAATACCAAATGAAAACACATAAAATTCTTAAGTTTTTCGTTGACTTATGGTTCAGCCTCGTATACTAATTTGTGTTATCATAAAAATTACATCAGGTTTTTTTATTTTTGTTACTAAGTTCAAACAAAATGCCTAATAACATCGAATTAATTTTTATAGATAAAACTAAAACAACAAAAATGTATTTATATGTTGAAATTGTTTAAATTTTTTGCCAAATTCTTCTATAAATTAAAATCGACGTGGGAACGTATAACTGTTTCTATTGATATCTTTTGATTTCAATCGTTTGATTTCAGTTACATTCACACACTCAGACTAATGTTAACTTAAAGATATTTGACTTTAAGTTTGCCAATCACTGCCAATGCCCACTCACACACACACACACACATCCCACAACAAACTTGTCTATTTCTGTAATGAAACAAAACGTCAACAAATTAAGAAAATTCGAGCATAAGAAAATTAAACTTGCTCAACAAAGTTGCTGAATATGAACATAAAATCAAGTTCAAAAGAAAATAAATAAAAATGAAAATTATACTTGCGCAATTAAAGTTGCCTAATCTGAAAGGGGCCTAAGTTTGATTTAAAATAAAAGGAAATGAGAAGTTTTCCAGTGTTAAAGTATGAAATAAAATAGTTTAATCCATGTATTTACACAACCCAGGCAGTCGACTGACTCATCTAGAAAATTATTCTTCTCAAGTCGAGCGTCCGGGTTGTGTAAACAGGGCGTTAGCCTGAATCTGTTAAACTTGAGAGCGAGTTATTAACAAAATAATCTGTGCACAGACAAAAATACATACATACATACATAAATATATTCAAATAAAATCATGACCATAAAGTGTAATAAATATAATTAAGATCTTAGTATGTTAATAAAAATAAAAAAACACATAAAATGTTCATTTCATTAATTAACAGATTCATCCATTCAATCAATTCCACATCGACTACACACCATCGCACTTGTAATCCATAAACGGCAGCATGAAACAAATAAATAACTTCTTTTTTTTTAAAGATAAATTGAAAATTTTTTAAAATAAAATCTTAAAAAGAAATGGTAAAATTGTATATGAAAGAAACAACTAAAAACTGAAAAATACTTATTAAGAAAATGCAAGGAAAGAAACTAAATAAATAAATACATAAATAAATAAATTACTTATAAAAAAAGGAAGTGCTTGTTTGATTTAACATTCATTCATTTTCTTTACAAACTAACAAAATATTTACAACTTTGAACAATTTCTCTTGATTATCATTGAAAATATGTTGTTTCAGACACATCTCAAGTATTTTCTTTGTGCGATTAAGTCCGATTTCATTATTAACTTTTTCTCTTTCCTCGTCTTTCCTTTCCATTCCATTAAATTTTTTTTTTTTTAACTTGCTCTTGTGTATAAATATTAAAACTAATGACTCCATTTGAGTGGATTTAAACGAAATAAAAATTCAACAAACAAACAGTTTCAAATCGCAAATAGGAGTCTTTCTTGGTTGCCATTACATTATTTATTCACTTATCAAGGAGTGCAGTGGTAGCAGGGGGAGGGGGGGGGGAACGCGGGAAGACTTCATTCGATTGATACTTTTCGTATTATTGGAACGTAATTGCTCGCTACACATGGGTGTATGCGTCAATGTGTACATATCGCACACTAAATCATAAAGAGTCACAACTCAAAAAATTTTAGATGCTGAGTAGTTGCAAACAACTGTTGCAAGTATGTAACACAAAAAACAAGCGTAATGGCATTTTATGTTCTTCAAGAAGACTATATTGCAAAAGAAATTGTTGCGGTCGCTAGAGATTTGTTCAATTAGCTGTTTTATAAAAAAAAAAAACAAAACCACTTCGGTCATTTTGAGTTGTGACTCTTTATGATTTAGTGTGCGATATGTACAGTATTCGTGTAACAAAAGTATGGACCAAATATGTAAACGATAAGACATGATTTGACGAGACAACATAACATTATTCCCTGTTCTTCCATTCGGAGAAATCGCTTGCAATATTGCAGGTAAAATAAAGTAATTGAAACCAAAATAGCCGACTTCGAAAATACGAAATTCTCCCGCACTTTTTATTTCCATTTTATTCTCAGGAACAAATGAATTCTCTGGTTATTATTTGCCGGAGAATATTTAGAATTGGGCTGAAAATAGTTGTTAAATATTTTTTCTTCTTGATAAAAGTTGTTAAATATTTTTTCTTCTTGATAAAAGTTATTAAATTTTTTAGCTAAAATCTTTAAGAATAGACGATGATGTTGACCTGAACATTAAACATTTATTTTATTATTATTTCATTAGATCTGTAAAAGGATCAGGTGTCCCAGAAGTCTTTTTATTGTTGTTACTGTATTCATAAACGTTTGATGGAATCCAGTTAGTTGATCTGTCTGTCACTCCTTCCGTCTGTCCATTGAATTTCAATTGCTGTCAGTGACGCCACGGTCTTCAACACTAATGATGACAATGGCCAGCTGGTTGTCTGCTTAAATAACTGACGTACGAAACGACAGACTGAATTGAATTGACGCATCTTTGTGTGCGTTATTATTTTTTATTTGTTTGTTAATCGAATAAGAAATTAATAAATTAATTGTATTTAACACAATGTTTGCTCCATTCAGCTCTCCTTAATTTGAAATTCAATTCAATTGTAACTCGTGACTTTTACACTCTGTGAATTTTTAATAAATACAGTCAGTCATTTTCCAGTACATACATACATACATACATTTGTACATATATGCATGTATGTAAGTCCTGTGAAATAGCTCAAATATTGCAAGTTAATTTGTTTATAAAAAAATATAAGATTTCTGTTCTCTGAGGGTCATTTTATAGATTTAAAAAAAAAACTTGCAAAAATATGACAATAAATAGAAAATTACAAATAATTGTTAATACATATAATTTTTTTTTATTCTTTGGATTTAAATTGTTCTTGAAGGATCAACATTCACAAGTTCATGCATTATAGCACGTAACTCATAAATAATGAATGACTACTCCATGGCAAAAGAAAAATAATTTAACCAACAATGATGATTACATTTCTCCAGAGACTCCTGTAAAAAAAAAAACAATTTTTAAATTTAAGCTTGCAAGCAGCCCAGTTTAAATTGCAGGGGCAGCCAGGCAATCTATATGTATATGTATGTATGCATGTATATATTTTTTATTTTTGTATTTTATATTCTCATAATTGTCGACAGACATTTAAAAGTATTGTATCTTTTAGCTGGTTTGTCGTTTTGTAACCGAATTCATAAGATGAAATATGTAAACGGCACAATACATTGACAAAATGCTTGTCATCAAGCTCCTTTATGTGTCCTTGACGTCAAGACATACATAAATGCATCAAACTGATTGAAGCAGCTTCCAATTCATTCATCAAAATCTCTCGTCAGGCATGCCAAAAACCTAATTTTCTTTATTTTACCTCAGTATATAAATACGTTTTTACTTATACCACCATTATGCTTGATGTCATTTTGATAAATGTATAGTCAGTCCTTAAGTTAGATAAACAAATTTTGCCCTTACAATAAAATTTTATTGTCTGTTTTTAAATCAAACGAACGCGAAATTACGCTCCTGCACTTTGTCAAACATTTCTAAAAAATGTGTAGTTGTGTGAGTATTTGTGTGTATGTATGTATGTATGTATATATGTGTGTGAATGCGTAAATTATGATTGAACCAACGTTTCAACTTCTCATTCGATCGATTCGATTGATTGGTTACGTTCAGTCAGTCTTTCAGTTATCCGTCTGCCTGTCTCTCTGTCTGTTTGTCTGTATGCTCATTTTTATTTTCTTTTTTGTTCATCAACATCGTCAACATGATCATCCCGTTCCCATAATGTTTTATTAATGATGATATTTTAGATCCTTTAAGTTAAACTGCAGGCGCGTATTTCGCTTAACGCAAAGATGACAATACAAGCAACAAACAACACAAGTTCGTCATTATTAAAACGCAATGATAACGACAACAACATCATTAATTGGAGATTGTGGCGTAATTTGTGTGTGTGTGTGTTTGTGTGATTTAAACAAAGCAATTATTTCAAATGTCTACTCGTATTCCACAAAATACTACACAAGAATGAAATGTTTTTTTAACGACGGCGATTTAAAATGTATATTAGGTGACAAGATGACAAGCGGGCTGGTCTCATGACTGGGCCACTTTAATCCGTCAACCGATTGCATCTCTGCATCTATACAACAGACAAAACTTTCAATATTTGCAAATTGTATATGGCATCCCCTTTTCTAAAATACTCCTCTTATTTGATTGTTTTTTTTAATGCACACATTTTTATTAAATATTTAAGATTATTTCATTTAATTTTTTAATGGAATCTATAAGAATATTTCAATTATGTATGTGATTAATTGAATCTGGAAAAACATTTCAATTAAGTTTTAATTGAATCTTAAAATAACGGCAATTAAATGTTTACTTAATGTGATGAATTATTTATTTTGAAAAATATCAAAAACAGGTTCAATTAAAACGGTTATGTTAGTTCGACAATTTTCGTGATTGGTTGAAAACTAATTCACCTTATTCCAGTTGTCGACATCGACGTCACTTTAACACAATACCAAAATTGCTCTAAAGAACAATTTTGTGCTACTGAAAATTTATTTCCGTTCCCTAAGGTCTAGAAAATAGCATAAACCTGCCAACAGGAGACAGTTGTTTTCGACACCGGGTACACAAGCTCCAATTTTTTTTGGTATTGTGTTAAAGTGATATTGATGTCGACAACCGGAATAAGGGTAAATAACGTTTTTCGTATAATGTGCATTTTTCGTAATTTAATCTTTTTAAATTCTATCACAGAGTTTTCAAATAAGTTTGTAAACAAAAACTAATTTTGACAATCTGTGGCACATAACAATTGCGTGCGTTATGCTGCCAACTAGTTAAATTCACCAAAATTAAGAAATTATTCTTATATGTGATGAAACCCAATACATTTCAAAATTATTCTCTTGAAAAGATGCTAAAAATTCTTTTGATTTCGGTAATTCTATTATAGAAAATGCAATTGATGTACGAGTACATACTTATTATAAATGTGAAAGTGAGTTGTTGGTGTGTTTGTTTGCTACGCTTTCACACCAAAGCGGCTAATCCGATTTCGAAAATTCTTTAACCAGTGGAAAGCTGCATTGCCAGCGTCAAATAAAGGATATTTTTAATCCTGTTCGGTACCGGTTTTTTATATTTGCTGCTGATATTAACCGAAAAACAAATTTTTGGGATGGTTGGGGTAATTTTCGTTTCGGGTTGGATTGTGTAACCAGTTTTAAAACCGGTTGTTATGTATTTTTTAATCAGATCAACGCGAGCAGAGCCGCGGGTAAAATCTAGTTTTAACATAAATTTATACCAAAAAATTTATTTAGAAAGCATAAAAACGAGAAATGAAATGAAAAAGAGGTCATGAAATTATTGAGCAAAATGTGGTTTCAGATTCCAAAAGTATTTATTTATATTTTAAAATAATTTCAAATTGAACCTGTTAAATTTTGTAATTTTATATTAAATTTTATAAAAAATGATTTGACACGAAATTCATAAACTTTAACTGAAAAAAAAAATACTTTGCTCAATTTAACAAGAAACCCTTTCTATTTAAATAAGTGTCGGTTGCAATGGGACTTATGCCCTAATTCTGTTCGACGAATGTATCGTCTTGTCTATGGACGAAAAAAAGAAGCAGTTTTGATTCCTTAAAACGATTATTATTTATTGTCTATGCTAGAGGTTCGTGTATTTGCTTTATGATTTTGTTCTAAACATTATATCCAACACATATTTTTTCATATATTTTTCAAACTATTTTATAATACTTTAATTTTTTCATATATTTTTCAAACTATTGTATAATACTTTAATTGAATTTTTATGTTTTAAAAACATGGCAATAATATTTATATTTTTCATTGTCAAAGACAACAACCATTTTTGAAGAAAATAATTTAGAGACTTCAAAGACAAGAACTCAGAAGCATTTTCAAACAAGAACGTCCTAATTCTTCTTACTGAATTAGGGCATTAATCTTTATTGTAACGACTGCCGTTGTTGGTGTTTCCAAGTGTCTTGCAACAATTTCACTTCATTGAATTCCAAATGATGCCATTCATCTTTGCAATGACTGCAGACGGTCATTGAAAATGCGAATTGTTTGTTAATCAATAATTGTTTTGTTTTTATTATTTTATGTACAACTTTTCTTTCTCCCATTCATGTGTTGTACTTCATGAGGAGGACTACAATGATGACGATGATGGTCTGTCATTATTTAATTGCTTTGAGCCAAATGACAAAAATAATTTTAATTGGCCCTAATAAATGCCACACTAAAATTGTTTTCTATAAAACATGAAATTGAACAATTTCTGTTCCATGTTTTTTTTCCTTCCTCTTTCTCCCAATGAATGAAATAAGTTTTTGCAAGTAATTTCGAAATTTCTTAAGGCGAGTGTGGAATCTGTTCTGTCTTTCAAAATTTTCCGACAAAATGTATTGCAATTTTTAATATAATACGAATATTATACTAATCAGGCGTATTGTAAACTTCTGCGACAATAATTACAAAACTATAACAGAGCAAAGAGGTTGCAGGTGAAGTAAAAATTTAACAAAAATCTCAGATGTTCAGGAGTTGAAAGAAAACTGTTGATATTAGGTGTGTTCGAGTACTTTTCCAGTAAAATCCAGTAACTAACTAAATACTCGTACTGAATAATATAGAGAAATTACTCTCATGCAAAACGTTTGCATATAAATATAGTGAAATCCAGTGAAGTATGTATGTATATGCAACAGCTGATTGCTTATAATTTTTGGCTCTAAAAAATTATACATATAATGCAAAATATTTACAAAATTATATACATATACATATATATGTATATGCAAAAAAAAATATTATACGCATTAATGTTCTGCACAAGACCATTTATAAGACCTTTCAGGACATGCGACATTTTTCAAACGCTTTACTACAGCGAAATATTCTAAAACAAACGCTAATAAACAACACTGTTGGCAAGTTTTTTTTTCAGTTGTTTATCTTGCAAACAGTGTTGTTTAGCGTTTGTTTTAGAATATTTCGCTGTAGTAAAGCGTTTGAAAAATGTCGCATGTCTTGAAAGGTCTTATAGATGGTCTTGTGCAGGATTTTAATACAAATAAACAAAATTTCCACTACAGTAATATATTCACTTTATTTACGTTTAAAAACAATCGGACATGTTCTGCTTTCACATGAAATTAAATCGTTCGTAATTGCCACATTATAAAGACATATCTCCAACAACAACTGTATGGCAATTCCGCACATTTTAATTTTACGTGGAATATAGAACGTACCCAGATATATTTCTGGCTTCAAACTTCAAAATATGAAGAGCAAACTATAAAATAAACATGTCTCAGCGTTTTGGAATTTTACTTTTTCAAATTTAGTTTAAAGTTCCCTTCCCTCTTGCACATTGTTATGATGCTGATCGGCATAGGAAACCTCAGGAAGTCTTAGTTGTGTAGGATCTGTTTCATTTGGTCCATTTTTGTGGTCATAGTAGTAGTTCAACTGTATCAATTACCATTTACTACTTCTGAAAATAAATATCTGAAGCGCGTTAGATTTTTCGACGTGAAATTCAGGCAGAAGTTAGTACCAAGTTTAATCATGACTTTGCAGCTTTACTACTCCATAGTAAGTACGAGTATATGGCTTTAAATTCAACCGCCTACTTGACTTGTCCATTTTCTTTTGTTGTAAAATAATAACAATTTTCAATATTTTTTTTTTCATATAAAAACATTTATTCTATAAAAGTTTATTTTTAAAAATATAAAAATATAATAAAATATATTTTTGTATATGTGTATATATGCTTGTATATGAATAATTGCTTTTGTTCTGTTCCTAATTGATCTTGTTGGTTTTTGTATAATCTTTTTGTTGGTTCATTTTTTATTGTTAAAATTAAGTTACAACTTAGACTTAAAGGATACAAAAAATAATGTCAAATAGAAATTGTTTAAGAAAAATTCTTACAATCAAAAAAAGAAAAAAAAGAAGAGAAAGAACAAAAGAAGGAAATTTTGAGAAAAGTGCTTTGAAATTTCTTTAAAATAAATTATTGGAATTACTTGCAATATGTATGATTGTTTTGTTTGCTATTTTTTTTATTATATATGAAAAAAATATTCTTTATTATTTTGTTTATTGATAAACATAAGTGAGTATAAAAAAAAATTAAGAAATATGAGTTTTAAAATAAACGGCAAGATTTTTGTTTTTTATCTTTATTTAAATGTAATTAATAAGAAAATTAACTTATTTAAAGAAAACAGTACAACTATTCTATTAAATTAAATAATAAAAATAAGAGAATAAAATTTACAAAGTAAAACTTTCAAAGAATATTTTAAATATTTATTTAAAAAAAATTATAGATAAAAAAGAAAAAAAATTTTCTACGAAAATGGGGAAGCCGTTCGAAATATTTAAAATTTTTCAAAAAAAAACATTATGGAAGTTGCTTTTAATTTAAATATAAAATAGTTTATTTACAAATTATCAATGTTGCCAAGAATGTTTTTTTTTTTTGAAACAAGTGTTCCTTTCATTTTGCTCTCTTTGAATTTTATTAAGTAACAACTGGGTTGAGTTTGATCAAAATGTCTCTTTTTTTTTGCTATTCATATTGGATTTCAATCTGTGTTTTTAACAGCAAATGCACTTGGTTCACTTTGTTTTCTTAAATTTTATTAAATAAAACTTAATAATAATAATTTTTATATTAATTAGTATTATTGCATTTCTCTTAAATGAGCGATTTTATTAATATTTTTTCTCTTTTTGTTGAATATAAGCGCGACCACTAAAGATGTTTATGTTTTGAAAGCTTTTTTTTTTTTAGCAAAAGTTTTATTAATTTAAAAGGCTGTCTGTCGAGGGACTTAATCACAATTATAACTTCAATGTATTAATTAGACTTTAAAGTGATTTTTGCGGAAAAATTATGCCACAGCAAATAATCGAAAGTAGTCGTTCATTAAGCCTATTTCATGAAATATTTAATTAGTTGGCCATTGGCCTAGACGAATGAGAGTGTTGAAGAGAGGAGGGGGGGGGGCAGAGAGAGTTCAATTTATAATTGAGATCCGTTTTATGTTTGTTTTGTAATAATAATAAAAAAAGCCAGAAAAACGATACAAATAATTTTATTGTAAATTAATTTCGCTTTATTATTGTAAAAAATAAAAAGAATGTTTTCTAAAAATTAAACTATTTGTAAGTTTGTGTACACATTTTTTTCTTGTAAATATGTCGTCGGGTGGTTATTGGTCTGCGGCAGTAATAATTTATTTTTAATATACTGTGCGGCAAACCAGTAAACACCCGACGATGTACTTATGTATGTATGTACATAAGTATGCATGCACATATCCATACATAAATCTAAATATTAGTAAATAAAGTTAAGGGAGTTAGAAGAGACTTGGAGTAGTATTAGAAAAAAGGGAACCCACCCCTCTTACTCAACGCAACCTTATATCGTATTGAATCTAAATTTAAAAAAAATTATATATTCGTTTTTTTTTGCGTTTTTTTGTGTTTTAAAACAATAACAATTTTTTTCATTAGCAATTAGTTTAGATTTAAAATTAATTAAGTGTTTGTTTGTATTTAAATAATTTAAAAGTTAAGAGTATTTTATATTTCACTTACTCTACCCAGGTCAGATATTTAACATGAAAGAAGAAAGAAAAAGAAATTGAACAGAAATTGGACAGAATGATAACAGATCCATTTAACATTCATTAACTGACTGATTAACTGACTGACTGACTGACTGACTGACTGAGTGAGTGAGTGAGTAGAACTTTGTCAAAGCATTTAAGCATTTAATTTTTAATATTAATTTTTGTTTTCTTTTTCATAATCAACAATTTGATCAAAATGATGTACGATGTACATGCAGTAAGCAAGAGCATTTTATTTTTATTTATATTTTTATTATTTATTTTTTTTTTTAATATGTTTATGAATCATGATACTATTGGCACTTACAGAATGGGTCATACAAAAATTATATACTATATGTATACATACATACATATACAATGTAGTATTATAGAAAAATAAAAAAAAAATAAAGAAAACTACTTTAGAAAACACATACAGACTTGTGAATGTGTTTGCTTGTGGTTGAGTGTGTGTGTGTGTGTGTGTAATAAATTTTTTTATATTTTTAATTGTTCACTTTTTGTTCGCATTATATTATAGAGAATTGTTTAAGTATGTAAATTTAAAATTAAAACAAGAATATATAAAACATTAAAAATAGCAATAAAAAAAATCTCATTTATAAATATTTTGTTTAATGATTTAATTAATTACTTACTAACTAATTATGTATAGTATATTTTGTTTATAAATACATACATACATATGTATGTATGTATGTATGTATGTGTAAATTACGCGTTTGTTTTTCTTTTTGCTTTGTTGGCTGTTTGTTGTTGCATTTTAAGTTGTTGTAACCTTTAGATTGTTTGTGCATTAATTTTGAGTCCGTCAGTAAGTGTCATTGTATGTGTGTGTGTGTGTGTGTTTAGGAGGCTGTTAAAAACCACTCTGCAACTGCTGCTTTTGCTGCTGCCTCTACCTCTGCCTCTGCTTCTGTTTCTGCTGCTTCCATCGAATTGTACATTTGTTGTTTGTTTAAATGATTATTAAATTGAGTTTTATATTTTCAATAGCATTAGCATTATCATTATTATCATTATTATCATTATTATCATTATTATCATTATTACTAGTACTATATTTGTATGGCTATATACACAAAAGAATAATATCCATCTATCGAATTAATCAATCTAGGCAATCCATAAGATAAATTTAGATAATTTCCTTTAGCACATCATTCATTAGCTGGTAACGAATTAATGCTCCTTTTTCAGCAAGTCTCATAATTGGGTTAATTATTAATATTTAATTTCTTGAGCGTTCCAACATCAGTGATTTGGCAATTCCGTTAACGTAATATCGTACAACTCCTCTTCCAGCTGCTGCACCTCTAAAAGGAAAATGTCTTCGTTGCAATAATATGAAATCATATCGTCATCAATTTTCGCAGTAATCCTAAAATAAGAACAATTAGGAAATGAAATTATTAAAAAGTTCAGTTTAAACAAGTTTTAAAAGTTTTTTTCTTCTGGGAAATAGTTTGTTTATCATTTTCTTTTTGGGGTCATCAAAAGAGAGACAGAAAGAGACATAGTACATATTTAAATTTTCTCTCAACTATTGTGTTTTTTGGTGGGTGTAAGAAGTTAACAAAGATGATTTGTGATTCTGGGTTTTCATGACAAAACCAAACTGAACATGCATTTTCTAACTACAACATTTTCCATTTCATACATAGACTTTTTTTATTGTTAGAATTTACAAAAGTTAGTCAGTCGTCTTGTTAGAGAGTATTATTAATTTTATTAGTTGATTAATGAGTTAGTTCTGTTACTTACCCCTTTTTATTTGTTCGATAAATATTATTTATACTCGTTGTCGATATTTTATATTTATTTTCAATCTGCAATTGAGAAAATGAAAGAAAGAAAAACAAAATTGATGATGCGTTTTTAAGTGTTTTTTTGTTGTTTGTAAATTTTGTTTCATGGTTTTTTTCCTGGGGAGCTTTTTCCCCCAAAAAATAGTTTAACAATAACAAAAACATTTCTTTTTCTTTTTTTTTACAAAAACTCATAATTTAATTTTGCAAACCAATGAATGAATGTTTGTTTTTAAATCTTTAAATCTTTTTTTTTTTGACAAATGTTTCCAATAATAATTTTTTTTCTATTTACTGGCCAATTGTCATAAGTTTTCTTTTTTTGTTTGAGATTAATTTATGCTTAAATATCATGCTCCACAATTATGTATATGAAAGTATATTACCGAGAAAATCAAGACGTTGTTTAATTTAAAGAAGCGTTCTTTGTTTTTTCTTAGTAGAGCATTTCGATTAAATAAATTTATTTCCGATCAATTGACAATTATGTAACTCCAATTCGTATTTAATGTGTTTCAGTGTTAACAAGTATTTGTTTTTGCACAAGTGTTCAGATGTTGTAGAGTGATGATAATGAAATTAAAACTATTATTATGGCAAATAAAGAGACGCATGGAAAGCACAAACTTCAAATTTAGTAATTCAATATTTTTGAAAAAAATTTAAAAAATGTTCATACATGAAATACCGCAGCATATTTATTTGACATAAAGTCTTTATTTATTTAATTTGAAAATTTGGCTGGCTCTTATGGTTAAGCAATTGTCTATATGCATTTCGTTCCCGCTTTTGTTGGCTAAATTTAAAAATTTTTGGCTTAAAGTCTACTGATGAATTCCAAAACCGGCAACGAAATGCATATAGACAATTGCTTAACCATAAAAACCAGTCAAATTTGCAAATTAAATATAAAATTTTCAAATTAAATATAAAATAATTTAACTCAAACTAAAAAATATTTTCTAAGTTAATTTGGGGTTGCTTGACCGAACGAATATGATATTCAATTATTTTTCCAAAAAATGTTTTAGAGACATTCGCTTAAACCGAGTTTTTTACGTGTAGAATGGCCGTATACGTTATGAACAATATTTATTGCGTATACTCTAGATACAAATTATTTTTCATGAAAATTGAAATTCAGATGCTTGCAATAAATTTGTTGAAGATTTCTGATTTTTGAAAAAAAAAATATTTTTCTTTTAATTTTACATGCGAGGGCGGCCCAAGAATTTCAGGTATCATTAATTGAAAAGACAACACTGCTACTGTCATAATTATGCAACTTTCACATGACCCCTGTCAAAATTTTCAACAATCATAGCAACAAACATACATTTGTAATTGTATATTTTGTGTGCGCTTATTCTGGAATGTAATAATATTGCAGACATGTTGCTGCATGTGAAACAAACAATGTAATGTCCACCTGGATTCTAAAATTAGACGCTTAGTTATCAAACTGTAGTCCCTAATATGTTGGGAAAAGTATATGAAAATTGCGAAGCACTGCAAAACAAACAAACAACTCCATGGGTACAAACCATTGAATGATTATATGTAAATACCATAAACCTAATTCATAAAAAATACTTTTGATTCACCAGAGGTTTGTAAAACAGTTTTTCATACAAAATTTTTTTCAAAGGCCCTTATTATGCGTTGCATTCGATTTTCGATCTTCGCTGGCTATCGAACACTGAAAATCGAATGTTTAGTTCATATTTTGAGCATCGAAAATTCGTTGAGCAAAGAATTTTTAAATCGAACAGCATCTAGCTTTCGATGAAGTAGTTTAGTATAAAAAATTATTATAAACTACATATTGTTCTTTAGTTGTTATTTATTTATTTATTTATTATTGTTTATTTTATTGTTGCAAATTTTAAAAATCACTTTGAGTGATATTCACGATAAGGACATTCTTTGTCGACTGCTCGCCATAATACCAAATGAATTTGCGTTCGAACAGTTTGAAAGTTTCGACTGAAAGTTTGCTCATACTAAGGGCCAAAATTATTTTTTATAACTAAAGCAGTATACGAGTATGTACATATGTATGTATATTTGTTTTATTTTTTATTTATTTAGAGTTAAATGTTTTGCCTGCCACAAAAAAGCGACTTCATCGATTATGAGTCTAGACACATTGTTTGCGGTGCGGTGCGATTTCTCGTTGCGGGAGAGAAAAATAAACATAATACAACGGAAGACGGCGAAAGCAATACTTGTCATTGTTTGTTTAAATTTTTATTAATTTTTTTTTGTGCATACATTTTTATATAAAATTTACTCTTTGTTTAATATTTTGTAATGGCAGTAACTAAAAACAAAAATTTATTAACATTTTTTTAAACTTTTATATTTTATGGCAAACATTTTTGAATTTCAAAATCATGTTTTTTGTTCACAATAATGTTGTGAACACCTCCAATTATTCAAAAACTATGGCAACATCAGAAAGAGAAAGAGAGTCAAAATTGAGAGAATAAAAAAGTCCGCAGAGAAAATAAAATAGATTTTAATTTTATACCGTTCCGCACTGCGGTTTTTTACTTCAAAATCGTATGAAAAACCGCATCGCATGTATTGTGTTCAGACTCTATCACAAGTAATATTTATTTAATTTTATTTGAATTCCCTGCAGTTATTAAAACTTTGAAGCACAAACCAACTGGCGTTAATTTGTTATTTGAATTCGTTTTTACTTTCTAGGCAACACCCGTTATAAACAAACAACTGCATAGATAAAAAGTTATTAAGTAATTCATACTTAATGTTTTAAATCTAGATGGACAGTTTAATTAGTTTAATTCGGTCCGCAGAGAAAATAAAATAGATTTTAATTTTATACCGTTCCGCACTGCGGTTTTTTACTTCAAAATCGTATGAAAAACCGCATCGCATGTATTGTGTTCAGACTCTATCACAAGTAATATTTATTTAATTTTATTTGAATTCCCTGCAGTTATTAAAACTTTGAAGCACAAACCAACTGGCGTTAATTTGTTATTTGAATTCGTTTTTACTTTCTAGGCAACACCCGTTATAAACAAACAACTGCATAGATAAAAAGTTATTAAGTAATTCATACTTAATGTTTTAAATCTAGATGGACAGTTTAATTAGTTTAATTCGGTTTTTTTTGCTACTTTAAATTTTTTTAATATTTTTCAATTAATCATGTGTCCACACATCTTGTATACTTTTGGTGTGTGCAAGGAGTGAATTGTATGTGTGTGTGTGTGTATGTGTATGTAGATATGTGTGTGAGTTGGTAATGGATCAAAGTAGTAGCAGTTGATTTCCTAATTCTTACTCAATCGTGATAAAACACGCAAATGGGAGTGAGTTCAGGCGGCATACATATACATACACACATACATACATACATACATACATCTCGTTGGTCACAAGTTATAAGGGCCCTAACTCGGTATTTTCACGAAATTGAGTTTTTCAGTGATTCCAGTAAATTTCAATCAAATACACCTCGTCACAAAAATTCATTGCAATAGTGTGAAAAATAACGCTTTTAGAAGCAGTTGTACATGCTTATTATTATGTTTTTAGCTTCTCCTGTAAAGTTACAGTTCTTTGAGTTAGGGCCTTTCTGCTTGTGACCAACGATATGTACATACATATGTGCGTATGCATGTAAATATATTTTATTAATAATAAATTTTCAATTATAATATTTTGAATTGTGTTGCAAGGTTCGTTCGTGTCAAAGTGATGAGATATTTTTCTTGTACACTATCAAAGCAGTAGTTGTCCAATATAGGGTCTGTTCGGAAATGCATCAGTGTGATGTAAATGGAAATGAGAGATGAGATACAAACATGGATGCTACCAAAAAAAGAGATTATCAGCGGACTTGTATTGTGTTGTAAATTAAAGTTTTTTCGTATAGTGCAGAGCATTGATGCACTTCCGAACAGGCCAATACTTCAAAACATTGATAAGAGCAGTCGGTATATTTTTCTTTAAGATATTCATCAGAGATTCAATAGCATACACTAAATCGAACATTACAAACGATTGGTTATTGAGTCGCTTTTAATAACAAAAATAACGAGCTTCTAACAATGGAAAATATATGTAAATGTATGTATACGGTTCTCGACCTTTTAAGGGGGTTAAAACTTCCCCTCTATTATTAATCACCCAACTACCCCTCATAACTCTAGTTTTTGGCTCTATTCTAACAAATCGGCCAAAGCATACATAACAAAAATGATAAAGGCGGGGATGAAATATTCGATAGGAAATTTGCTTGACTTTTAAAAAGTATGTATGTACTCATTCACCTAAATACGTTCTCTTTTTTATTTAATTATTTAGTTTAATTTAATTGTTTGTTTAATATACATACATACATACGATTGAATTAATTAGAAATACATACGTACAGTAAATGTGTTTGTTTGTTTGTTTGTTTGTTTGTTGGTATATTTTTCTGAAATGTCTGAAATGATTTTGAGCGACAGTTATTCACCTGTTTGGCTTGCATGTTGATGGTATTGGTGGTGATAGTTATTGGTCATAGTGATGGTAGTGGGGTGGTGGTGGTGGTGGTGGTGGTGGTGGTGGTGGTGACAATGGCTTCATAATGATTTAATTTTGATTAATTTGGTTGGTTACATTGGATTAAGATTTAGTTTAAGATTAAGATAAGTTACATTGAGAATGAGACCCTGATTACAAGATACTTTTTGTTGTTGTGGTTGTTTCTTTTTTTTTTTTTTGTTTTAAATTAGATATTTTATGAGAGAAGTCGTTCATACATTTTGGCTTTTCTGTTATTGTTTGAGCATTTTTGACAATTTGATACGGGGGCCAATTCGAAACCAAAATGAATGGAACAAAGGTTAATTGTTGTGTAAAGAGAATCACATTTTCTTGCGTTAAGTTGTATTAATTGGCGATGAGTTGTATTTTTTGGTTTTTAATAATTAAATTAATTACAGATAATTTTCATTGAGGTATTTTAATTCTTTTGTATAATAAAGTTATGAGTTTCTGTGTTTGTTTTTGATTTGATTTGTTTTTATATACTGCCAAACTATTAATGAGGTTTTGTTTGTTTGTTTTTTTTTTAAGTTTTGGAAGGGGGTGATTTTTTTTTTTTTGGTAGGGGAATGGGATGGGAGGGAGCAAGGAGTAAAGGGGAATAGTGTTGGTATGCAATTGAGTACTTACCGCATTCAAAAGGCCGATGGTGGTGGGTGGCACAACATGTAGGGGTGTGTATACGTCTTCATTTTCTTGTCTCACATACAACATGACACGTTCGCTGGTGGGTGGTGTCATGCGACCACGTTTCAGAGGAGGACCGAATTCACCCATAGCTAAACTTTGATCTAAGATGTGATCTTTTTTGTCACTGCAGTTTACGTAGACGAAGGTGAAAAGAAAGAAAGAAGAAGAAAAACAAAAGCAAAAATATTTAATAGTTTTCACGCCAAGTTAAAAGAGAAAATATTGAGAGGAAGTGCACATTGAAGTGCTTTGGTTGGTGGATTTTTACAATATACTCACGTCTGCATGTCGGGCGGAAAGTGATTGTGAAATTTCAATGTTGGCGTTGCTACCTTTTGTCCGTGTAAGAGGAAGGGCGAGGCACCTTTTAAATCTGGAGCTCCATCAGACTCATGGCCATAGAAGCCCTGCGAAGAATTACCAAACGTATTGTTATTATTATGATACACGTCATGATATTGTGTCGTTAGAGTTGTTAAATGTTGTGGAGAAGTTGTATTGGTAGTGGTAGTAGTATGATTTGATGGTTGTATTATAACAGATGTTGTGGAGGAAGTAGTAGTAGGCAATGTGCTAGTGGTAGTATTTGAATGCATTGGAATTCTTACCTTATCCAAATCGTCGGCTGGTGAAAATAGTACCGGCGGCTTGGTAAGATCCTGCATTGTATAAAATTCAGAACGATCTGTAACCGGATGATAAAGTTCATCTAATTTTTTACGTCCCGTAGCAGTCATTTTACGTTTGGCAGCGCGACGTTCTTCATCACGAGTCTTACGTTCGGCACCCTAAAAAAAAATTTAATAGAAAAGAACAGAATATGAATAGATTTGATTATTGCATGATTCACATTCTTTCTTTTTTTTTTACTAAATTTAAAAATATCATAGCGAAACCACAATTTGCAGGCAATTAACATTTTTGTTGTGAGGTAAAACAAATTAGATATTATCAGCTGTTTCTGATATGAAACCTTGCAAAATAAATTCCCGCTTTGCTTTGTTTCAGAAAGAGAAGGTTTTCGTCAAATTTCTTCTTGTCAAAATTGTATCTTTTTAATATTTTCCATGTCATCTTCTGCTACATTTGTACATAAGCAAGATCAAAAAAGTGTCTGCACACGCTTGTTACAAAAATAGGTGTTCATAATGTACTCGTACATAGATACAGCATAATAGGAGTTGTAGTAAGCAATACTTTTTGAGGGAGTTTCTTAGTCTGGAAACTTCCAGGGTACACGATACTTTAACGGTACCTTCAATGGAATATGAGAAAAAAATTCGAAGCTGAATTTAGTTAATTTTTTAAATTCTGCAAATTACATTAAGTTAAGTTGTTGGAAAAAATAGGAGCGCGAAAAAATATTTTTAATAAAATTTTAATTGTTTTAGGAATAATATGGTTGAGGTTATGTCGCGGCTTAAGCAATCTGCCCATATGGGGAACGTAAAAAATGCCGTCAAATAAAAAGTATTTATGGAGCTCTATTCAAGATGGATAGCAGCATAGGCGTAGAAGGACATTGGGGGGGGGGCATTTATTCCTCCCCAAAAAATGCTTTTGCGACCCCCAAGGATTTATTAAAAATTCCCTGTTATTATAACTATATGTATTTTAATATTGCTCATGAAAATCAGGAGTCGTGAAGCCCCCATTCCAGAAAATAATTTTAGTTCCGCGTAGGAGAAAATTCCATCGAAACGATGTCAGGACCTTATACAACCATACAATGACGCTAGGCTTTAGTAGTGAGTTAAAACTACATTATGCGCCCATTTTTAATGCCAAATTATAATGGAGGAACTCGTTAAGACCACGTTTAATTTTGCCACTTATGCTAACTGACATGAGGTTTTACCTTATACGAGTACATAAGGCCGATAAATTTAATAAAAAAAAAAATGAACGACTCACTCAGTCATTAGTTAAATATGATGCAAAAGAACTAAATAAAACTATTTTCTTTTTTATTTTTAAAGGCTTTTAGGGCTCTGCTGGGAATCACGAGCTTTCAAATCACACGTGGTTTTAAGAACCACAAGTGTGATTTCTGCTGTTTCTGTTAAGTTAAGTAAAGTTTTGAGTGAATAACAACTTTTTTGTAGTTTCAAATCACTTCCAAAAAATTAGATTTTCAGAAGAGGCTTGTAACAAACAATACTTCTATTTTTTTAACACCACTGTATGTATGTATGTATGTATGCGTGTTAGACAGTAACAGCAGCAAAATTTACAATTAAATATTTATTCGTGTTTTACGTTTCACGTGCCATGTTTTCCGATTCTTACTTTTCGTTAAGCAAACTGCTGCCAACACAATAGAAAAACTTCTAAGAGAAATATGTTTGCTTTGTGATCAGACTTATTGTACACATTTGTTGGTTGAATCTAGTCCAGCCTTGACTGTTAATATCCTTTATAATTCGATGCGTTTCACCGCACTTAACATTTATGCTGTTGGCCACATCACAAAAGATATTTCAAGCGGAAATGCACAAGTGGAAGCATTTATTTGCAACTGCAAATACATTGAAGTAGACATCCATCTAAAGATATGCTACGGACATCAAAATTAAGTAAAATTGCAACATAAAGTTCAAATAAAAGTATATACACACACACTGCAGGTAGACAGAGAGACGCACAGACGGACAGACATATCGACAGACAACAGTGAGGAATCAGGAGCGAGAAAATATCAAGATGAAACTGAAATTATACAAGTACATACATTTGCAGAAATGGGATGAATGGAATCTAATTCATCTGCATAACGCCACAATAAATCTAAGACAAAACACACAATTTGAGATGTTCATTAGCAAAAGCATACAACAAGTGTGTATCAAAGATGTTTGGAACGTCTGTTACTTGAACGAGTGAACGAACGAACGGTGGCTGCAGATGACATGCCAACAATTATTATTCTCTGCTTCTCCGGTTCTAGAGTATTAGCGACTGGTCGACAGGCCGCCTCACGTGTAAGCCAACCATTAAAAATTTCCAATGCTTTAAGAGCTCTTGAAATCATATTTTTTTTACTTTTTTGTATATAGAAACAGAATTTATTGCAGCTGTCTTAAAGTAGATTTCAGTTTCCTTTCTTTTCTTTGTTTGTTGCTCTTTGCACTTCTTAATCTGGCAAACACCAACGCCTTGTTTATAACATTTTTTATACGCGATTGTAGAATTCTTTTTGCATTTTAGATTAAGCTCTAATAATACATGAATAATTGCTAATGAAGCGTTTAATAGAGTCGACTTTAGTTGCATTTCTTTATTTCAGTTTTCTTTTTTTTTTTATTTAACTTTAAGCAAGTGCGAATTCTATTACGTGGAACGGAGCAGATAAACAGTTTTCAAAGCAAGAAGAGAAATGGATGTTAGACTTTGCCAGCTATAAATTTTCCATAGATATTTTCTTGCTAAACAATTGATGTATGGCGGACTGAATTTTCAACTACTTACACACACACACACACACACACACACACACACATACATACACACAATCGTAGATTTAATAAATTTCCTTCTTTTGTTTTACAATGCATTTTGATTGTGTGTGTGTGTGTGTGTGTGTGTGTTTGAGTATAAGTTAACGGTAAACATTTTACTGCTGCCACTATCCGTAATCGATCGTTAAAAAAAGTAGAATAAGAAGAAGAAGAAATAACAAAGATTTTAGTTAAGCTACGGAAGCTTTGTTTCACCAACCAACCCAACTCATACACACATACATACACACATCCTGCCTTCCATTTGTCGTCGTCGTATTCGCACATTTTGCAAATTATTTTCTATTGTTGTTGTCGTCTTTGTGTCTTTCTCGCTTAACGTATGCGAAATTTTAACATATGAAATTTATAGCCTCGTGCAATCGAGAGCGATCGGGAATAGTAAATGATCTGACACGCATCTCTGATTTTCCTTTATTCTCCTCTTGCTCACATTAATTTTATTTTTATTTTTTATTTTTGCATGCATTAACATGCATGAACAAAACTTAAGAAGAAGAGATTCTGTTTCATATATTTTCACAATACTTGTGTATATGTGTATGTATTTTCAATGCTTGTGTCTGGCATATTCGACTATCTATCCAAAGCTATAAATTTCTAAATGTTTGAGAACATCGAATATAGATTATTAAGATCAGATACAACTAAACGAATATGAACTGGAGGAAAACGAAAATAAATCTTAGCTTTGATTTTGGAAGGTTTCCAATCTAAAAATGCCAGACAATAACTACACGCAGATTACGACAGAGGGGCATTGATTTCGGTCGAACGTTTTAAAATATGCATACATACATATGTACATACCAGAGATCTGCATGATTACGAATCAAACGGCATAATTTTGCCTTTTTGAAAAATAAATATTTAAATAGCACTTAACATCAAAAAATGAAAGTTGCTAATACATGATTCATATTCACAAGACTATTCTTAATAAATCCATGTTCTTGCTTGCAAGTTCTGTTTATTCATATGATTCACAAAAGCCGTGAAGCAGTATGATTGTTTTGAATACTTCTTGAAAAACCTTATTCTTATTATTTCTGAATTCATTATGTTAAATTTTCTTCAAACACTTTTCAAAAGTTCATTAAATTTATTTTAAAAATGTTTGAAAACATATGATAACTTAAGATTTCATCTGTCCACCGTGCTTTTGTGAGTAATTTGATTATTATTATAGAAAACAATCAAACAACAGTAAGAAGTTTTTATTTACATTTGCAAACAGTAGGTACTTAAAAAAAAAGAGTTAGTTAATGACAGTCAGCTGTTAGAGACTTAACACTGCAAGTAACATCATTAGTATATAACAGGGATCGCAAATAACGATTATTTTCCAAATTTAAAGTAAAAAAAATCACAATAATAGAGACGTTCTACGTGCACAAGGAATATACCAAGATACTCCATGTTACATGGACTACCGATAGATACAATGATTTTTATTTTTTTGATTTTTATTTATTCCTCACAAAATAACTCTTATTTTGTGACTTTTATTTATTCCTCAGAAAATAACAGTTATTTCTTGATTTTTATTTATCCCTCACAGAATAAGAGTTATTTTGTGACTTTTATTTATTCCTCACAAAATAACAGTTAATTTTTGATTTTTATTTTTTTGCTCAAAAAAATTTTAACTTTTAAAATTAATAAATAATAAAAAAGTAAATTTAATTTAACATATAAGAGTTTTTTTTAAAGACTCTGGCGATAAATTCAATTTTAAATCGGTTAATATTCATTTTAACGCAAAAATTACGCTTTCTACATTTTAAAAGTTAAGCAAAAAAATAAAAATCAAACAGTAACTGTTATTTTGTGAGGAATAAATAAAAGTCACAAAATAACTGTTATTTTGTGAGGGATAAATAAAAATCAAGAAATAACTGTTATTTTCTGAGGAATAAATAAAAGTCACAAAATAAGAGTTATTTTGTGAGGGATAAATAAAAATCAAGAAATAATGATTAAAAAGTGATTTTTAAAATAAAAATTATAACCGTTACGATCCCTGGTATATAATGATGTTAAAAAAGAAAACAAGAGCATTGTAAATAGTATGAGTGAACAGCAATAGTGAATCAACTCATTCAGTTCTCTGATACATACATACATACATATGCATACATACTATTTTTAAAATTTGTTGTGCTGCATGTGAGATTTTCAAGAAATTGTACGTACATACATACATACATATCGATGGTCACAAGTAGAAAGGCCCTAACTCGTATTTTCACAAAATTTAATTTTTCGGCGATTCCAGTACATTTCACACAAACGCACTTCATCACAAAAAGTTATTGCAATAGTGTAAAAAATAACACTTTTAAAAGCAGTTGTATTATTATGTTTTTGCCTTCTCCTGTAAAGTTACAGTTATTTGAGTTAGGGCCTTTGTACTTGTAACCAACGATATGTACATTTAAGACTCAAAGTCAGTCTTTGTTAAAAATTTTGGCAAACATTTCTGAAAATTTCATCGATTTTTTCTTGAATATCGTATAATAAATAATTTTGCATATCGTCACCTTAAATGCAAACGGACGTAAAAACACAAAAATTCGAAATCGAGTTTTTTATTGATTTATCAATCAAACTACATACATACATACATGTTCACACAAAAATTTTAGACCTCTGCGATCAAAAATGACGATTTTATTAAAAAAATTCAAAAGGACGTAATTACGAATGATTCTATTTTTTATTGCAATGAACGTAACTAACATAAAAGCTTAAATATATATAAAAAGGAAATAAATTATTAAAAACATATACATACATATGTATCCATACTACAAGTAAATTTCGAAGAAAATTTTCAAGAACACTTTATTATTATTGATTGTGAAACGTTTTTCGTTTCTCCTGTAAAAAATATAAAAGTGCAGTTACGTCCGTTTGCATTTAAGGTGACGATATGTATGTATGTAAGTGTATTTTTGCTGGCCTTGTTTATTTTGTTTTTTTTACACTTTTTTTGAGGGCGACAAATTTTGTAGGTGGTTTTACGAGGGCCGATCTGCAGGCATGTGCACGGGCCACAGGTTGCGGATAGTGAAAGACCTTTAGATACAAATGTTAGCTACGAATAAGGGCTTTGCACAAATAAGTTGTCCCGGCCAATTAGCGGGTGTAAGCAGTTTATGCTATACTGTCATAAACAAACTTGTACAAAACGTTACAAAAATTAAAATCCTAATTTATTTTAGCGTATACGAACTAGTACGTAACAGCAAGATATACTTTGTGTAAATAAAAGTCTTTTAGTAATTTTTTAATTAAAAAAAATTAATTTATAAATGTTTGTTTGTTGTGATTGTGGGATAGTTTTATTTAAATTTTATAATTTATTTAATTTTACCACCTTTGCAGCAACAGAAACTTTTGTGGTTGACATATAATTTGGCAACTGTAGTTAATTGCTGTTGGGTGTCAGTTGCCATACCCCAGTAAAAAAAATTGGAAGTCATTCCAAAGTAACTACATTTTCATTGCTTCCAAAAAATCGATATTTTTAATTTGCCGATAGTTAGCAGAAAACCAAGTAGAAGTTTATTTTATTCATACAAAACCTTGTAATTCGTCAATAGTTTTAGAAATTACTCACCAGAATTTTTAAAAAATCGATTTTATTGAAGAAACTTATGAACTAATTTTGGTCTAAAATTTTGAAGTTCTCTTAAATTTACATGAAAATACTGTTTCACGTTTAAATTCCTATAAAAAGAAACTAATTGTTAAAATAAGTAACTATCAACAATTTTTCCTAGATGAAAATATTATCATAGAACACAAAAAAGGAAATTTTTCTTAAAATCGCTTCCAATTCGGTGACCAGGCATCGAAAAAGAGAACTTCTTGCAATGACAACCCTATGTAAAAATCATTACATCGGATCGAAATTTGCACTACTTCCAGATCGCAAACTCTACATTTTCATGACTTTTTTGGAGTGTCTTTTTTTACTGGGACGTTATAACATTTTGGCAACGCAACTAAAGTTTGGTTACTATCTACAACCGAGAGATTAAAACCATAAAAAAATACATAGTAAGCTACTTGCAGCCGCCTTATGCACAACTAGAAACTGGCATGAAGTTAGCATAAGTGACAAAATTTAACACACGAAATCATAAACAGTCACAATTTAAAAAATTCCAGATGCTGAGTAGCTGCAAACAAATGTTGATACTGTACAAATGACGCAAGTATGTAACAAAAAAAAAAAATAGAATAACGGTATTTTATATTATTCAAGAAGACTTTATTACAAACGACTGTTTACGATTTAGTGCGCGATATGTGCATAAGTGTTAATGGGTTCCTTCGTGCAATCTGATTTTAAAAATCGGCGCATTATGCATTTTAAATGTAAAAAGTTCAATTTAACCGCTTATGCGAACTTCACACCAGTTTCTCTTTCTTCATAACTCTGTTAAAGACCATCACTAATTGACAACAGTATTGCAAGCAAGTTGTTCCGTTCTGCTACTTCTTCTCTTTGCTGTAGTTTCCTCCGTAAAAATTATCACATGTAATTTAGCAAATATGCGCTTTAGCCTAATGAAATCGAACCATATCTTGTTAGGTTAAGCAATTAATAAAAATATTGACAAAATAACAAAATGTTTTGCTTCGATTTCATATTTTTTTTATTTAAATTTTGATGCTGCGGTAGAGGTTTAAAAAAATAATGAGTTAGCGCATTTCTATATTAAGGTAACGATATACATACACACATACATATGTACATATCGTCAGCTAAAATGCAAAAATGCGTAACTAACAAACAATTCAAAATCGAGTTTTTTTTTATTGATTGTTCTGAATGCCATTAAACTACATGTATTGACAAAATATTACACTTCTGCGATCAAAAATTACGCTTTTATTAACAAATAACAAGGGTACTTCACTCCACGTTTGTTCAGTTTTTTTGTTTCTCCTGCAAAATTATATTTTTGTTAGTTACGCCTTTTTGAATTTTAGCTAACGATATGTATATATAAAATTAGTAAAATTTGCACAAATTATTTTTAATTTTAAAAATTTTATCTCATATTTAATGGCACATTTCATACCACATGCCAATAAGCCCATTAAGTCTCAGCCCTGGTCATTGACACTGCTTGCTTTTACATACATACATATGTATTTGTAAAATATTCAAACTCCCATTATATTGCCAATTTCATTTATTATTTAATAATTTATAAAAACTTTTCTTTTCATTCTTCATGACAATCAACTACATTATCTACGTCAAAGTTTTTGATTTGAAAAATACAAAATATCATAAAATATCCATAGATATACAGACATACAAGCATATATATGTATTTATAAATGTATGTTCGTATGCATCTAGCAATAATATGACCTCTTTGACTTAAGAAGCATTAACTACAATTGCAACAACATCGACACGACTGCAGGTGTAAACAGTGATATTTGTACATACATGCATCTGCATTTATTTGGGAGTGGGGTGTGTGTGTGTGTGTGCATGTGTGTGTAAATTAAACTGTAAATGAAATATTTAAGCCTCCAAGAGGTCCATCACCTCCAAGATTTGCGTAATTATTTTAAGCCACTACAATATAATTGGCAATTGCCATCCGTACCTCCACCACATGCTGATGGTAATAAAAGATTTACAAATTAAACATTTATGCGAATATGTACGAGTATATATGTACATATGTATGTATGTATGTGCATTTTTAATAAAATTTTATAAAGGAGAGTGGCTGGGGGGAGGAGCTCACATCCATAATATACAAAATGATAATTTGTTAAAACTTCTAGCAAAATGCATTATCAATACGTTGGTAAAGTTATTAAAATGTTATGAATCAGAAATTAAAATGCCTATAGTACACGATATGTAAAAAGTCAAATGTTCATGTTGACGGCATCAGGAAGAGCCGTGTACTAATATCAGTTGTGCTTGAGCTACGTGCACGAGTTCTATTCTTCGCATCAGTAGCTTGTCCCAACAACTCAAATTCATCACATCACTAGCATTCCCCAACAGCTCTAATTATTCCACCAGTTGTAAAATGAATGACCGAGTGGAGCTTTACGACCACACAAAAATGCTAGATCTTTACGAGCTGTGATAATGTTTCTGTTAATTTTTGTAATTTCAACTCGTTGCATTTTTATTAATGCCATGGTATAGTTTTTACATGTCATCTGTCATCTAGTTTTATATTGAATCATGACATTTGTTAAAATAGCAAGCTATTTAAAATGGAACGTCTTATGTAAACACCATTGTTTCAGACATATTGATTGATTAATATTTCTTTTAATTTTTATTCCTTTAAAAATTTATGCACAATAGAATCGGAAAAGGTTACCATTTCATTTGAAAAAAACAAACGATATTTCATAGAAATCTATGCATAGCTAATAACTTTATTTATAATCAATATTTTTATACAGTAGGCCCACTGTGAGTGTGTGTGAATAGTCACAAGTCTCGATATTTGCAACTTTAAAATTTTGTATACATTAAAAAATAACTACAATACCATTAATAGAATCAGTATGAAAGACAAAGTAATTTTCAAATTTTGATTTTTATTCAAATAAATAAAATTATGATAATATAATTTGTGCAATTTCTTCTGTTTTTGGATAGAAAATAAAAAGATTAGAATTTAGCATACCCAAATCACGTTCGATTTCTTCAGCACAAAACCTTTCCGTGCCCATTTGCACTCTCAATATCTAAAGTAATCAAGAAATGCGATTTTTTGGGCTTCATGCACAAACATATTTGGAAGTGACAGCTATAAGTAAAAAATAGCGGCAAGCGTTTTTTATCTGTCAAAGATTCTCATACTCACACAATTTGTGTGAATTGGAAAATCCGGTTTTGACAGCGCGTTAAGTAATGAAGTTGGCTGCTAAAAACTTTTTTGCTACTGTTTGGTATTTTAACGATTTTAAGGTGAATTTGAGGGTTTTATAAAACAACATGGTTGACGCTTTTGACGGAACTTGAGCTTTAACGCTAAGCGCCAAAGAACACAACACTTGCCGCTTTCATTTAGGTACAGCTGAGAGCAGTGTTGTCAGATATGGCGATATCTCGCCAAACGTGGCGACAAAAATTAGATTTTGGCGATGAAACTTTTGAAATGGAGATTGGCGATTTACTTGGCGATATTTGAACTCCTCGGCGATAAGTTAAAAACATGAAATTTTTTATGTAAAGAATTTTTTCTACAACATAAAATATTTTGTGCAAAAAATTCTAAATGATGTTTTTTTTTTAATACATGATTTTTTATTTATTGTATCTTCATATATGAACTAACAATAAGTATTCAAATCTTAAATATAAAAATATAATTAGGCCCGACCAGTGTCGGACATAAGCTTAGTAGTAGTTATATATAATACATACATAAGTATTTGTAATCAAAAGGAAAAAAAAGGAAAAAAAAATGATTTAACTCTTTATCTCAAAAAAAATTTTCTGAAATTCAAGAAGTTTAAAAAAAATTATGGGCCACAAAATCTCATTTGATGTTTATGAAACACAGTGGGGAAAACATATTTTCATAAATTGAAACCAACAATTTTATAATGAAGCCCCAAAAGTCCTTTAACTGAACTACAATAAATAAATAAATAAATTTATACCCCCTTATGCAAAAAAAAAATATTTTACTTGAGCTTTAAAGTTCATAGTAGTCATATATTACGTAACGCTGTTTTCGCCGTACGTGCCTACTTTAGAAATTTGATATCATAATTTTTTTAGAATACAACTTTACTTAACATTGCTTGGCAAAGCTTTGTTCGTCTACCCTGAATACTTTTCAATACCGTGGAATTTCATACACACACAAACACAAGGTTTTACAGACTACCAGTTTTTTATGCGGAACCGGCTCCTCGGGTTCTGATGGGTCTCGTTGCACTCATATACGCACAAAATTTTTTGTTTATTTTCTACTCTTGAGTTTGACAGATGGAGTACAATCAACTGCAATCAACTTATTTCGACCACCCTGAAGGAGTTTTAGTATTTTTTTTTCTAAATTCAAAAATTCCATCAAATTCAGAATGCGTAACTTAATTCTTTTACGATTGTTTTTGAAGTTACTTTCAGCAGTCACTAAATCACATAAGAGCATTTGGACTCAGAGCTAAAAAAATAATAAAAACGGCTTCTAACAACACATCACATATACACGTACCATCAAACAGAAGTTTAGCTCGCTTCCAACTTCAATTTGTAAAACTGAAATGAGTCCACTTTTTATGTTATTATGTATAAAGCAACAAAAGTAAAAATGTGCATTTGCATTTGAAAATTTCTAAAATTCTTGTTGAAATTATAACACATTAAAATGTGAAGAGAAAATGGAGAAATGAAGTAAAATCGTTTAGTGTTTTTATGGTTTCGTATAGTTAGAGACAAAATTTTTGCCATTATTTTCCTATTTTATTTGCTTTGTCTATTTAGTTATTTATTTTTCATTTTGCTTAATTATTTAAGGAGATTTTTTTTTTTGCACAAACATGGATGGCATTCAACACATATTCTGCTCTTGGTCCAAGATTCAGTTCATCTTGGTTTTCTTATCGTTTTAATTATTATTTTTTTTTTATTATGGAGTGTGAGTGTTTGTTGAAAGCTGTTTCCATTTTTGTTGCAATAAAATTGTAAAATTTATTATGGTCGCATCATTAAGTGTTACATACGTGTAATTTTTATTAATGAACTACATACAAATGTCACCATCATTTCATGAATTCTAGGCTCTTCGACTATGTTTCCTTTAAATTGCACTATGATGCAAGAATTTATCTCTCAATTATTCACAGGAATATCAGCTACACTTCATATACATACATACATATGTACATACATGGGCACGTGTGTGTGTGTGGGTATGTTGTTACCAAAAGTTAACTTTAAAATACTGAAACAAACGGTGAGTTGATTTTGAATCGGATTTGTTTTTGATTGAAATTAACTGCGTTGAGCATTTCCTGTTTCATTTTAATAAAGTTTATCTAAATATTTGTTCGATTACAAAAATGCCAAACTGTTCAAGCGGACGAATAAAATAAAATGATATAATGCCTCAAATTTTCAATAGACTGTTATAACAGTTCATTTCGGGATAAAATTCCCATAACAAATGCCGATGTTAAATTTATGTCTTCTAGAGCATTTAGAAAAATTTATGTGTATGTTTTATAACAAAAAGATTCGGAGTTATTGCTCAGATTTCTGACAGACTGACGACGGTCCACCTTGATATGATACATTTTTAAGGTGCTTCTAGGGATAGAAGTTTGTTAAGAAGGAGTGAGAATAGATTTCGTGGCACAGCTATTAAAAATATAAAAAGAGGGTATTATTTTATTTTCGATTTTATTGCGAGCGACAAAAATTAAATTTTTCAGAAGGTTTTTTCAAAATATTCAAATATGTTTTTGTACGTAAATTGTAAAAGTTATCAACAATTTTGGCATTTTGATACTTCTAAACTATAAAATTTTAATTTCAGTAAAAAAAGTCTATTTTTGATAACACGTCGCTTACGATAAAATCGAATATAAGGCTTACAGAGCGAATAGTGAAATTTTGTTCAATGTTCCACATCTGAAATTTCGAGACAGTGAACGAAAGTAATGCAGAATATTCCATTAAAAAAATTCCATTTACACAATAATTCCTTTACATTTTCGATTTTATGTCGCAACGTGCCCAACGGAAACGAAAACGATTCTGTGTATGCGACTGTCTTATTATTCCACAAAAATAATTAAATTATTGGAAGGTTTCAGAAAAAATGCGGAGAAAGGAAAAAAAGAGAAACAAGAACACAAATGATGACAGTGCTGTATCATTTTGTTCTTTTTTTTTTAATGTTACACTGTCAAATAAAGAGACTGTTAAATGCTTTAATCTTTAATACTGGGTGCGGTCGGTTTTGTTTGTTAATGGTATGGCAAAAGAATAGCAATTACAATAAACAGCTACGAACAGAAATAGGCAATGAGCAAAAAAAAAAAAATGCCGTTGGCAGCATCAACAAGTGGCACATAGATGACACATGTTTCCATATTTTGAACAGAATAAACTGCCAGAAAAAGTTAGTAAAAAAATATTGTAGCGACACTTAAAGAAAGAAATTTAGGAATTCGTTTACTAAAATTAATGCGTTAATTTGAATTCAATGGAATTTTGCATTATTACAATAGCACACCGATACACACACACTCTCATATGAAAACTGCATAACTGCAGCACCCAACTTTGCAACTTTGCAACCCATTACATGCCCCCTTCATCATCATGAGTCGCTCCACATTGCATTACAAAGCATATTTATAGCATCAGTATCACAATCAAATCGTATGATTATTGAGTAGCTCTAAATTATATATCTCTCGAAAATTATGAAGGCAATCAAATAATTAAATAAACAGCAACAAGAAAACAAAGTGACTTCAACAAAAACTAAAACAAAATTTATTTCATGCTGCTGGGGAGCAGAAGACCAAACTCTGCATTTAAAAAAAAACAACAACAAAACAAAGGAATTTAATAAAAGTATTCATTTAATTTTATGAAGCAGAAACATTCTCTCCACTCGTTGTTTCAGAAGTCACATAAGAGTGGCATATTTTACTGGCGCAACAGTATCACTTTACTCGTTACTTGTGTCCTAACAAAAAAAAATCATACATACATACATACATACATATGTACATATGTATGTATGTATATCCTTTAGCAGATAAACATATTTTTTGTTTTTTTTCTTTCCCCTTAGTTCACATTGGAACAAGTGCACTTAATTGTTGTTACTTGTGTTGTGATGTAACCCTTTTTCATGAATCCTTATACAGTTTTTACAAAAAAAAAAATAACATCAAGAGCATAAAAGGGTTTTATTTAACACTTCATTTTTCTTGGTCGTTTATTATTATTTTTTTTTTCCTTTTTGTAGGTTACAAAATCATGTATTGCCAACAATAAAAAAAAATGCCTCATAAATGTAAAAGTCTTGTATTACTCTGTTTGCGCAACAAAACCATCAAAGCGAGAAACAATCAAAGAGAAAAAAAAATGAAAAGGGTCCCTTCTCACATGCATTCACAGTCACTCGCTGGCCTTTGTAGTGAGTAGACTCTAGTGAGTGAGTCTGTGAGTCTGTGAGTGTGTGAGTGTGCGTATTGATTTTGTTCTACTAAGTTGCTGATGTTGCTTGATTTTTTGTATCGATTACACATGTATGAAGGTTTTGTTACGCAGCGTGCGGTGTAGAAGTGCGTCCAGGCCAAAAGGGCTGCAATACAACAAACAACAAGTTGGTCGGTCAGTCAGTCAGTCACACCAACCAACCAATAACTGAATACACAAACAATTTGATCTTATGCACGGCACGCTATAATGAATTGCATTGCCACCACAATGATCTCAATATCAACTACAACTGCTGATCGCACCGCACCGCACCATACCGGCCAAGGCAGCAGCAGCAGCTAAAAAACTAAACAGCCGAAAAAAGCCAATGAAGCATGCAAGTTTCAATGATCGTAACCAGCAATGAATGTCACACAAACGCACATAAACAAACACTCTGCCTGCATCAATGACGAACAACGCACAAGTGGGTTACAACTGATTTTAAGGTCTTTTACTCATCATCATCATCCATCCATATTTGAACTGAACTTGAACGGAACACACACACAAAATTTACTTTTAAAATTTAAAAAGGAGGCAAAGGTTGCATCAAGAAGGGTGTATTCGAAACAAAAAAGTTTTAGTTCAAAAAATATATTTTTGGGGGAAAGGATTGCTGTTGATGTTGCTGTCGCTGTCGCCGTCGCCTCTTGCTGTTGCCGTTGTTTTCATGTCGCTTTGATATCATGTGTATGGAACGGAGTAAAAAAAAACCTCTTTACTTTTAGCGGCTTTAATTTTAATTGCATTATTACACATTTCAAGCTGCTGTTGAATTTTTTATTTATTTATTTTTTACATCAATTTTAAGCTGGTTTATGCTGACTGTCGTCTTCCCATTTGATTGACGCCTACTTTTTAATATTACGTCACTTGTCACCCAATAAAAAAAAATTAAAAAAAAAATGGAGTCTTAACTCAAATGTCAACAGCTTGCGAATGGTGGTGGACTTAAGCAAGACAAGTAAAGTAATAAAGTGAATGTACTTACCTTATCGCAGAAAACTTTAATTTGACAATAGCCTCGATGGAAGACTTGGGCATCACGAGGATCTTCGAATGTATCGATCTGCACATGTAGAGGTAAACCCTGAGAAAATTATAGAAAAAAAGGACAAGACAAGAAAATTATTAAAACAAATCAAACATTTACTTTTACTTATTTCTATTTTACACTGTTTATTTATTGGCTGTTATTAAAATATTTCAAATAAAATTCGCAAATGCAACTTCCGTTGCTGCTGTTGCTGCTACTGCTGCTGGTGTTGTTGTTGTTGTTTTCGTCGTCAGTGCACCGGAGTATTAAGCAATCAAAGTTGTCGCAATTTGGCACTCAACAAAAACACAAAATTCAAACAAAATTAATATTGTCTATGGAAAACCAGGCAATTAGTAATTAAACTACATTAATCATAAATCCATGACACACAATGCAATTTTCAAATGTTCAAATTTGCATCTGCATGTTCAGGTGATTTTTGTCTTCGTAGCATAAATTCAATTAACTTTAGCTTTTTGCTTTAGCAATTTCAATTTGATTTTTATTTTTAAGTGGTCACAGCTAGAATTTAATTATATTTAATAAGAAGCAATTCGAATATCCATCGTTATTTGTAATATTATCGAATTGAGTTTATATTCATATGAAGAGCCATCCATAAGCTTTTATGACTTCATTCGAGTGGTTGTTACTCCTCGTAGCTCAGCTAAGTTATTCACAGATCATGAGATTGAGGTTAAATACTAACAAAATTTTCAACGGACGACGGACGGACCGTCGACAGCTTTTAAAAAAATCAGTTATTTATTGTATTTGTTACACTAAACAACACTGGCGTGAAGCAGGTAGAATTTTGTTTTTGTTGGAAAAGTAACAATTTTTCTTTTCTTTTTTTTTTGTAGCAACAACAACAACAACAATAACAATCAGAAGAAAATAATAAAATGAAAAAGTCATGCTTTATTGTTTTATTAACAACAACAACAATAACGATATGGTGTTTATTGTTATTGTTGTTGTCGTTGTTGTTGTTGTCGCTGTTGTACTAGAAATCATAATGCGGCATAAATATTCGAAGAGACACAATAAATGTCAACTTAATCCAGTGATTTAATACGATTAAACCTTTTTTTTCTTCGATTCTCATTGAATAGAAAACGATGACCAAGAAATCGTTAAACAAAACTGCTGAATTCAATTCGAAATTCCCTTATCTATACCAAAAACAAAATTAAAAAAAAAAAACACTTCTTGAAACAAAAATGAAGCACTCATGCACTCGTCTACTGACGTAGTCTCGCGCAGTTCCATGCACACTTTGAGAAGACAAAAACACCTGTAGCTCGCTATCAATGTCAATGGGAGCGTACTCGTGCGGGACGGGACGGGAAGGGACGAACGACTGGCAAGATATGAGGACATCAACAACAAACACCATCATGAATGCTTGTAATCTTAATTAAAAAATACGTTTTGTTGCAGCATAAAATAACAAACCGGGCACGCATAAATTTCAATAAAAAAAATATAACATAAAGAGAAAAAAAAAAAAAAATTAAATAAAACGAAATGAGTGCAACCCGCTCCGCACGTTTCTTTTTTTTCTGTTATTTTTTATAAGACAAAATTATACCCATACCCATAGATTAGTATTGTGTTCAATATTTTTCTCATTATTATTTATTATGAATTTCACTTTGTATTCACGCAGAAATACAACAACAACAACAAATTTAAAAACAACCAAACGTTCCCATTATTTTTGTCACCTGTTAAAAAATCATTTTACTTTAATTCAGTTTAAGGTCTAGATTTTCGTATTCGACTGCTGCAGAGACAGTGGACACACATGCAAGAAAAAAAATTCAATTTGTTGTTGGCTGGTTGGTCGATTTATAAGGTTTTCATTTGTTTTATTGCAACATGCAAAGCGCCCACTTGATAAGTCATTAATAATATTTTTCCTTTACTTAAATTGCAATTTATTTCATCTTTTTTTTTTTTTTTTGTTTGTTTTTAAATATAGAAACGCGATTGTACTGTTGCTGTAATGCGAAACAAAAACGAAGGCATGAAAAAAGTTGTGCGTGCAACACACTTGAATCTTTATTTACGGGATATAATAATAATACAGGATGTCACAAAAAAAAGTTTGAATTTAGTGCACCGATTAAAACATACATAAGTGCCCCTTTTATCGAATCGTTGACTAGAACTGAAAGTTGTTTTTTTTAGTTATCTCAAAAATTAAACTGAAGCTCAATAATTAGATTTGATAGAAAATTTGACTTACATACATATATAAGTATTTGAAATATGTACAACAAATGAAATAAGTACCAGCTAAACATTTTCTGGTAACAGATGTACAGTACAACTTTTGAGTTTCTGTTTGTTGGAATAAAATTAAATCTTTTTGTCAATTCTGTTCTGCCACTAAATTAAATAAAATAGAACTTTATATAGTCATATATTTTTCAACTTCAATAATTTTGTTTTTGCACGAGTACAAAAAGGGGAAACACAATAATAATAATAATAATACTTCGAAATGCTTTGATGCCACCTATTAATATTTTTAGTTCCCAAAGAATTTATGAAAAAAAAACTTTCTGGAGAAAAAAATCGGGTAAATATGAATAGTTTTAATTTTGCAATATGCAATTTTTTTTATTTATTTAATTAATTGCTCCTATCTCTGAAAGCAATATAAGTTTTTTAAAACTTATGAAATGAAAATGTATTATTTTTTTTAACAGTAACAATACAATTGGGGTATTCACACCAGTGCCTTAAGTGTCCTAAAAAAATACAAAAATAAAATTGTTTTCCTTTACTTTTGAAAAAAAAGTACAGGATGAAATTATTTTTTTGGCATAAGATGTTAACAAGATTTGTTCGGTAGACTCTTAGCCACATTATTGCCATATAAAGTAAAGCTCTATCACTAAGTCTGAATTAGCTGTTGGCCAAAAACTTATGACACCAGTAGGTGCAGTCATTTTCGGAATCTTTGGAGGCCATAAAAAATATTGGCCACCAAAACTGAAAAACTGAGTACTATCGATCCTATACTGTCAGGACCGTGTGAATTTTGCACTGTTGCACAGTGTTATAAAAAACAAAACAACCACCGTGCTTATATCGTGAATAAAAAGTGGAATTTTTGTTCCCATAAAATTTTTATTCCCCTCAAAAGTAAAAATGCTATCGTGCCTCCCGTGAAATTTTTTCCACTTTCAGTTCTCAGGGAGTGTAAGAAATGGGACGAAGATTTGCAAGGCTTAAAAATTAATTGAAAATCATATAAATTTAAGTTTAATAATGAAAAATTATTTACAAATTTCGGGGTTCAAATTAATTTTTTTTGAGGTTTAAAGTTGTGTTTTTAAATATTCTAGCTGCAGTGGGAAAAATTTCTTTAGTATATCACCGACTTAAAATTTACTGCATGTAAACCAAAGAGTTTCATACTCTGTGCAAAAAGGTGTTGCAGGGAATTATTATTATCTACCCTATTATTGATCTTACCCTAAAAGTATTTATAACTTTTAAAATTGGAAGGGAAATATTGAAATTAAATTAATTAGTTCGCCCTCAAAAATTAGGAGCAAAAAGTAAAAAAAAAAAAAAAATCTACGTAAAAAATATTATTCATTACTCGTACAAGGGAAATCAAAATAAAGAGAAACATTTCTTAGGATAAGTTAGTAAAGATTACAAGGCTTAACCCCATCCCAGAAAAAGGTCTACCTACGCCAATGGCAATAATAAGTGCACGAATTACAAATTACCATTTGTGATGCCTACTGTACACACCACTTGTGGCACAGTGTGAAAAATGGTACAACACTCGGATTAAAAAAAATGTATATCAAATTTCAACCTGCTTTAAATATTCATACACAGTTTTGAGTTTTTTTTTTTGAGTCAGGATGGACATATTGGACGGTAAAGGATCAAGTGTATACGCAACTTACTGTTGGTCGTGCGTCATATACATGACAGATTGCATTTGGTTTTGTTGTTTGTAGTAAGAAAAAAAAATTAACGAAAATATATATTGAAAATTTATTTAAATTTCAAGAGTTAAAAAAAGAAAAAATTGCAAATAAATAAAATATCGTTGCAACACTTAATATCGTGTTTAAGAAAAACAGTTGATATAATTTATTTTTTTGATCTTGCATTTACCGTGCATGAAAAAAGCTTCAAATAAAAAAAAGGAGCAAAAAAAAATAAGAAACAACAGCAAGAATGGAATGTTCTAGAGCGTTGCTTTACAAACAAACAAGACATTTTATGCTTTTCATGTGCGACACGATGTTGAGGCAAATGTTAAATCGATATTTTATTGACAGATGCGGCAGAAATAATAGCAAACAAGCTTTTTTCATTCTCCGTCATCTCTTCTTCTTCTCCGTCTACTTCTTATTCTTCTTCTTCAGTTAGTCTTGGCTTGTTTGTCCTCTCGCTGTACAGACCGAACGAAGGCATTTTTTTTCATATTCCTCAAGTATACATATGGAAGTATTTGAATTTAACCAACGCAACATTTTTGAAGTCTTCAATATTGTACGAGTATTTATAGTTACTGCGACAAAATTAACAACCAAAATGCGTGAGATTATTGAATGGTGTTTCATTTATTTATAGAGGGTGTTCCAATAAGACGTTTCATTTTCAATAGTCCTCCATTTAAACAGAAGTCGTGACTCAAGCTGTAACTTGTTGACGAGTAACGCTAGGAACACAACTGGGACGAAGGAAGAATTTTTTCGGTGCGAACTTTCGTCATAAAAAATAAAACACATATGTGCATATGAAAATGAACACAACACCGCCGTACAACGAAATTTGTCGTGCGTGACGAATTCTGAGATAGATTTATTTCCAATTTGTACGCCGACGAACGACGAAAAAACAATTTTCTCTCACTCTCTCTCTCTGTCTTTGTACACACAACCAGGCGATAAATAAATTTGTTGGCGATTTTTATGGCTATTTTTTTAACAAAACTGAACTTCAAAATTTTTCTAATTCAGGAAAATTAGTTTGTCGAAGGATTATTTCAAAAATAAATCCTACCAAAACTTGTGTGCAAGAAATTAAAACAATTTGATTCATCAAGATTTTTCTTATATTAATTATTGTAATTAATGCGTTTTGAGAAGAAATAATTTTTGGCCATTTTTTTCTAGTTTGGGCGGTTTTCTAATAAATTTTGATACGATCATTTTATACAAATTTATACTAAAAAAATGGTTATATAAAACCAAATTTATTATCAAATATATACTCAGAAAAACTATATAAAACTAATTTTTGGCGACTTTTGGCGATTTTTAAAATAAATTTGGCGAAATAGGTCGGAAAAACTCTGACAACCCTGCCCACAACAACCAACTTTATCAAATATAAGAGAGGAATTCGCTGAGTAAATTCGTCGTTGTTGTGCTTCACATGACGAATTTTCGCAGCGAACTCTTATCGACGAATTCGTCGACGTGGATGAAATTCGTCGTTCGTCCCAGTTGTGTTCCTAAAAGACTACACCGTTAATAAAAGTGAAACGATGTATGGTGAAACAACGCAGTGAAATTGTTAAAATTCACTAAAAAATAAATTCGCAAAACTAAAGCATTTCTGGGTCGTCGTGAAGCATTTCCTCGGCCTGAAATTTTGAAACTGGAGGACAAATTTGAGCTGTTGGAACAAGTTAGTGCTGTGAAGAATATAAATCGTACACATCGCTCAAGAACAACTAAGAATATTGGTGCTGTAGCCCATAGTATTAAGGGCAACCCATGAATTGTGCATTCTACAAACGATTTTGTGCGGCCGGAGTTGGAAGATGTTAATTTGAACAACGTTTATTGTCGACTAGACGGCTCTACGTGCCACACAAGTAACGATACCATCGCTATTTTTTGTGTGAAAAGTTTCCTGACCGTGAGATCTTGTGTTTTAACACCTTTAGATCCCTCACTTTGGGACTGCGTGCAAAACGAAGTCTATGTCAATGGCTTGCAAACGATTCAATACTTCAAAAATGGAATTCGTTAAATTATCGAGTACATACACCCGCAAATTTGCGAATTGGTGATGGCAAGAATATGGTTCTGCAAGCATAGCCGTGGCGGCCATTTGGTCGATGTTGTTTTCCATTGGCATAATGGCATAACCTAATCCTCTCGTTTCATTATATATATTGAAATAAAACCTATTATTGGAGGACCCTATAGGTATATGTAAGTATATTGCAGCATTTTCTGCTTTGTTCGTTTCTTTTCTACATCGGAACGATACGAGAAAATATTGTCCAGAAATAGTAGAAAGTTTAACAGAAATATGTATGTATTATGTAGTTTAACACTTTGATCAAGTTACAACTACGCCTTTTTTCAATTTATTTATGGATTTTACAATGGTGCATAAAGCAAGAAAATAAAATAACAACTACAACTGCAACAGCAGCAGCAACAACAACAACAACATCAACTGCAAAACAAGACATTTATTATTTGATACAGTTTCTTCATGGCGATGATTTATGCTTTGATTAAAAGAAACATTTTATACTTATTTTTTTCATTATTTTTGAAAAGGAAATGTGTGACAAATTTTAATTTCACTGGAGAGTGGTTAACAACCAGCAAATACATTGACGAAATCAGAAATCATGCAGCGTAATCTGTTCAATTTCGATTCGTTTTTTTTAATATTTATTTTTTTTTTGTTAATATTAAGTTTCTAATTATTTTTCGCCCCATTTCCCAACTCTTTAGTACATATATTGAATATAGGCATTTCCACAGGAATGTCAACTTTTTGTCGCGTGCGACATCAAACAAATAAATATATATATATATATATATATATATATATATATATATATATGTATATATATATATATATATATATTTGTTTGATATATATTAGAGTGGTTCGATTTTCGACTTTTTTCGAATTTAATGCTCTACCACACCATAACCTCTGGAGGACATATAATAGAGCCCAAAAAACCATAGAAACAGTAATATTAGCGAAATTTCACTTTTCGCCAGAGCCTCAAAGTTTTTCAAAAATGTCCAAAAATAGGCAAAATTTCGATGATTTTAATGTCACGTTTTCTGAATGGGCAAGCGATATACAATATTAAAACAAGTATAAAACTACATAAAATTCATATTTTAAACAAAATAAATCTTTATTTTAGTCGAAACCTGCCGACAAGCCATACAAATTCTTTACAAAAAAGTGGTAAAAAAAGATGATTTTCAGTGAAAAATTTAATGATGTTTGTTCGATTTCAATCAATCTTTCATGTATTTATCGTAATCTTTTTTGCTGTTTGCTTTTGGTAAACGAGCTCTCGATGCTATTGTTGAAAAGATTTTTTGATTACGGTTAGTTTTACCAACAACTTGTGAAGATACTGAGCTGACTAATTTAATTGATCTCTCGACGGCTTGTGTGTGATTTGGAATACCTTTTACTGCATTATTTAGCCAATTATCTACATTCTCAATGCAATTTTTCAGCTGTTCCGCCGATAAAAACTGTGCGATGGGTGGAACTGTATTCCGTATATCAACCATTTCAAAGTATGCTGCTGCTTTGAAGTCAATTTTTGGTTTCGTGAATTTACGAATTTCATGTGCGTTTTTTGCGGAATCTTTTGTTTGTAAAATGGATTCAACAGCATTTTTTCTAATATTTAAATCATCATCCGTTAACATCGACAAGAGAATATTTTCGGCATGTGCAAAATATCCATTTCTTGCGACAACATTGAAGATTTTCTCATGCAGTTTGGACTCGACATTGTTACGAACTAGTTCAATGAATTTAAAAATATGCTTTGGCCCCATTTTGAATGATTCATTTGCTTTGATAGTAAACCACATCGGGGCATAAACTTTAATTATGAAATTTACTAACGTAGTGAGCTTCACCGAAGCAATACTGACAGACACATAGTATCGAAGAATTCGATTAGCCGTAGTTAGGAATCTCGAATGAACCATAGTTCCAGGGTTCTTCATAGCCAAAGATGAATCGACGATACCTGTTTGAATTGAATGACACATCTGATACAAGTAGCGTTGATCCACACTTAAATCATTCACTGCATTTTGTGGCCAAACTGGCAAATCATCCGAAAACACATTTTTAAATGTTTTGACCGGCCTTTCCTCACAACAAACAAGCAACTTACCGATGCTGCCGCTAAATTGTTTGGGTCCAATAGTAACACCATCGAGATGAATAAACAGCTCTCTTAACGGTAGTTCATTAAAATGCAACAAGCATACAGACCAGTGAACTGCGTGGCCAATTTTCCGTTCGATCTGGTATATTGCACCCGTTATTATGTCCAACGTTAACGTTTGTGCCGTCACATCCTATGAACATCATTTTATTCAAACTAATCTTATCGCTTTCTACTTTTTCATGAATTGTTTGTGCAATGCTCTTTGCTGTTCCGTCCGGTGGTGATACATGAGCATAAAATAAATTATCCGGTTGTAGCACTAAAGAATAATGCTCTTCTATTTTGGAGCGTAAATGATTTTGTGATGTATTTTCGTTCCTTACAAATACACTTGTCTTGTCCTTTTTGCCATCAAAGAATAACCCAAAATATGGTTTTTGATTTAATGAATCAATAATATTGTTCATGTGGGTTTTCTCACACAAAGTATTATATTTTGACGTTTGACGTATTATTTGGTTTCTATCAATAATATTGTGTTTGTTTGGAATATCCAAATCTTTTACAAACGCGTTAAGAATGGTTGCCGCCGCACGAGTAGAGATGTTATATCGTTGTCTTTCTCTAACTACGTTTGATAGATTCACATGTTTTGTAAGGATTGATTCAGTTTGCAAGATTGATGGTTTGAGTCTTTTAATCGGTTTTCGTAATGCTGTTTCATTTTTTTTTCGTTTTGGATTTGGTGACAAAACAGGTGATGGAATTTGCGATGAATACTGACTCACGGATATATTTTCGTGTTGGTTTGAAGGAAGCAAAATCATTTGCCGAGAGTTTCTTTGATCAAACAAAAATTCGCGTTCTTTCAGTGGTACCTTCAGTTTATACGAACATTTACAATCACTGTTGCATTTGCAAATTGATATATCGAAAAGTCCTGACTCTAGTTTGTTTCGAAATTCACTTGCCATGGAATAAAAATTCTGTTTGTTTTGCATTTTGGTCACTTTTACATAACTTTTGTAAAGTTTTTCAACTTTTCTGATGATTGAATATCGATCAATATTGGGAATTTTTGTTTTCATCCATATATTTTGAACTGTGTCTGCTGTGTCTTGCATGTACTTTTTATTGTTTTGAAACTTGTTATCATCTCTTCGGAAATATAAATAATTCTTCAAAACATCTGCGTTTGTAGGCAATTGATTTGAATTTAATTCAGAACAAATTCCCAAAATGTTATCTGTATTTGCTGATCGTGTTTTACGAGCCATTGTTGAGAAATTAGACCAATAATAAATTCGATGTTTGTATTATCACTTAACAATGTGACTGAATCACAAACCTGCAGCAACATGATAATGAGAGATGGTTTCTTATAAGACCAAACGGTACTTTCTTTAATATAGAATCTATTAGAGATGTACAATGCTCAACCGATGTAAGAGATGAGATGTCTCCAGTACAATCATAATATCAACAACTTACAGTTGATACTAATATATTGAAAATATGTTTTTGCTGCATGCAATACAATTCTGTGTCAATTTTTAGTTCCAGTTGTAGCAATAATTTGCATTAAAATCTCGTACAAACATCATTAAATTTTTCACTGAAAATCATCTTTTTTTACCACTTTTTTGTAAAGAATTTGTATGGCTTGTCGGCAGGTTTCGACTAAAATAAAGATTTATTTTGTTTAAAATATGAATTTTATGTAGTTTTATACTTGTTTTAATATTGTATATCGCTTGCCCATTCAGAAAACGTGACATTAAAATCATCGAAATTTTGCCTATTTTTGGACATTTTTGAAAAACTTTGAGGCTCTGGCGAAAAGTGAAATTTCGCTAATATTACTGTTTCTATGGTTTTTTGGGCTCTATTATATGTCCTCCAGAGGTTATGGTGTGGTAGAGCATTAAATTCGAAAAAAGTCGAAAATCGAACCACTCTAATATATATATATTTTTTTATTTTTCCAAAGAAAACAAAACTATTTTGTGTAGATAGTCAGCAGCTATGCATTAGTTAAAACTTTAAGAAAAATCGAGTGACATTGTTCTCAAATACAAGCTCAATTGCTTGCTGTCGCACGCGACAAAACAAAATGGACTTTCCTGCGCAAATGCCTGTATAATTCGACTTGGCATGTTTTTATAGGAAAAATTCCACTTACCTTCACACCTTTCTGACTGCTAAAGTCTGTACTTAAACATTGCACGGCGATATTTATCTGCAAAAGAGAGGAAAGAATTTTAATTTAAAATTTAGAAATGAAAATATGTTAAATGCAACTCATAAGGAAATCATAAACATAAAAAGAAATTATCAGATGCAAACGTTTCAGATACAAACAAGGCAGGCAGGCAGACGAACAGAATTGCACAAAGAAGAAATTAATTCTGCATTTTTTTTATTTTTATATTTATTCGCCAACATTTTTCTTGCCTTTACAATCAACAAGCAAACGATGCGATAGAGAGACATGCAGTTATTTTACAGCATTTGTCATTGGCTATTAATTGCTTAAAAGCACACACACACACACACACATTCACACTCCCAAGCATAAACATACATACATACATACATAAGTAAGAAACAAATAACAACAATATAAAGGAAAATTAACTGGAGAAGCCTACAAAACCGTTTGGATACTTTAAAGTTGGCTACTTAAGCCATTATGGTGATGATGACGGCAGTTTGCAGATTTAACTGCGTTTGAATTCGATGGAGTTTTTTTTGTCTTGCTGCAACATTTACAATAAATCACAATATCAAATCGAGAAGAAGCAGAAGTGAAAAACATTTAATTTTTATTCAGTTTCTTTGTAACGCACATCATCATCGGCATCATACTGCTACATGAAATAACACGATGACAATAACAACCGCAACAATAATAACAACAACAAAATCAACGACAACAACAACAGTGAAGCAAAGCACATGGACGGCAACTGTATGCAACACATTATAAATGTTGTTAAGTGATGATTTCTGCTGTTGCTGCTGCTGCTCTTGCTGCTGCATGTACCCGTAACCATTTAATTCCATGTGATTGTGCGTATAATCTGTTAGTTGTTTGTTTTATTTTATAACTATTTTTTTTTTTTTTTGGTTTTGTTTCAATGGAAATGTGTTTAAAACAATTTCGAAAATGTTATTGCAGAAGTAAGAAAAAAAAGTTATACAACAAAATCATGCACAAAAGGGGCAAACTATTGAAAAATCCATCAACGTCATCATCATCATCATCATCTACACATTGTTAGCGAAACAATAAAAATGACAACAACATTTGGAAACGCATAATCATTTACAAGCAAGCAGCCAGTAATAGGCAGACAGACAGAAAAACAAACAAAGTCTAAGCGCATTACTGCCATTTTAAATGGCAAAGTGCAACAATGCTGCAGCAACAACAACAACCAAAGCTGCCACTAGCATTTAATGGGAATTAATTAGCGAACACAGGCTTACCAAATACAGCTTAGGGCAGAGCCACCATTCACTCACTCATTCACTCACTCAGTCACATTTTTTTCCTCATTTGTTTGTTTTTGACTCTACATGGTCATCATCTTCATCACGGAAAAAAAAAATCTGCCTTAATACAGCCAGACATCTAGACGTTTGAAATAATGTTGCATTATGATTTGCAGAGATTTTCCAAGCAATAGCAACAGCAACAGCAACAACAACAATAACAAAAATACATTAAAAGAACGTCTTGTATAACCTGGCAGATTACAGAATCTGACATTGTTTGTGCCACAGCAATATTATGGCCAAAGAAACAGCCAAGGCGGGCGTACCAGGCGTACCAGACTATTTTTACGCAGAGTGAACGAGACGGACAAACAAGCAATTTGTAAATATATTTCTATTTTCTATTTTACTATTGTGGTCGACGACGCACAATAACCAAAAGGCATTATTACAACACATCTCAAATCTTTAAAACAGCACCAGCACCATAAATGTAGTGGATAATTTTAAACATTTTCTTTTCCGCAGTTTCTTTTTTTCTTCTTCTTCTTTCAACGGATTAAAACTTAAGCCTAAGAAATTAAATAAACAAATGAAGAAACAAAGGAACAAGCGTGGAGACAAGACCGTAAGAAATGAATAAAATCCTAAGCTAAGAAAATTAATTAGCTGCAGACATTGCAACGTTTCCATGCACGAGCACACATCTAATAACAATTCGAAGGAGAAAAAGCAGGCAAGCGGTCGGCAACAGGAGGAAGGTGTGTGTGTGTGCAATACATAAGTACAAATTCCAAAAATGGCCATCACTAAGAGGTATGTAAAGTGTTTAATTTTGCTATTCCTTAAGCAATTTAATGCCACATAAAGTACGACTTCATGCCACACCTGTACCCGCGTTTACAATCAACCAAAATTCCTTTACCTCAACACAATTTCATTAGACTTTTCAAATCTTCATTTAAGTTTCACAGCCAAGCATGGCAATTTGTTCGATGATTTTAAATATTTTTATTGTAGATAGTACATCTATAAGGAATTAAATGCAGAAAGAACCCCTTCTAACCACTCGAGGAACAAAGACTGTCAATAGAGACAATTTATACGAAAATCTATTTTTACATTCGTATCCATTTAATAAAAATATTAATAAAATATTATCATTATTATCATGATTATTAAGCAAAACAAGTGTCATAATTGACCCGATAGCCAACAGTGTGCAGGCCTCAAACTGCAGCGCGCGAGTAGAAATATTTATTTATTTTTTTTTAATGCAAATTTTGCTGCTTTTTTTTCTCATTTGCAATAAATTCTAATATTTATTTTAATAAGCCTTTTTGTTTTAGAGTCCAGCCAATTTGAAAGAGAACAAACAACAGCAGCTAACAAAAAAAAAATCGGCCAATATTTATAAAATGTTTTAATACACTGCTGACCTAATCGCCATAGAATGCGTTTGTAACAACTGCATTCACAAGCACTCAAGCTACAAATGTAATTTATTAACAAAACTTAGATACTTACAACTAAATACAGTTTTATTCGATTTGAGTTGAAAAAAACGTTGATTTTTTTTTCTAAAATGGCCTCAGATTGTTTGTAGCTGTTGTTACTTACACACGGTTTTATTTGCAAGAATTACACAGGAAATTGCAAATGATTTAATTGTACATATTGCTTATGTATTGAGTTGCAACAAAAAATAAAAAAATAAAAATAAAAAAAAACTAATAGCAACACAAGCAAATATAAATTAAACTCATTTAAATATAATTTCAATTAATTTTATACCCGATTTAATTACAATTTACAGCAGCACAAATAATTGAAAAAAAAAACAACACACAATAAATTTGTGAATGCAAAATTTTTTATTGATTTAAAATTTTTAAAATGATTTTTCCTCACCTTAGTTGCGTTTAGCAAATATCTTTGTTTAACATTTTTTTATTAAAATTCATGTACAGAACTAAATCCTTTGTGCAATTTTATGACGGCTCTAAATGTTGCAGATATCATGCAATTGGTCAGTCAGTCAATAAATATTTCATACCGCACAGGCGTACAGAAGACACACTCACACACACACAAGAACTGTTAAGTATTTGTGCACTTAAAGCTGTGATGAAGTGCGTGAGGTGCTAATTGCTGGTCGTAATAATAAAATAATGTGGAAAGCATTAGCATTAACGATTACGTCAACGTTGTGTGTGGTTAATTAGTGGAACAGCAGACAGACAAACGGAAAATTATTGTACTAAACAAAAAAAAAAAAACATTAACAAAAAGTGTGGAGTGTTAAATAACATGCAAGTGTGAATGCTTGTTAAGCTTAAATATAGTATGTATGTATGTATGTATGTATGTATATGGTGCACATTTTTTTTTTGTCACAAAAATTAAATGAAGTCAAACAACGATTTGCAATTGGCTGAAAAAATTATTATTTTTTTTGTTAGAAAGAAAACGCCTCTTTCGCTGTTCAGTAGATACTCGTATGAAGAAACGTGCATAAAATGGAAATTAAATATAAATACGAGTACATAGTTGTTGTTGTTTCTTTTCTTTTAAATGCAAATTCGATTTTTAGCACCCACTGAATTCAATGCAGTGGACGTGTGTGTGTGTGTGTGTGTGTGTGTGTGTGTGTGTGCGCGTGTTTGTGCACAATTAGTGGAAAGCTTGTGTCTTAAGTCTTTTGATTTCGACAATGTTGCATCGCTGCTTGATTTTGTTCATGTCCGAAATAATCTTCCAAGCTTTTGCGAACAACAACAATATCATCAGCAATATCTTTCCACACCAGTTGGCAATTTAATTTTTACATTAGCGGCAGCGAAACGAAATGACCGATTTCGTTGAAATGTGTGGCATAAGTCAGTGCCACATTAAAGTATTATGATTACAAAACGCCGCCTTAGAATGTATCTATAAAAAAGAAATCACACATACATACATATGCATACACATACAGTTAACAAATGAAAGCCAGGTGCTCTTAAATTATATTTATTTTTTTATTTTATTTTTTTGGCTTTAAAGTTTAAACTTAAAACCACTCACTGTGTGCCACATGCTTACACACACACACACATACTCACACGTGTATATTTCACCATCAGAGGCGACTGTTACAGAAAACTAAAGATAAAGTAACGAAATAAGAAATAAAAGAAAATCGTAAAGCCTAAAGTCCAAAAGAATTTAGACATGAATTGTGAGACGCGCAAACAACATTGCGCAGCAGTAGCAGTTCGCAGGCTGACTAACGTATTACGCTAAAGAGGCAGTCATGTAATTTTCAGCAACGGAAATTGAGATATTTTGCCATAAGTTATGCGCTTGCTGAAGAAGTGGAAAATAATTTTAATAGTTCAGCAGCAGCATGTTAGCCCACAACACCTTGTTTTGCGTTCAATTTCAGCCAAGATTTTTCAGTCTTCCCTTTGTGGCAAACCGAGTTACCGGCTACCGAGTAAATATATAAATGTTTTCTTGCAATTAAGCTTGATTAGCTTTAATCGCTTACTGATATTTATGTGTTTGCATTAACATTGTCATTTATTCTTCTTCGTCGCAGGCTGGGAACTAGAAAATTATATTTATACATATTTTAAATTTAGCACTTGAAGTAAAGTCCGCAATATTCAAATAGTAATGACATGAATAAGCTCTCATATGGGACACAATAGAAATATAACAAATGCCGAGGAATATTTATTTGACATTTACTGTCGTATTCTAAAACTTTAATTCGGCCTTGAAAATTTTAACATTTCTATCTATACTCGTGCAACTTTTGACTACAGCACATTTTAAAACAGCTACGTCCAAGCTATATGCACAATGTGCAAAATTTTACAAAATATCTCTTGACCTTTCACACCGAGGAGAGTACAACATCCACAACAACAATGCTTGCTCTTACTTTGCAAAGAAACAAGAACAAATTTAAGAGCTTTCAAAGCTGTTTAGCTCAAATTCAAAAATTCAGTGTATGTGGGTTTGGACGTAGCTGCCTTAAATCTTTAATGTATAAGGAATTTTTGTTTAAATTCAACTAAACTTACCTTTGCTGAACTCTCTAAGGGATTCCAATAAACTGCTATTGCATTGTGGGAGACTTCTTCAATGCAGCCAACTAGACCTACCGAGTTCTTGGTATCTGCAAATGAAAGAAAGCAAAAGGCTTATTACATACATACATATTAAAAGCAAAAAATGCATACATACATACATACATACATATGTATGTGTATGTACATATGTACATGTTTAGAAAGACACAATTATAATTTGGTCATTTGTCATTTTTATTCACACATGCTCATATTTTTATATTTAGATTGAAGGGAAAATTTTTCGCTTTAAACATATTGGCAATTACATACTTATCAAACCGTATAGATCTTGCATTTTAAGGCACAAACGTCCACGCTGCCTGCCATTGTCTATGCCATCGTTATAACTTTTTATACAATAAAAGCATGTTTACATATATACATACTAGTGATGCACGAATATTCGTATTCGAATTGTCGAATATTCGGCCAAATTCAGGCGAATACGAATATTTTTCCAAACAAATTAAATAAATAAATGCATAAATTCTAAACGAAATTTAAATAAAGGGCTAAAAATATTAGTTTGTACAAATACATTAAATTTTTTATATAAATTTGTGCTTTGTATCATTTTCAAATATTATTTAATGACGATCTTTAAAATTTTGGGTAGTTTTTATTAACTTTAAAGTACGCCAACAGGAGTATGAAGTCCTTTTTCATAACAATTTTTTAATATTTCATATTGCAGACGTAAATGGAAGCCCAATTTAATTTCTAAAAATTTCTTATATTATATTCGTATTCGCATTCGCATTCGTATTCGCGAATATCGTTTCAAATATTCGTATTCGTATTCGTGAATATCAAAAATTGACATTCGTTACATCACTAATACATACACATACGAGTACATATGTATGTACACACCACTCTCTTTCTCTCTCTGCTCCTCTTGGATGATTTTCCAATTAGCCAAAAGAGACGCAGGCAGGTGATTGCCAAAGACTCCCCTTTATGTGCCTGGCTTCACTTGGGCATCGATATGACCGAAGCTTAAGCGAGTGTATGAGTGTGCGTGTGCGAGTGTGTGTGAGTGCATTTTTGTAATCGAACATTAAGAGTATGAGTTGTTTGTTTGTTGCCTTGTGTAAAAAGTAAAGGCCTTTAATTTTTTTTTATCAGCCATGAAATCTTTGTTATAATGGCCATTGGACATTGCCCGCAACAAATTCATTCGATGCGTATTCAATAAAATTACAAAACTTACAATGATCTCCAATAACCAAAAAACAAAAAACATTAACACACACACACACACGAACGCATACAGATTGTGTGATAAGCATCGCTGGGCTTTACATTCATATGTATGTATATATTTATGTATTATGTATACCTACACATGATCATACATATTCAAGCGTATTATGGACATTTATACTTAGACAATATATTCAATATGACACTTGTTGTAGCTATAAACATTTTATTTCCCAGAGAACCAGGGACAGCAACAGCAACAGCAAACAACAAAAACAATGTCAGCATTAAGAAAATGAAGCAACATTGTCTCAAATTACACATTAGCAAACGGTCATGTTTGAATAATCAAACATACGATTACCAACAGACAGACAGACAGACAGACAGGCAGACAGGCAGACAGACGGACATACATTTGAGCCTACAAATATACATACACATACACACATATAATATAAATACATATATTATTATTATTTGCATTTTTTTTTTAATGTTGCAATACAAATACTGCTGAACTAACGCACAAGTTACAAGTGGGAGTTGCGTTAATAAAGCTGCGATTTTATTTCATTTCAAATTCAATTAGAAATCGTTACTGACTCTATAACCTTGAATGTTAAAGAAAAAAAATCAGACCACTCGTATTTTCTTTCGGAATTGCTTGCCCTTCGTATTGACTAGACACACTTTTGTTATAACAAAAGTCAAAGTCGATATAAAAAATGAGACAGTTCCCAGTATGAAAATTGACAAATGTTATAAAAAAATTGTCTGGTCCAGATTGACACTTACCTGCGTCTAAGATTCGTTGCTTGACCGAATGTTGTCGACTGTGCCAAAATTGCCACGCTTTAATTTCATCTTCGGGGGATTTTTCTTCGCGGAACATTAACATAATCACACTCTATTTAAATATAAAATGAAAAATGAAATGAAAAAATGTATATTAAATTCATAGCTGTTAAGTAATGATTACTAATCGTAATGATTACTAATTTGATTACTTTTTTTAAAGGTGAAGTAATGATTAAATTACGATCGTATTCAGTTTCACACGATTACTAATTGATTACGATTACCAATAATGGAAAAGTAATCTGAATTACTTAAAATTACTAAAAATAATCAAAAAGAATCAAAAGCAATCAAAACATAATCCGATTACTTCTAAAGGCCGTTTCACACTATAATACAAGTATTAATACTTTTGTGGAAAATGCAACTCTGACATGTCTTTTGAAATTTTTGAAACAGAAATTAGATTAGGGATGCATTTTCGTCAAAAGTATTAATACTTGTATTATAGTGTGAAACAGCCTTAAGGATTACTTTTGATTATTTTTGATTATTTATTAAGAGTCAAAAGTAATCTTTGAAAGTAGTCGGATTACTTTTTGATTACTTTTGATTCTTTTTGATTATTTTTATTAATTTTAAGTAATTGAGATTACTTTTCGATTATTAGTAATCGTAATCAATTATATATCAGCAATTCTTTTGAAGGCAATTAGATAAGCAATACAATTCTTTTTAAAATGTAATCTAATTGATTACTAATCGTAATCGAAATTAACAGCTCTGATTAAATTATTTTTAAATATGTACATATGAAAAGAAAAATAGTTATAATGGAAATGGATTGGAAATAATCTCTCAAAAATTATTCTATGGTACAGTAAACTGAAGTGGGTGACCATTTTGTGAGTGAGATCAGTCGTACTTTTATCAACTCAGATGTCATGATGCAAATTGCGATAATTTTTTATGATTTTAATAAAAACTTGCCAATGCCATATTCAGGATATTAAAAATATATTTTTTTGATGTCCCGTGTGAGTATTCAGGCATTAGGTCTGACTTTTTTTACTTCTCTCGAGTTAAAACAAAAAACATGCATACGCATACAATATATTGTATAACAACGATAAAATTCGCAGCTTAATTTTTAAATTTGGACTATATAGTCACAACTGATGTTAAATAAAATGAATACACTGTATATATAAAAAAATTAAGGCAACAAATTTTACTTCACGTAGATTCTTCCAGTTAAGGTCTAAAAAATTCGATAGAAGGCAGATTATTTTTTATCACTTGCAAAATAAAACTTTTAGTTTTTCGAACCGCGTCACTACACTGCTGTCCTCAATTTTCTGTTTGTTTTTTTTTTCATTACGTTTTTAGTTAAAAGCGTGAAAATTAATCGCCCTAAAACGTTAACTTTTCAGTTAAGAATTTTTTACTGCCACAAGCTGTTCTTATAAAAGCGTGGGGTACGATAAAAAAAAAAGCGAGGTGATGATCAGTAGGATAGTGAAGACGACATTCCGTTGTCTAAATTGATTGAATCATATACATACTGCTTACAACGATACAGTTCGTGAAGTTCAATTGTTAATTTCGAACATTGGTGTAAATATTGACATCAGCATTGATGACACTGAAAATTGGAACAAGGATAAAATTACAGAAGATAACAATGGTTTAGAAGTGTCTGATAATTATAACGACAGGTCAATTATTTATAAAGATATTTAACAATGAAAAGTAAGCTTCTCGAAAGCTGTTGAATGCATCAATATCTTGATAAAATGGTTTGAAAATCATAACGATGGAAATCAGGTGTCAGACCTTGTCAAAATGCACACGAAAATGGACAAGAGCTATTACACAAAGAAAAAAACTAACAAACACTAATGTGGGTTAATAAGTCCATGACTTTTTGAATGAAGCTCCGGTTTTGGGATAAAAATCATTTTATTTCTCAACATAGTCTACTTTCAACTTCATAAACCTTGTCCAAAGTTTGTCCAATTTTTTTATCCTTTGCCATTCAAATTATTTATTTATTTATCAGATGCTTTCATCCGTGGAGTCAAATCTCTTTCCGCCGAGCCAATTCTCCAGATTTAGCAAACAAGAAATAGTCACTCGAGGCTAAGTCAGAAGAATATGGTGGACGAAAGATCAATTGGCAGCCCGATTCAAGGATTTTAACCATGGAAACTTAACATGTGTGCTGCCTTGAACTTTTTTCATTAAATCGACCCAATAAGTTGGCATAATTAATATTCCCTATTGATTGTTGTACCTTTTTGAAGGTAGTCGGTATGGATTATATCGCCACGCCTTCATTGGCTGACAAGCTCACCTTGGACTTCTTTGGCGGCGCTTCACCCCGAGAAACCCACTGTTTTTGCTGCTGTTTAGTCCCTGGTGTCTTGTGTTGGATCTACGTTTAGTCGGCGGTTACGAAACGGCACAAAAACGTTTCTGCAAAGTTGTCGATTGTGGGCAAATGCGTCATCTGTCCTATGGAAAGCTTTCTCGTACCCAAGTGATCATTCAAAATTTAAACCACTGAACTATGTGGGATGCCTATAGCTTTTACAATCCCTTTAGCTTTTAATCTCCGATCGGCCAACACCATATCGTGAATTTTCTCAATTGTTTCGGTTGCAAAGACCTCAACTGCGCGTCCAGAACATTCGGTAGTAAACTACATTTTTTACCATTGAAATTGATGGTGAAGCGTTCCCATAGCATTTATTAAGCTTTGCCTTGGTTAGAGTGATGTTTTTTTCCCCTCAAACAATAATGCTTAATGAGTGCAGGAAATTTCTTTTTTTCCATTTTCTTCTCAAATCACGCCATGGTTGGGTTAGGTTAGGAAGGGTGGTCTTATATCGCACCACCACTCGGATACCCAATTGGGTCCATCGTGATTACCTTCACGCCATAGTCTGCTGTCTGTGGCTGTCAAACAGAAACTAAATAACCCAGCTTGTGCAAATTTTGACAGGAGTTAACTGATAGTGAACAGGAGCAGTGTTGCTCTTTCAGTTAAAGGCGGGAAACTCAAAAATTCATGGATTTATTTTCATAAAGAACATTGAAAATGAAAATTTTTAAGCACACTTCAACTTTAGGGCATATCTTCTACAATACTTTCTGCATTCAACTTTTAACTTGTTGTGGAAAACATTGGCTTGCAGAAGTTGTTCAACAGATTAATTGTTATTAGCAGATTCTTCCACTTCCAAAGAAAATTCTACTTCTTCCCACCTGAAATTTCTTTTCTCAATTTCCCACATGATCAATTTCAATAACTTATTCACGTCGCAGGCTCTCACGTCAACTTTCACCCATTCAAAGCTGAAGCAAATGGACGTAGACCGATCCATTTGCCAGTTATGAAATCATAAAACATAATTTAAATTCCAAACTGATCGATTTTAATTAAAAAGTAAAATTTTGAAACGTGCAAGTCGCTTGTTTTGTATTCTTAACTTCCACACCATCGCCTTCGTTTAAAGCAAAAGTCAAAAGGTTTAAAAATTTTCACCAAAGAAAATCCCCTCACAAGGAATATTTAAAAAAAAAAATTTGCATAAAACATCGAACGATCTTCATTTTTATAAGATAAAAATTCAAATTAATGATCTCCAGAACCAACCAACTTGAGAAGAAGAGAAAACAAATGAAGATGATTTTTTAAAAGTTTTTTTTATTTTCACTGTGTCATTAAACCGACGACAACGACGACAAGGAAAGAACGAAGGCGAAAACGAAAACGAGCATCTGCGAAAAACTACCCTCCTTTTAATGCCAAGAGGCTGAATTTTCTGAACGATCGCAACGGCCGCAGCGCTGGCGAAACTCTCAAATTTGCTTTGCTGAGTTAACGCGATAAAGATATATTGGTGGAAAGCAGCAGTTAAGATTTAGATTTGGATCGTAAATAATTTGAACAGAAATAAAAATTTGCATTCAATCCTTTTGTTCGTTTCGTGTTTTATTTTATTTTCATTTAAGGCGATGCTCTCGCACGTACGAAGCTGGGGATGTTGCACGAAGAAGGGCTTATAGTTAAACAAACATAAATTAAAGTTGACACTTTAGTCGTTTGAATTTTTTTTTTATTTTTCTACTTCTTTTTTCACTTACATACATACATACATACATACATACATACATATGTATGTATAAATTTATATTCATCGTTGTTTTTGTGTGTTTCTTTGTGCTTTGCTTGAAGGAAGGAAAAGAGCAGCCTTAAGATAATGTATGCATGTGTTTGTGTGTATGTGTGTGTGATGATGTTACTTGAGCCTTTAACATTATTTATGAGAAATTTATGCAAATTGTATTAAGTGCATTTTTGATTTTATTTTTGCTTTTTGTTAAATGCACCAATTTTATTAAGGAAATTAATGGGGAAAAAGTGTCTCGAAATCCAGCAGCTTTAACCGAAACATTTTCTTTTTTTACATTTTCATGTTTAGAAATAATAATTTAAAAAATACGAGTAAACAATTTACAAATGGCAAAATTGATATGATAAAATTCATAAGTGAAAAATGTGCTGTCCGTCTGCCAGTCTGTGTGTGCGTTGTTGTCCCATGGTGGCGTGCCATGAGATGATGTGTCTGCTTTTTATAATCAGTTGCTCTACGCATTTCCACGATAAAAGCCTCGAGGCTAGTCTTTATGAAAAAGGAAAACCATGCACAAACTAAACTAAAATGCTATCGCACAACACACAGACGCACAGACGCACTAAATACTCGTACTGGTGCTTGTTGTTGGTTTTTATTATGATTTTTATTTTTTATTTTTGGTCTAAATAGGCGCGAGTGAGTGAAAAGCGCTAAAAAAGAAAGAAATAAAAATGCTGGCGAAAAAATAAGTTGCTGGAGAAAATACACATTTTATTTTAGTTTCATTTTAAAGGAAAGTTTAAACGCTTTTAAGAGATGACAAATTGTAACATGAAAATAACAGAATTCACGCACACACACACTCTGAATCACTAACTTGCACACACACACATTCACTCACTTTGTCAGCCTTAAATTACAACTAGAGCTCAGCCAAGCAATTAAAGAAATACTCGCTGTTAAATGAAAGATACATACGTGCATTAAAAAGAAACAAAAACACAAAATATTCAAACTTATCGAATGCGCAATGAATGAACGAGAGCCTCAGTAGCAAATTGTAACAAACTTCTTTTTATTTGTTTTTTGTTTTTTTTTTTGCTTTCTTTTAGTTTAAGAGACTCTTTAGAAAATTTGATTTAACAAAATTTGCATATCCTGTTTGAATGATTGATAATGTTCGCTAGATGATCTCAATTATTCAACAAGTACAGATGAAGAAAAAATGTTTCGTCGTCGTACTCGTCTCCTCTTCGACCTAAACAAATACACTTGAGATGTTAAAAGACTGATATGAAGAGTTCTTCCATTCTGCTGCATTGAAAAGTTGCGCAAGAAATGCCGAGAATAAATAAATCATACAAGTCATTTATCATCTATCATCTCATCATCATCAGATCATTCAAATAATTGTCCTGATTTGAAATGACACTGACGAGTGCAGACGTTTGCTCCTCGTTTGCATATACATACATATGTACACACATACATACATACACACATGCATACATAAATTGATTTAAATAACAAAAAGAAATTTATTTCAAAAATAAAGGGTTGCTTTTCTCTAAACGGGGAAGTGCTAAAATTTTAAATCATGCAGAACATGACAAATCACTAGCGTTTGTTTACACAATTCTTTTGTTCTGCTCGCGCAACGTCTTCAACAAAAACAAAATAAATAAAAATATAAAATAATATTGCTTTCAGTTGCTTGTCTTCAGGCTAACAACAGTTTGTTTGATTTTAAGTTTCTGCATTTGAAAGGATTCAAAAATTAGAAAAAAAAAGCTTATGCCCATTTGCATATGCCTCTCTTATTTCTCCAATTTTAAATTCAATATGGTTCATTCACTCACTTATCCAATTGATCATCATTTCATTTATTTTTATACTTAATGAATGCTTCTCACAATAAATTCAATTCGAACGTACCTTAACTGTTGTGTTTTTAATGGGCTTATCGGAATCAGGTATATACTCCAAGGTGATTCCATAAAATTGTCCTTTGTTAATATACGTTATTCGATCATCTTCTCGTCTTTGGGATGAACTTATTGGCGACTCCAGATGATATTTGAAACCAACATTTGTAAATCTAAAAAAAAAATAAAAATAATGAAGGAAAAATGTAATGCAAATTAAATTTTTCATTTCAAGGACATCCTAACTCCAAAGAAGTTAAGCAATCAACACAAAGTTAAATTCAATTTTATATCTTCTTGGATGCTGTTCACATAATGCGTAGCGCTTTTTACAAAATTTTATAATCCGTAACAAATCCTTAATCCCCCCTTCATTCCTTAGGGCATTACGTAATATGTGAATATGCCATTGCTCAAGAGAAGATAAATATTTTGACCTGAGAATGACCGAATGATCGAATGACCTTTTTATATATTTTTCATTTGAAATTGTGAAAGAGAGAAAGAATTTATTTCTTTTCATCCTTTTCATCTTCTTTATTTATCGAAGAACTTACATTTTTGGTATTTGTATTTTATCAGCATCATTTTGTCGCCCAAAGTCGTGCCATGGCCTTGAACGTGTAGCGCTTCCATTAGCACTGGTGCCGCCTAACGATGTTGTCGGACTATTTTGGCCGCCATGGACGCTGACAACGCCGCGTTGTATGCTGTTCACAGAGACGGGTATGCCACCATTATTGTCCAGCAATGAACCCGGCTGACAGAGTTCCGTATAATCGAAAGACTGAAACGATAAAAGAATAAAGCAGGCTTGTTAATTGTTAAATAATTACAAACTTTGATTATACGAGATTGAAAATAATGTGTGGAAAATCAATATAAGGACGCTACACGCAACGCACTCTCTATTTTCATTATTATTTTTGCGAAATACGAGTATCACCAGTTTTGTTAATGAGATGAGAGAAAATAAATTTAACCAAAAATAAAACGAAACGAAACGATTGCATTCGATTGTAAAAGTATTTCTAAGATTCTTCGCTTGGGCTGAAACAAGAAAGCAGTCAACTATAAAATCACATCATCCGATCACAAACAGCCAGCCCGGTCAAGACAGACATAAACTGGAAGAGGAGCTCGTGCTCGTACCCGTTCCTTTTCCAGCTGTAAGGTTTGGTCTTGCTTGAGTGGTTTGTTAGAACGGGCGGGCGGGCGGATGGTGTGTGTGGGAAATTAAATTAAAAAGCTTTTGTGTAATTCAACATTTTTCATCAACTTACCTGTTGAATATTATTTTGATCTCGGGGCGTTATAGCATCAGCTCCAATGCCGGAATCTGGGCTGGGTAAGTCGACTGTTAGGCCTGCTGCCGTTACCGTTTTGGCATAGATGGGAGTGCCGCCGTTGTTTTTGGACACATTTGCTGACGGATGGGGAGGTGGTACACCGCTGTTGGCAGTTGTTGTGGTAAAACGTCCTTCGTAAGTGGTGCCGGGCTGTGGACCTTCACCGTCACCATATATAGTGCGGGTCGGTGCGTAACCTTGGCCATCCGTTGTTGTAAAGTATTCACGATAGTACGGTTCCGAAATGAATGTGGTAGTTGGGGCTGTTGTCAGGCGACTGGTTGTGTACATGCCATACCCATCCGAACCAATATATGGACCAGGGCTGGGTGTTTGTGTGTTCACATTGCCACCAGGTCCGGGCGCTGAGTTTTGATGAGGACCCTTATTGCAACAATAATAATAATAATAATGGAAAAAGAAAACGACAAGCATAAACATTTTTATCGTTTGTCATATTTTTGTTTGTCTTATTGTTGTTGTTGTTGTTTTGCAGTTAATGACTATTAGCCATAAGGGTGATGATCGGCTTAAAACCATTTTGTCATTTAAGAAAAAGTTACACAGATGTTCTTTCTCTCAAGCTGTTGCTTGCAGAGCTAAGTTGTATTTGTATGTGTGTGTGTGTGTGTGTGTGTGTGTGCAGAATATCTTGTGTGTAAGAACATCTTGTCTTGTTGTTTATTTCTGTAACTTTTTCTTACTCTGCGGAGGAGTAAATTTTCAAGTATATTGAATGCTCATTCAATATTTCTGGCCTGACTGATTGTATGTACGGCTTGCCATAAAGCCTGTCTGTCCGTCCGTCCGTCCGTCTGTCCATTTCGCTGAAGTGTGTACGGAACGTGTGTGTTGTTTTTTTGTTTTCTTCTCTGTTTAAGATTCCGGTTTAGTTAATGCTGGCGCTAAATCATTGTTTATTTTTTATTTTATATACATACATATATTTTTTTGTCAGCAGCCTTCTTTTTTATGCTGCCGTTTAAATTGAAGGGAGTAGGTGAGTGAGTGAGTGAGTGAATGAATGAGTTTGTGTGCCTGTAACAGTGCAACCTGTTCCTGCTACTGCTACACACTGTAAAATGCGAGAAAAAAAAGAAAAAAAACAAAATTGCCTACCGCAGAGGCAATATATTTGACACCATATGTCATGAAAGTGAAAACATTAAAAGACAAATGAATTAAATCGAAAACAAAGCGAGCGAACCGCCTAAACTGAAACATTAAGTTCTTTTCATGTGTCAAATCATTTGTAATCGAGTCGTCTGTTTGCCTTTTTAAGCAGTAAAAATAATAAAAATCAACAACAACAACAACAACAACAACAATATCAATAATTTAAGCAGATATTTTTATTTGATTGCATGTTTTCGATTGGTGCTGCTTTAACTCACTGCAAATAAATTTGAGTGCCACCGCCGGCAGCGTACATGGCTTCTGTATGATTTGTTGGGCTTCCAGGACTAAGCGGCGGTTCTTTGATATGAATTTGTGTGGGCGAGGGTGATTGTTGTAATACAATAACCTGTTGAAATTTTATTTTAGAAATTTATAAAAACTTTTCTATTACAAGACCCGAAATGACTATTCCAAAATGTTTTAGAAAAATATTACACTTTCAGAAGAATCTTGCACAACTACACGCGCTAGAAAAAAACACATAAACGTAAATATTTCTTTTATTACATTGAAGCGCATTTTTAACTAGATTTTCCTTCATTTTAGTTCCACAAAGGGCCTGGGTCGAAAGATTTTCGCTCCTACGACTAATACCCATAAATAATTGTTCGAAATTTCAAAACAGAAAATATACTTTTTAGTGAAATTAGAATTTTATGGGCCTACCCATGGTTTAGAATTATCAAAATGCCAAAATTTTTGATAAGTTTTAAATACAGACTGTAAAGCTTTATCGTAAGCGACAATTTATGTATAAAAACATATTTGAATATTTAAAAAAAAACCTTTTCCTGAAAACTATAATTTTTGTCGCTTACGATAAAATTGAAAATAAATCTAGATATAACAAGGCACAATCACCAGGTAGTTAGCGAAGACACAGCACAACTTCAAAAATTTTATACGAAACAGATATTAAATTTTTGTTTTAAATTTCAACATGAAAACTAATTTAAAAATTAGAAAAAAAAAAATTTGTGAAAAGCTCGTAACGTTGCAAATTTTGTTAGTGGTAGCATCCGTGGAAAAATCTGTTCAACTTCATATAATATTTATAATAATAATATTTATTAATATAATCACCCTTATTCCATTTGTCGACATCGACGTCACTTTAACACAATACCAAAAAATTGAGGCTTGTTTGCTCGCTCTCGAGAACAATTTTATGCTAATGACAATATATTTCCGTTCCCTTAATTCTAGAGATTGGCATTAGCCTGCCAACAGGAGTCAGTTGTTTTCGAGAACGGGTATACAAGCTCCAATTTTTTAGTGATGTGTTAAAGTGACGTCGATGTCGACAAATGGAATAAGGGTGATTATATTAATAAATATTATTAATTAATTAAATATTAATGTGCCTTGTTATATAGAACCTTTTAAACAAATAAGGCAGCTATACATAGATAAAGAAATAAACTAAATGAGTATTGTTCATTAGAAGGAAATTTTTAATACATATTTATGAAAAGAAGATAGATTTATTCAGTTTTTCTCGCACCATATTTAAGTGTTCACTGTTCAAAATAATAATAATATTTAGGACAATTCTAAATATTCCAAGATAAAGCTAAAAATGATGGCAATAATTGGAGGAAAATTTGTTTCCATTTAAAAATGTTTCTGCCACCCATCTTGAGCTCCACAAAATAGGCCATATTTGACAACAACCTTTCTGCCACATATTTTTAAACGTCCCTGCCAAAATTTCAACCATATTATCCCTATAACACTCCTTTGCTAATTTACTGGTGTTTTTTGGGTCGTTATCTTGCTAAAAGACCTTTTTGATCCAAATGGAATATGATGGGTCGGTCTGACAAACTATCTAGATGGTTTTGGATTTGCCACCGTGAATTTCTGCGTTCATATTGTAAATTAAGGTAATAGCAATTATTTGGTCAGAACATCCAGCACTTTTTTAATTTCCTAAATATGTTTGCCTTTTTGTCGAAGATCCCTAATCAACATATGCTTTTCTTTTAATTAATGTTTGCCTCTTTCCACTAAATTCAAGATTATATAGTAAAACCACAGAAATATCAAAACGTTCAGCCTCATACTTACTTTTCACTTGCTAAAGCTAAAGCAGATTTTATTTTAAATAAATTTAGCGCATTCCTATCTTTTTGATGAACTTTGCATTATAATAATATTAGCAAAATTTTGCCTGTACGAGTCACACCAACGATGCTTGAAGCTAAATCTAAATTATTTGATTTTTGCACATGCAAGTATGCAACACAAACATAATAAGATAAGCTACTCAAATCAGTAACCTACTGATACTACAAAGAACTGTCAAATTCTATACGTAAAAATTTTTGTATCAAGTTTGACAATCGAGTTGCTCTTAGCTTGTAAAGCGCATGAAGAGCTGAAATGGCCGGACCACCTGCATCTAAAAATATTGGTTGCCAACACTTCTATTATTTTCAACACAGTTGTAATTATTTTCTTTTATAATTTTTTTTTTGGTTTCTTTTTGTTGGTCTAAATGAATTTGATTAAAAAAAAAAAATTATTGAAATTTATTAAATCGCCACAGAAAATGCTAAACGCTTTTTCTATAATGCTGAAGATTTTAAACGACAGTAAGAAATATTTTTAACTTGAAAAAAGTATTAAGTTCTGTAAGAAGACTTCTTTTGTAGAACTGTTTGCATTTTCGATGACGAATATGAATAAAATTAAAAACAAAAATTGTCTCAATCATCACTCAATGTCGCAAGCTCATCTTAGACTATAGGGTAAATTTATTTTTTGATCTGACTGTACGAAATTCCTGATGATGGGATCGTAAGAGATAAACGGATGAGAGCTGAATGAAACATTTTTATGATTTATTTTATCGCTACACTTAATTGAATCTTTATAAGTGGAATTGGTAACAATAAAAACCACACCTGTAAAATATTTATAGTTTTATTTTGTGCCTCAGTGGAAGAGTTGTAAAATGGAAACTAAATTAAATTAAATACCTACAAAATAAGTTTAATTATGACGTTCTTACAGCAGTCATTATGCAAAGCAACAATACTTCTCCATCGTCTCTAAAAATTATTAATTAAGAGTAACGAAGCCAAAAGTTGACATTTTATGGATTTTTACTGTAAAACAAAAAATTAAACCAAAAATATATGTGTAGCATTTACATACATACATCCATAAATTCATACATATGTACATACATATGTAAGTATATTCATAGTTTAATACATATTTTTTTAATTTGATTTTATTTTTTTTTTTATTTTTTTTTGGTGCAGAAATAATAAGAAGCTAAAGACTATGAAAGAGGTTTTCAAACTCTGGATGATAATAACTGAGAACAAGTGATTTTGATTGATGGCTTTTATTGTTACGGTAGCTAATCCGTATTTGTTGTGATTGCACGCAACACTCGTAATTAAAGCAAAGCAGAAACACAAAAAAAAAATATAGGCTTCGAATAAAATTTGACAGCAAGTATTTCTAAACGAATGAATTTGTGTGATTGGGTGTTGCTATGGTCACTTGCAAGCCACGTGGACGTTTTGTTATTTCAATTCAGAAATTCGAAGACATTTTTCCATTTAAATATACTGTATATGTGACCTTAATGATGAAAGTGGTCATGACTTAGACCATTTTTGCTTCGAAATATTAAATAAATCTTCCCCCTTATTATGAATGGCGTCTTCGGCGTCACATCAAGACGACAATAAAAATTGTCACATGTCTACTCTTTATCGGTAACAATTGGCTCTTTTTGATAATGTTTTTCTAGTCTCTAAGGCTTTGTAAATTAATGTCAATTGTTGTCGACAAAGAGTGGACAAGTGACAATTTTTACTGTCGTCTTGATGCGACGTCAACGATGCCATTCACAATAAGGGGGCTTAAAAAAAAACTTCTAACTAACTGTTCAGTGAATATTAAATAAATTTATGTTAATCGAGACTAGTACAACTCTAAATAAAAATGCTTTTTATTTTTTATTTTTTCAAATGTAATCTACTAAATATCTCAACTAAATATAAATATATGACTTAGGCCAATTTCATAATTAAGGACACATACATACATATGTACATATGTATATAGAGCTGGAAGTTAAGAATTTCTTTCCAACATTATTCAAATATGATGCAGAAGAAAAACCTCAAATACTTCGAAGTTCGAACTATATTTCAATGCGCTAAGCAGCTACAAAAATTTAATACGCCTCATTGACACCAGAGGCGCTGCAGAGTTGTACAAAAACAAGCTTTCCTCTATCTCTTCCTTCACCATTTGTCTTCTCTATCACTATACGTTTCTTAAAGAAGTTAAAATTCATTGCCTGAGTGTTACTTCTCTTTAAAAAAAAAACAACTATTTCGTACAAATCTACTAGTTTGAAGGCTTAATTTGATCACTAATGTATAAGAAACAAGTGGCAAAATTTAATATGATCATGATTTTTTCCATACAATTTCGCATTAAAAATCATTAAGATTTAATATTGTGGGTTAAAACTACCTTATGCTTCAATTTTCAATTGAATAGATGAATTCGTTAACACCTGGTTCAGTTTCTTCACGTATGCTTTTTCTTTTTTTTCTTATACATACATTAGTTTATTTGATCAAATAATTTTAAATTTATTTTCAATGAATTTTTTATATATTCAATTAAACACTTTCACCCCTTTCCTGAATAACAAGTGACATTTTTATTCTCATTATATTTTTAATTCCCTCAAAAGGGCTCGACCGTGAAATATTTCCTGCTCTCAGTGTCAAAAATGGGAAGAAGTAAAAACAAATATAATAATTTTGATAATTTTTAAATGCGCAGTGGAAAAAGAGATTCCTACTCTATGCCTTAAAAGTGGGTGCAGGGAATTGTTGTTAATAATTGTGAACATTATTTCCTGATTTTCTCCCAAAAATTAATATTTATAACCTTTAGTATTTAAGTGGAAGGAAAGCATTGAAACATGTAGTTTTTTTATTAATTCAGTTCGCTTGCAAAAATAAATTTAAAAAAAAAACATTATTCAAGACAAAGGAAAACCATCCCCGCAAAAAATTTGCCTACTAGAATACTATAAAACTTGTACCTTTTTTTTGGTTTTTTTAAAAATCATAATTAAATATGTAAATATATATATTGAAAATATGCAAAAATACTTAAGTTTTGTAATCAAAATTATAGTAAACCAAAGTTATTGTTTTGGAAGTTCATTTTCACGATCAATAAATTTTTCTCTAGACATAATTCCTTATTAACTGTAAAGTACTACAATAAGCACTTTCACGTAATGATACAAATAAGTTCTTATTTTATTCATTACATGACAGTCATTATTATGCACATAAAATATGTAATTAGATAAATAAGTATCAACCATTACTTTGTAAGTTATTAAAAGAGTACTACCCATTACAAAATTTCAAAAATTTTTGCTGGGGTTATTCTATATTGAAATTTTCGAGAAAAAAATATTCACGGTAGGGGTCTTTAATTGAAATCATACTAATGCGTTTTTTTTTCAATAATAAACTAGGGAACAAAGAATATAGCAAAAACTCCCGGGGAATTGGGTGATTGAGAAAAATGCTGGCAAAGTTGAAAAATATAGGCAGTATCTTTTTTATACACGAACATATGTACGAGTATATAAGATTTAAAGGACAAGCCAACGTAGGAGAATGCAGAAAATCGTTTGACGACTACTCCAATTTATACACAGAGAAAATACTGCCTCATAGAATCAAGAAGATTTTCTCTATGAAACGCTTTTAGGCCAAGGGGTATCCCAGCAGAAAGAAGCGAAGATTTTTTCATAAAGATTCCTTACTGTTTTTATGTGGTAAATCTTATTAATTTTATGAAGAAGAAAACCACATAAAATCAGGAAGAAAACTTATTATTCACAACTTCTTTTTACTCAATTTCCGTTATTTTTGGCACAAAAAAAAAACAATCCATAGAGAAACACTTCTTGATTGTATTAGGTTTTTTTTTTTTTTAAAGAGAAGTAACACTCAGGCAATTAATGCCTACTACTATTACTAGGTGTTACCTTCTTTAGGAAAGGGATAGTGAGAGAGAAGACAGGTGGTGGAGGAAGAGGTAGAGGAAAGCTTCATTCTTTTACAACTCTGCTTTTTCGCACGTTTTTAATAATGCAGTGTTGCAGCGCCTCTCTGATGTTAAATGAGGCGTATTAATTTTTTGAAGCTGTGTCTTGTAGCCATTTTATTGATTATTTTACTTCGCCGATGATTTTTGCTACACAACGAAGGAGGGCGCTCTGATGTCACATTAGGATTAGTATCTGCTGAAGTCGGTACAGTTCAGTGACCAGTGACTATGCCTTCATCACTTGAACTTTCCTACAACAACTGATACAAAGGGACACTAATGCACATCAGAAAAATGCGTGGTGTTATTATTTATTATTATTTAATGACTGTCGGATACAGGGATAGAACCCAGGACCTTCGGTTTTGTAGTCAACGTGCTAACTACTTCAGCCAACGCCACCCTCTTATAAATTGTAAACTATAGGGATTTCTTATTGATTTTATTAGGTTGCCTTATTGATTTTTTTTAAAAAGGTTTTCTTCTTGATTTTAGTAGGTTCCTATATGATTATGTGTAAAGCATCTTATTGATTTTTTTTAATAAGGATATCTTCTTGATTTTATGAGGTGTCTTGTTATTTCATGTCTATAAATAGACATAGAGACAATTTTTTTCATGATCTTTTTAATTTTTGTATACGAATGTTTGCCCAATAATTTCAATGGTTATTGAGGCTGCTTGTTAGCATATTGGTTAGAGTGCTTGTCTATCAGGTAGAAGTTTGCTGGTTCAATACTTGGTGAGTAAGATAGTTAAGAATTTAACATAATGTGTATGTATGTATGTATGTATAAAGAAATAACATCTACAATATACTACATACATACATACATACATATGTATATGGTATAGAATTTAAATGAAAATACATAAGTACAGAGAATAAAGACGCAATTTTTTTTTATTGAAAAAGTCAATAAGTTAACCTCATAAAAACTACAAGATTTCTTCTTGATTTTTTCAAAAAGGTTTTCTCTATGAAATTAATAAGATTTCCTTATTGAAAAAAAAACACAGAGATTTCTTATTAATTTTGTTCTATTTTATGAGGTATTTAGTAGGCACTGTTTTCTCTGTGTAATATGTAATTTTAAACTACATATGTACATACATAAAATCACAGGTATATTTATTAAATATATGTATGTATGTATTTGAAAAGTTTAAATACTGACAACCACCCAAAGAATAAGAAAATCGGTACAAGAATTACTTCCTCGTAATCATTTTAATCTATAAAATTTGGAAAAAAACTAAAAATTTTTTATGTCTACCTGTATTGACGACAACTGTAATACTTTGCGGGTGTATTTAAATTTTTGAAAGTAACAAAACAATAGTGATCTTCTCAACAAGGCCTACAACCTACATACACTAGGTCAATCGAATTATTTCCTATTTCGTAACAGATTGTTGTTAAATTAATTAATGTTATTGAACGATTAGATATTATTATCATTTTGTCATTTTGTTTGAATTCTATCACAACTTTTTGGGCTAAATTATTATTATTTGTTTTTTTTTTTTTTTTGTTTAAATATCTCTAGTCAACTTAATGATATTAAAGCAATTAAAATGATAATTTTAAAATAAAAAAAACACACATAGCCACACATAGTCACACACACAAACATGCAAGTGAATTTAAATTGTGCGATTGAATACTCGAGCGTATATTTTTTGTTTTCTGAAAATGTCAAACGTTTAAGCAACTAAGACGCCATTTTTTTTTTATTAGTTATACAGACAGAGATTGTACAATAAATATTTTATAATTTTTAAAATTGTTTTAATACGAAGCACACAAATTTGTATTAAAACTTATTTGTTGTTTTTGTTGTTGCTGCCTTTAGGTATTTATACATAAATATCTTCATACATACATACATACATATGTACATACATATAAACAAATGCATGTGTACGTATAAAAAAATACTATACAATATACAATATACTTATATTTTTATTAAATTTTAATTAAAATGAATAAAATCGAAAAATTTAAATATTGACAGTGGGCGAATTTATTGTTATTTTTATTGTCTGCTTTGTATGTACATATGTATCATTGAATGTGAAAACAAAACAACAAATTATTGCTTAATACTCAAAGTTTTACATGTCGAAACACCAAACAGAAAATAAATAACATTTCCTTACTTATACATTTAACACATTATCACTTAATAATAGAATTTCAGTATGAATTTCATTAGCGATAAAAACAACAACATCAATAATACATACATACATATGTCGTCCTAGAATTCCGCTAATTCCGCTAATAAAGGGGATCACAAAACATGTAAAGGGTCCCGATAGAACTTTTAAATGCAAAAAAAAAAAATAAATTTTATCATTAAAAAAAATTGTATATAAGGCATTAACAAAAATGAATGCGGATATTTGTTCTTGACGCACCGCATTCCAGACGTTCAGTCCGGATAAAGGTCCGACATGTGTATGTAATGGAGTCTGTAGGGTATTTAGCTTATTAAAAAAATCGTTTAGTTTTTCTTTATAAGTTGAACACATAAAAGCGTTACATCCCTTGTGAGCTTAAAATCTTAAATCTAGTTTTTTCATAAGTTGAAGATTTCCCGTTTTTTTTCGGAATAAGAGCAGCTGTGCACTGGCATGCCTATGAAAAAAGAGTCTGGCAATACTTGTCTTTTATGAGAATAAAAATAGCAGGGCACTTTAAAATCAATAATTTTAATAAAGTGTATCTAAATGTATTTTTTTAGGCAAAACCATAAACATACTCGTATCTACTTTTTAACACTCACACAGAGCAAACAATGCCTACTTAATACCTCATAAAATAGAACAAAATTAATAAGAAATCTCTATGGTTTTTTTTCAAAGAGAAAACCTTTTCGAAAAAATCAAGAAGAAATCTTGTAGTTTTTATGAGGTTATCTTATTGATTTTTTCAATAAAAAAAAATTGCGTCTTTATTCTCTGTACTTATGCATTTTCATTTAAATTCTATGCCATATACATATGTATGTATGTATGTAGTATATTGTAGATGTTATTTATGTTATATTCTTAACTAACTTACTCACCAAGTATTGAACAAGCAAACTTCTGACTGATAGATAAGCACTCTAACCAATATGCTAACAAGCAGCCTGAAAAACCATTGAAATTACTGTGCAAACATTCTTATACAAAAATAAAAAAGATCATGAAAAAAATTGTCTCTATGTCTACTTATAGATATGAAATAACAAGACACCTCATAAAATCAAGAAGATTTCCTTATTAAAAAAATCAATAAGATGCTTTACACATACTCATATAGGAACCTACTAAAATCGAGAAGAAAACCTTATTGAAAAAATCAGTAAGGCAACGTAATAAAATCAATAAGAAATCCCTATAGTTTACAATTTACAAAAATAACGGAAATTGAGTAAAAAAGTTGTGAATAATAAGATTTCTTCTTGATTTTATGTGGTTTTCTTCTTGATAAAATTAATAAGATTTACCACATAAAAACAATAAGGAATCTTTATGAAAAAAATCTTCGCTTCTTTCTGCTGGGATACCCCTTAGCCTAAAAACATTCTTTTGATTAAATAACATCAATCAAAATTAATTAATTCAATTAGTATTTCAATTGGTTTTAATATTTAAAACATAATCTTATTTTGTGCTTGTCAACAAACACAACCTTATAGACCAAAGATATCGCTCATTTACTTCAATAGTGTCACAACTCAAAAAAAAAAAAACAGTTTTGCAGAAAACACGTTTTAAAATCTCAATTTGCATACATGAAAAAATATTCTTTCTCAAGAGGTGGTGGTACAAACTATTTATATGAAATTTTTACACAAGATAAAATACGAAATTCTGAAAGTGATCTAAGTCTTAAAAAAAACTCGAATGAATATTTACGGCCTGGCTCACGATGTCGACAAGAAGTTTTCTTTCGCTTATTTATATTGACAACAAAAACAAAATAAGAATTTTTTTGTTTGCAATATAAACAAGCGAAAGAAAATTTCTTGTCGACATCGTGAGCCAGGCAGTTAATAAATTTATATTAATTGAGACTAGTACAACTCTTAATTAAAATGTTGGTTGCAACGTTTTGATTTATCTCGGCACAAGAAATATAGACCACTTTCATAATTATGGGCACAATTGGACTTTTGCAATACGATTACTTTTTTTCTCACAATAGACAACTATACATTTCCATTTACATACATATGTATAGACATCTCCTTATTTTATAAATATTTATATTACTTGATTTTTTTTAATATTTCATTTAATATTTTTTTTATCTATAAAATATTTCAATTAATTTTTTAATTGAATCTGTAAAAACGATCAAATGAAGTTTTAACTAAATCTTAAAAACAACATCCATTTAAAAATGTCACTTAAATCGGGTGAGTTAATAGCTACAACTCCCGTGATTGGTTGAAAACTAATTATTTTTTTAATTGAAACTTTATTTTCCTGAATTGAATATTATTTTAACTTATTTCTGTGTGCTTCTCGTATATAAAAGTAAGAAATGTTCCCTAATTAGATAACATCTCAAATTGTCTGAATTGACAGCTAATGAAGTTTCTGTCGTAAACTTCATTGATATGCCAAATGTTGAAAGGCTCAGACTAGCAATCATTGTTGTTTCCTGTATTGGGATTGTGTGCCCAAGAAACTTATGCAAAGCAGCAACATAAATATTTATGTATGGATGTACATATTGGCATCTTGGTCAATCACATAAATATCTTACTTATATTACATACATACATATATGTATGTATACATATGTAGAAACGTATATACATATGTACATACATATGGGCATACATATGTACATATAAAACAATAAATGAAAACTCATTCAAACGAATGTATAGTACGAGTACGTCTGAGAAATCAAAGTTGAAATTCCATTGGAATAATCAGATGAAAAAAAATGTGTATATAAACATTAATTTGTATTAATATACAAACTATATGCATAATAAATTTTGTATTTTAATGCGTACATACATACATATGTATGTCCATATGTATGTATGATTGTTGTGCTGGCATTAAAGATTTACAAAATAACAAAAATAGTAGATAATTTATTATTTATTATAAGGAAAAACACACAAACAACAAAAGTATTTTTTTTTTTTATTTTATTTATTAAATTTATCACTAGACAAATAATAGGTACGCAGAGGACGATTATGATGAAGTTGATGCTGCTGCTTATAATATTATAATTATTGTTATTATTATTATGATTAGACTTCTTTTTGTTAATTTAAGTGACGACTACTTTTAAGTTTGGCTCAGAGCCAGTTTACTAATGAACATACATACATACATATGTAGATACATATATTATTTTAAATGTGCGTTTAATTTGCATTTTTGTGTTGTTCAAATGTTTGAAAACATGTTTAAAATTTTTAACGACATTATGTTATTATTACTTTTGATTTGTATGTATGTATGTTTGTCTATCTTTATTTTTTTAATCAAAGACCTTGACTAACAAAATCGACGAGAGACAAAAATAAATAAAGCAAAACCTGATGACTCGAAAGAATACATTTATGTATGTGTTTGTATTGTTAGACAAAGTTTGTATCCACCAAATAATAAATTTTTAATGATTGTGACAAAATCACAACAAAAAAAAATATATATATACATTTAGTTTTAGTTTTCGCTTTCAGAATTTTTGTGTGTTTTTTTTTTTTTTTTTTTTTTGGCTCTCTATTGATTAATAATTTAACAGGAAATGAAACATTATCACATTATGCAGATATATTTTATAACTATTACAAAAAAAAACGCAATTAAGATTTGAAATAAATTAATATTAAAATTAAATATATACATATTTAATTAAAGTATTTATAGATTAAAAAAAAAACGAATTCTTTAAACAAAAGTGAAAACGATTTTGTTTTATTTTTTCGTTAATGAACGTAACAGGTTTGTGCGTGTCTACGTATGTGTGTGTGTGTGTGTGTGTGTGTGCTTGTAAATTTTAGGGAAGGATGATATAAATAATTCCCTGCAGTCAGACTGGGGCCAAATGTCTCTATGTCAACACTAAAATTCTAGTAGTAGGTACATTGTCTACAATTTCTTTTCTATTCGTCAGTATAAAAGAAAGAGAGACAACAAATGTGGTGTATTTCTGGTGGCTTTTGCAACAACTTGTCAATATTCATATAATTGTATGTACGTAAGGTATAGAAATGTACCACTAAATGAGTGGTTGGTATGTCTCCATGTTCCCATAAGAACTATGTAGTCACTACCTAGTCAATTGTTTTAGTGTTACTAGTAGATTTTCAATGACAAGCACATGCTAAATGTCTATAGCAAAAAGTATTGTATGGGGATTAATTAGAGAGTAGTACTGGTGACAAAGTCAAAAGCGACTCAGTACATTTTCACCACCGACATTTCCTTCAGGGATTATTGTAACTATTTTTTATTCTATCTAGGTGTTTACTCGAAAAGTTTTCCGCTTATTTTTCAAATGTGTACTTGCTGTTATGCGTGTATATAAATACATACATACATATACATATTTATGCAAGTATGTATGTACTTATTTAGATATGCATGTACATATACATATGTATATATGTACATATGTTTGTATACCTATTACTCGTACATATGTATGTGCGTGTGTTGTGTCTGAGGAACATGTGCTCAAATCGAAAGATTCAAGACACAAGCGTAATGTTGTGAGGGTGTGTGTAGCCTGCAACAAACAACCAAACTTAAATGTACCACCTACGCAAGAGAACAAAAACACAGTTACACACAAGTGCACATATGCTCGAGCAGGTTGCTGAAGCAGTAGTTGTATACTATTTGTGCTCTCTACAAACCAACCATATGTTGTTGTTGATTGTTTTATGTATTTTTATTTATTTTTTTCAAAGTTGCCAAACAGGGACCTTTATAGCTCCAATTTAAATTGCTTTATATTTTAATATTCTTGTATTTGTATTAGTTAATTAGAAACAATTAAAAGCATCACTTCTAATACATATTTTTTTCCTCTGAAGCAAATTTTTTTTTGTATGGAGGATTTTTGTTGTTTTTTTCTTCTTCTCTAATATGTACCTTTAAAATTAATTTTTAATGTACATAGACATATATTTGTTTAAATAAATATTTGTATATTTTTTTTTTTAATTATTTTTTAATATATCATGAGAATAAAAAATCTTTGGTGTTTTATTTGTATCGTTTTTTTTTTCTTTTGTTGTAGGTATTTGACTTTAATTTAGAAATAATCACAATTCTTTCATTATGTAAGTATGTATCTGGTAGGAAAATATTGTTCTTCGTTAGATCGTTCCCGCTTAAAAAATTTTCTATTATTATTTTTAATTATGTTATTAACTAAACGGAATATGCGTCTCGTAGAACGACCTTGCCAAGACCACGTTAAAAAGATGACTAAAGGCATGTAAGACTGGTTGTTGGTTAGCTTCATATAAAACCTACTCTACTAGTTCAGAAAAACAAAAACAAATCCAGCAATTGATCAAACCAACCACCACCATCGTACATTGAGGTGTGAATATTAAAATTGTTGAAAACGAACAACAAACACTCCATCCAGCTCTTTGTTGAAGCAGACTAATTAATTAAGGGAGGAAGTCTTTGTGTAAATTTAAATTACATTTTAATAAAATTATTTATTATTGTTTGTTACATACCTACATATGTATTTGAAAATATTGTTTCTAATTGATTAAAATACCTATTTGTTTCGTACCATTATCACACACAATCTGTATTGTCACACGGAATTCTATTATTTATCATTTTTGATCTTTAATTAAGGTACAACACACACACACACGCACACACGCACACAGGTAGTCGTCACTCAGTCCAGCCAGGAGCGAGCGATCTTATCAGTTAGACTTGTGTCCAACAGTTCTTTTTGAACTAGTTCGTTCAGTTGGACACAAGTCCGGTCAAAAACATCAATGTAAATTAAATGGGTTTGAAACAACTTTTGATTCAAACGCTTTCAAACTAGTTTAAAAAGAACTGTTGGACACAAGTCTATTATCAGTTTATCGGAAAGTTGTTAAAAACGAACATCTTAATACAATTCGCTGCGTGCCCAACTTGTCGAACACAACGCATACATATAAGTTGCATCAAACAACTTCATACAAGTCCGTTCATAGCTAAGAAATAAAAAATGGCTTCGTTTTAGGCTGCTAGAAAGAGACAGGCTCTACCATATGTATTTGCTTTGCTAGCAAGTGCTAAACAGAGAAGGCATGAAATTGTATAACAGTTATCCGTTTGTTTGGGTTTAAGCACAATAACTGTATGACAGATTTCAAAATGATATCATTTAGCCAATAGCTAAACGTCTTGCTAGTGACTAAAAACCACTACATACATGCATACGTACATGCAACAATAATAACAACAACTTAAGACAACTAGACGTACGTACATTGAGAGTAAATGAAATAAAGCAAATAAATAGCAACAACAAGCCTACTACATTCATTCATTCATTCATATTTTAAATACATAGTGAACAATTAAGCTAAGCCAATTGCAAGGCTACACACACACATATACACACACACGCATCCACACATAGTTAAACATCGATTTGAAATGCACATTGCAAGAACGTTCCGTTACTCGAAGCATGCGAGTTGCCTGTCAGTTAAGTTAGTTAGCACAAGTTATGGATGGAAATTTAATAAGAAGGAAAATGTTGGAAAATTTAAATATTTTTTTTATATCTACATAGGTAATTGAATCATGCAGAAATAAGGACAAGGAAATAAATAAATACATATCAAAAATTTCGTTCTTATTTGCAAACAAAACTGGTTAATGCGTGCGGCGTCCTGTAACTTGAGTAAAATTAATAAAAAATAATACGTAGGTATAGGCATAAATTTAATACATATAAATTTTTTCAAGTTCCTATTCAACACCTGTTGTTGACAGAAAATCCATTACAATTTTTCTTTTGTTCAACATCCTTTTGAAAGTTCCTTTTTTTTTCTTTTCGATTATTTGTTTGCTTTGGGAGTTTTCTTTCTCACCAATAGAAAGGACTTTACTACATACACTCACCTTCTGTCCGCTACTGGCTGATGAGCCATTACTAGCGGTACCGTTTTTAGGATCTTTTCGCAAGTCTTCCGGTTCCCTTTTAATGTTTATTGTGGTCGCGGCGGCTTGTTGGCGATGGTGATCAGCTGTTATAACCACTGTACCTGACCCTCCACCAGTTGCGCTAACTATAGTTGATTGTTGTTGTTGGTGTTGCTGATGTTGTTGTTGCTGCTGCTGTTGTTGTTGTTGTTGCTGTTGCTGTTGTGCCAAGGCTGCTGCTGTGGTGACATTTGCGGCAGCAGCCGCCACTGCCGCCGATGTTGCTGATGGGTGTGAGCCAAGCAATAAGCCTTGTATCTCGTTTTGCGATAGGCTCGATACATCAAGAGGTGTGGTTTGACCATTCAGCTTTGCACTGGAAGCACTAAGCGCACACAGCAACAATTGTGAAGTACACCAACAAACCAAAACATAAACAAAAAAAAAAAAACAAACAAATAAAAACATGGAAAAGAAAAAAGAAGAAAAAGATAAAAATAAACAGTTAAATTGAGTAATTAAAATTCTTTATGCAACAAATACTATGCGAAACACTTTACAACAAAAATCATCAAATACACAAAAATTGCACAATTTATTTCTTGCATTGCCCAACTGCACATCTCAGACAGACATACATATACATATGAACATATATATGTACATATGTATGTATGTATGTTGCCACCTCAAATCGTTGTAGCCAGCAGAGTTTGAATTGATCACAGAAATCCTCGGAAGGCGATAATTACATAATTTATTAGTTTCTTTTTGAATCTTTACAAGCGGTAAAATATACACAGTAAAATGCATTTCATATGTACATATGTATGTATGAAAATACATACAGACACAATAAATACATACATACTATGTATCCATGCATATACACAAGGATTTAAAGCACGAAGAGTTTTTACAATTTTCTCAAATTCCACAAATCATTGGAAACGAGAATTCCAGAGGCAAAAATCAATTACTGCGAGGACATTTTTATTTTTAGACAACCGTTTTGATTTTCTTATAATCTATGTAACTGGAAATTTTAAAACTATAATAAAATGTATTTGAAATCTATTTTAAGAACATTTTGTGTGAAAATTTTTTAATAAACCACATTCCACTCATTTTAAATTTTAAAATATGTATCCATGAAAGTTTTATCAGAGACGCAACAGGGTTACTTAAAAAAAAAATCTTGTAACTTCTTATTTGTTCGACATTGTCCAATGCGCTTAAAAATATCAACAAAATATCACTCTTTCATGAAGTAATCGTCAAAAGTGTTGTAGTTATGTAAATACATATGACATATCACAATACATTTTTGTTGTAGCGAAACTAAAAATCGCCTGCAGTAATCAACCAAGTCCAACTAATATGTATTGTGGTATCAAAATATCTTAGAATTAGCACGAAAGATTGCAAGCGGCCAGCGTCGACCGAATACCAAATTAAAAGCCTTTCAAAATCAATTTCCTGTAATAATAGTGTAACACATTGCTCTATCGAGTGCAAAACAGTGTGCGCATTCATATCAAAACAAGTACAGGAATCCCCCTTAACTTGCACCACAATGCAAAAAAATGTATCACAATTCTACATCGAATAAGTAGAAGTAATTAATGTGATGATCACAGAACAAGGTGAGCAAGAATAATTGAAAATACTTAGGAACATAAATGAAAAAGCACAAATGAAGAGTTATATTTATAAATTCGTTTACCGATGGTACTAGGGATGGGCAAATGAAAAAAATGTATCGATATATATCGTATCGATATTTTTGAACAGCATCGATATATATTTTTTGAAAGCATCGATATTTCGATATATCGATATTTTTTGCCTTATGGGTTTTATGAGGTTTTCAAAAAGATTTCCATAAAAAAATTTTCTGATTAAACCTTTATTTTAATAAATAATGATTTTATTTTTATTTATTTTAATAAATAATGATTTTAATCATTTATTAATGAATGCCCGTGTTTAACACTTCAAAGTTCATCATTGCGGAATACGAGAAATATTCACTTTGCATCCAGACAATAATATTTAAAGAAATCGCGAACAATTAACTTAAAGTTCATTAACTCCATGAGTGGAGAAAACCCAAATTGATATTGGTATCGAAAAAGGGAATAAATTTATCCATACATCTGTATGTTTAATTTGTATTATAGGACAATTTCTGAAAAACTGCATTCATTTCGAATGCACAATTAGTCAATTTAAGAAATTTAATACAAAGGAACTACGTATGTTAAGTTATACGTAACCTACTGTAGCTCCTTAACGCTTCCCTAGTTTTTACTTTATGTTGCTTTTCTGTGCTGTACCGTTCTATTTTTAAATTTTAATAGTTACTTTTTCTGTAATAAATTAGCTGTTTCTGACCAGAACGGTCACAGTTTTCCACTGACTTGATGAGTTTTGCTTCGTCCATTGTTATATTTAAATATAATTTTATGTTTTTCTGGGTAAAAAATAATTTTTTTAAATTATTAAAGCACAATCACAGTTTATTTGGAAATGTTTTTATTTTGTTTATGTTTTTTTATTTTCAGAGGTTAAACCGAAAAAGAGCAGGGGCCCGTTTTTTCAAACCTACAAGTTACAAATTTACAAGTTTTGTGTGTATTTTATTTTTAGATTTGTAACTTGTAGATTTCAGAAACGGGCCCCTTAACGAAAGAGAAAAACTAACGGCTTGTATAAGATTTCTATAAACAAAAAATAGTTAGCTGATTCGTAACAAAACAGAAAGTAAAAACTAATTCTGTCTTCAGTTAGTTAACAAATAAAAGTCACCTGGCTTAGTGGGGTCACCTTATTAATGAGCCTTGTTATTATGAAATTTCTCTTTTTTTTCTTCGCATCACTAGCAGTGATGCCAATATCGTACAACTAAAAACCGGCTAAAATTTGTAGGTCTCTTAAAAATATCGAAACCCGATACTCGTAAATAAGAATCGATGTATCGATATATCGGTTTTTGAAATATCGGCGATATATATCGATATTTATTTTCGCAAATATCGATATTTCGATATATCGATATTTCTTGCCCATCCCTAGATGGTACATCCATAATTGCATATACAATTAGATCATTTCTCATATTATATTTCATTAAAAATTCATGATCTTAACAATCACTCTCGGGCAAAATATATAGACACGGGTGTTAATAAAGTGCCTGGTGGTACAGAAAAATGCGGCATTTGCCCCCCAGCTAAATCGAATTTAACTTTTATTGCCATTAATTAATTAATAAAATATTTATTTCTTTCTACAACATCAAATAAAAAACTATGATAAGTGTTTGTTTTAACAATCAGGTGGTGTTTGAAACTGATTTTATTAAGTTTTGTTATTTTCTTTAGGGTGTTTTTATTTAATATTTTTATTTCACATTAAGATAAACTGCCTTATTCATAAAAAATATTTCTGTTTAATAAGAGGTTTATGAAACAAATTTTCTATGGAAATTTGATTAATAAACCTTTTATAAAATCAAAATATTTTTATGAATTAGGCCCAAAGTATTTACGTAGATTATTATGAATGTTTAATTATATACTTTTCCTGTGCTTATGTTAAAAATTGATTTTGTTTGCATATTGCTTAAAAAAACAACATAATTGAGTAACATCCATAACTTTTTTTTTTATTAATTTTTTACAAACATTAATGTCTGCTAACAAAAGTCACTTGAGGGACAACTCAAATCATTAAGAATTACAGCCTATACTGTCTGTAAATGTTATTGCTTTAAATAACTAAAAAAACGATATATTCTTTAGATTTAAATCACATTTTCGCTTTCCCAAAGAAGCAGTACTTTAGTTAATTTAAATTTAATTTTTAATTTTACCTCCGCCACTGAAATTAATTGTTGTCGGTTGCCTTTCATAACAGAAACATAAAATTTAAATGTTTCATTTTGCAGAGGTAAAAATGGAGTCAAAGATAAACGCCGCTAAATTTTAAATTTAATACTTGTACATACTCCAATTCTTATTCGCCAAATATCTAATATTTTACACATGCTCGCCCTGTGGCTGCCTAGTAACGATGCTAGCCTCTCAGTCCATAGATCGTGGGTTCGATGCCAGCCATAGACCCTGGGGGTTGTGTTTGTTTAAAAAAAGAAACTTGCACACATGCTTTTGTACTATGCGTGTTTCGGCATGCAATGAGTTCAACCCAGAAGTCGAAATTTTTTTATAAAAATTACTGAGTGCTTGTCGGGCACTTGAAATTATTTAAAACATATTTAATACAATAAATGGACTATGATGATGTGATAGTTACTTTTTTTTACATTTCCAATTTCCTTTCGAGGTGGCGTATTTATTATTTATATGGATTTGTGTGTGCAATGTCTATTTTCCATTTCCCCTCATCAGTTTATGGAGATTTACGCTTCAATATGGAAATCATTTGTAATTTTGATTTCATCTGTCTATATAAATTGCTTTTGATACGAATACCAAACGTTTTACTAATGAGATCAACACACTCATCCTCCAGCCATTCATTAATGAAGACATTCCAATCGTCCATTAAGTTGAATATTTTGTGGTGCAACAAATTTGTTTTTTGATGCAAAAGGAAATTGGAAAATTTTCAATGTTCGCTTTTGTCATATTATTATAATTGTACATTGACACTTTACAATTAGTTAAGGCTCTGACTGAGTCTGAAATTGGTAATAAAATCCTTTTTGTTTTTGTAACGTTTCTGTTTCTGTTTCTGTTTCTGTTGGCAGTTGCTATTTTAAGCTTTCCCAATTATGGTGATAATGATGATAATTGTTTGTTATATATTTTTATGGTCTATTGCTTAATACGAGTAAGAAGGCACATCAACCAACAGATACCAGCAATAATAAATAGACAGACAGCATCGTTCGATCGACAAGAGATCGATAAGTAACAATATCGCTTCTACCCATGAAGATGATAATAATAATGAGGATAATAATGGTAATAATGACGGCAAGTTGTTGGTGGCAACAACCACTTGCTGCTGCAACAACCTCATGCATACAATAACAACTTAATTGAACTTGAAAATAGAGTGAAACAAATCAACAAAACAAAAACTTTTAACGAACTTATTTTCCTCTTGATTTAACTTTTTTTTTGTTTTTTGTTTTCTTTTTTCACTGACTCCAACTTAGGAAACAAAAACAATGTTGTTTTGAACAAATTGCACACGAAAAAAAAATTTTGCAAACAAAAAAAAAATAAAAGAAATTAAAGTGTGAATGTTATTGGTGGAGGCATATGTATGAAACATGAACAATTCTAGACACGCTCCTATAATTTTTTTTGTATTGTTGTTGTAGTTGTGATTTTTTGCTTTTTAGCTGTTTGCACTGTAAAATGAAAAACGTTATTTGTTTTACCAATAAATTGGTAAAAAGGAAAAACTAACCAGGCAACAAGTTCCATATAGACATGTGCACATGAAGTCTTGTTGTCGGTAGTTTTACGTGTTATTTGAAGAGTTTGTTGTTGGAAAAAAAAGGCTCTCTGTTGTTGTGGAGCACTGAAATCAGTCAAAGCCAAAATTAGAAGAGAATAAGTAGTCAAGCTAGCACACAAAATCAGATACATATCAAAAAAAAAAAAAAAAAAAATAGACAACAAACCACAAAATTATAGTGGGGTTTTTGCAAAAAAAAAAAAAAAAAACAAATGAAAGAAAACACGTTAAGTAAATAAAACAAACAAAACAAGCAGGCACGCGTCAATAATTTAATGCCACAATATCTTGAATATTCAACTCGCAAACTAACAACGACAACAACCAGCCAAAGACGTTCTTAATACAAACCATGTATGTACATATACTCGTCGTAACATAAACAAAGCCAACCATAAAACAAAACACACTCCGTTTATGCATAAATATTTTAAATCTATTCTATTTTGCTGCCGCCTGTAATCCAGAAAATCTGGTCTGAAATTTATTTTCATCTCTTACTTTGTTGTTTCACTTGTTGAAAACAACACTGAGTAGAGATCGATTGACGAACGAGTGTGTGAAAAAAAAAAACAAACGGGCAGACAGGTGCACATATGGACGGACGTTATGTTGTTTGTTGAGGGTGTACAAAAAAACTATCAAGTCAAATGATACAAAATCAAACATTATGTATGTATGTAATTATGTGTATGTATGTATGTATGTCCGAGTATGTACATACTACTGATGTAACGAATGCAAATTTTTGATATTCGCGAATACGAATACGAATATTTGAAACAATATTCGGGAATACGAATACGAATATTGTATATGAAATTTATAGACATTAAATTGGGGTTTCATTTAAGTCTGCAATATGAAATATTAAAAAATTGTTATGAAAAAGGACTTCGTACTCCTGTTGGCGTACTTTAAAGTTAATAAAAACTACCCAAAATTTTAATGATCGTCATTAAATAATATTTGAAAATAATAGAAAGCACAAATGTCTATAAAAAATTTAATGGATTTGTACAAACTAATATTTTTAGCCCTTTATTTAAATTTCGTTTAGGATCTATGCCTTTATTTATTTAATTTGTTTACCAAAAAAAATATTGATATTCGCCTGAATTTGACGAATACGAATATGGATGCGAACATCTAAAAACGGCCGAATATTCGACAATTCGAATTCGAATACGAATATTCGTGCGTCACTAGTACATACTTATGAAGATATATGTATGTAAATATGGGTAATATAAAAATGGGTAATTTTGTTTTGTTTTAATAATAAATCTGAAAGGTGTATCTTTGTATATGTGCCCTTAATTATGAAGGTGGCCTAAGTCATATATTTTCTTTGCTCGAGCTATTTAGTAGATTACATTTAAACAAATTTAAATATATTTTTATAGCGTAGCAACATTTTAATTTAGTGTTGTACAAGTCCCGGTTAATATAACTATTTTTTAATTTTAATCATAAATTATTTCTTAATCAGGCTTAAGTTCAGTAATTTCAATTCTTACCGAATGAAATATTTTTATTAATTAATGTAAGTTTCTAAAGAAGAGAATAAAAATTAAACTAGACTTTATTAGGTGGGGGAAATACCGATATTTTTCTGTGCAGCCACGCACTTTATCAGCACCCATGTCTATCTATTGGGGTAGAGATTATTATTAACATCAGCTATTTAACTTAAATTTTCTATGAAATGGAATATGAGAATTGATTGTGTATACAATTATTGATTTACCTTTGGTAAATACATTTGTAAGTATCACTATTCATTTTCTGTTTTTCCATTTTTCTACCTAAGTATGTTTATTTTATTTTTTAATATTTATGAAATATAAACTGAAGTTTTTTTTTAACATTAATTTAATATTGCCTTGTGAAGCAATAATATGTTGGTTGTTTTGTTGTTTCTTTTTTTTTATAAAGTATAAATTCTTGTCGAAGAACGTTAAAAGTATCTATCACCTTTTTACTTTACATTTGTTATAGCTTTTTTGATAACAGATTACAATTCTTCCTGCAAGGAATTGTTGTAATTTTCTTACATTTTTACAATTTTCTTACCTGCACTTGTTACACACTGCTTAGTAATGTATAGAAGTTTTCAATAATAATAATGTTAAAGTAAAACATAAAAATCGATCCTTCTTTTGTTGGTTTTCGGTTTCGGTTTTTATGGGTTAAAAACCGCGATTTCGGTTAAAACCGAACGGCAATCCCCAGCTTCAGCCACATCGGACTTGTTCAGTGCCGTTCACTACAATGCTACACCAAGTGCCAATTAAATTGGCTGAAGATTAATAGTGAAAGTGTACACACATGCAAACATACATACATACATATATGTACATATGAATGTACGTATATGTAATCATTTAAATGCATGATATGATTTTTTTCACCTACACTCCCATTTTCTCAAGTTATAGGACAAGTAAATTAGGATCCTTTGTCACCAAATTTTAAGCAGGGCAGTTTTGTACATGCAATACATATGTAAGTACATATGTACATATGTATGTCTATATCCACCGAGGCCCCAAATCTTTGGGGGCCCATAAAAAAGTGCATGCCCCAAGTCAACTGGGAGACCCAATTTTTTTTTGTCTTTATCACGTAGTGGTATCCGTATATGGTTAATATTTCCATGACTTAAAATATTACACACAGTGTTAGGCCGGGTTTACATCTGTGTGTCATGTGCCACACAAGCGTAAAAAAGCGTAACCACTAATTACTAATGAAAACCTGTTAGATTCAACAAGAGGGTATTAACTCAAAATTTTTGAAATTTCACTTTTTGCAAGAAACCAACTAACAACATCAATATCTATCTACTGTAAAAATTTCAACGTATTCCGATTACTCTTTCACCTCGAAAACCACATTTGAGACCATTTTTGTGATAGCGTAGTGACTACCTTTATATAATCAAAAAGGTATTATTTTGAGTTAGTACAAAAGTGGACACAGAAATGTATCTTATATTTTCATAAAAAAGGTATTATTTTGATTTGAGCCTTTATTCAAGTTAAAAATAATCCAATTGTTTTATTTAAATTCTGTTGTATTTTGAGTTGATACTAGGGATGTAACGAATACCAGTTTAGCGAATGCGAATGCGAATGCGAATGCGAAAGCGAAAGCGAATAATACATTTTAATTTTTGCGAAAGCGAATGCGAAAGCGAATGCGAAAGCGAATGCAAATATTACAATTCTTTAAAATATTACATGCAAATAAATTTATATAAGAGAAAGTATATGTATATAATAATTAAAAATAAGTTTACACAATGTTAGGCAATCCACCCATTCGTACTTTAGCCCTAAGTCCTGGTACTCTGTTCAACATTTCATGTGCAATGCTTTCAAATACATATGAAAAAAACTTGGAGTGAATTTTTCCTGGAAAAATCTTTCCGAAGTAGTACTTTGTTCATCTTGGGAAAAACATGAAATATATCTTCAACATTTTAAGTTTTCATGAGAAATAATATGAATGGCACTTGTTTCGCGTGGAATTTACAACAAACAAGGACTAGTTAATATTGTTTGGATTTGAAATTTGTTGCACGAAGTAATGAATGGCGTTCAAAAGTTTGAACAGACTAGTCTTAAGCAGGAAATATTTTCGCGCAAATCAAACACTGTCTTTTCTTTTTCAAAACTGAAAAATATTTCCAAACACCGCTGGATTTGGGTTTCATTTTGATACTTATGAGAACTTATTGATAGAAAAGTTTTCCGCTAAAAGATTAATGCTTTACATGTAAGTATATGTATCTTTTTCATGCTGGTTTAAAATAATTTTCGTCTTTAAATTTAAAATCGAAAACTATTTTCGTAAAAGAAATACATTTTATTTTGTCTTTAGTATTCGCTTGAAATATTCGCATACATTTTAGCGAATGCAAATAGTAAAAGTAAGCGAATTATTTGCGAATGCGAAAGCGAATGCGAACATTCGTTACATCCCTAGTTGATACTGTTTTGTTGAAAAATATATTTTGAAACTTTATTTAAATTTCAACTAAAGCGTCGTATTTCAAAATAATACAAAAAAAAAATATCGAGAAAATTCAGAAAAATGGTATTAACTCAAAACATAGAGTTTTTTCCCAAGAATTCCAACATTTTGAAATAAAAACAATGCAAATATATTTTCAAATGAAATTTAATTACTACTATGGATTCGGATTTTCAAATTCTCTTGTAATCTAACCACAAACAGTTTTTCGTCTCTACTGAACATTTTAAAATGTTGAGTTAATACCCTCTTGTTGATAAGGTGCGATATGTATTTATTAAGTTCCATACATAACTAATAGACAATTTTATAGAATTCAACATGATTGGAAACTGTTTAAATCAATAAATACTACATATCTGAATCAAACAGTTTCTCATTAGTAATTAGTTGGTTACGCTTTTTTGGGCAAATGGCACACAAGAAATGCCAGATGTAAACTCAGCCTTATTTAAGTAGAAGAGCTTTTCTTACGAATATGAACTTTGTATACTGTACATACATATATCGTTCGTTATACTGGAATTTAACTGTATATGTGTACATATCGTCATGTGAGAACTTAAGTGTCCAATACGCCATTATAAACTATTGGATATTGGACACTTAAGTTCTCACATGACGATATGTACTACTTTCTGAATAAAATATTTAAAAAAAAAGTCTAATAGAAATTCATACGAATTCAAAGCGAAATACAAATTAAAAAATTACAAAAAGCCAACTGACAATTTAAACGCAACTACATACGTTGTTGTTATTTAAAAAGTTTTGCGCACTTTTCCATTGAAATTATTTCTGTATGAGTTTGCCTAAGTAAACGATTGAATGTGTAGAGCATGGAAAAGGTCATCTTTCAAACGAACAAACGATTGAAATAAAACTCTTTATACATACATACACACATATTTTGTACATTTTTATATATTTTTCTGCTTTTTCATTGCATACAAAATCCTATAGACGACATTTTAACGCTCACAAAAAAAAAACGAAAATTGCTATTGCGTATGTTTAAGTTTAAGTTATACACACACATACACACACACACACACACACTTACAGTATTAAATAGAATTTTAAATGTAAGAGGTAAAAACAACACAATATAATATTAATAGTAATAAAAAATCTTTTTTATATTAAAAATGGATTAAAATAAACCAACAAACATAAAGTCGAACGTGTGAACCAGATGGCAAATTTTTCTTAAATCAAGAATTTATGAAAATATATCCAATTGAAAATTGAAAGAGAAAAACAAGGAGTAAAATTCTAAAATATTTTTAATTCCAACGATATTTCGCTGTTTTAACTAACTGACCTAACTGACATTTTGTAAATTTTACAAGAGAGGAGCTTTTATGATTCTTTTCTACATGTATTCTTATGGAAACGTCTGAAGTATTTTTACTGTTATAGGCTCGGCAGTAATGTTTACAGTCATAAAAATTGTGAACAAGGTCTATTATGACTAAACTGACCAGACATCCCGCTTTAGGCGGGATTATCCCGCTTTTCACAGGTCGATCCCGCCTCCAATTTTATTCCCGCTTTATCCCGCTTTTTAGATTTTTGAAAATTTCAATCTATTTGCCACGCTTGCGGTTCAACCTTGACTATTTTGTAGAATACAATTCTCATTGTTAACAAAATAGTCACGAAGAGTTTCAAAATTCTCACTGCATTAGATTTCAAGATCTTTTTTTGATTTAACACATCCTATATTTGAGAGGAGCCATATAATATATAATTGGCGCAATCAGCGGGATTTCAAGTTTGTGTTTGTAGCAGATACCAAGAAAAAACTAATATTTCATTTACTTGGGACGTGACACACTTTTTGCTCCATTATCGACTCCTTTTCATAATACTTTTCTTGTTATTGGCGTTGCTGCTTACAAAAAAATTTCAAAATTTTTACTGTTTTGGCTTCCAAGATATATTGAAATAATACCCTCTTGTTCCTTCTAGACTATCAGTAATAATGCAATGCACAATATCAGCAGAGTAATCTCCATAATATTTCAAGGTTCTCACTATATTAGTTTTCAGATATCAATTACACAAAATTTCACATTTCTTGGTGAATATTTCAAAATAAAAAAATTATAATAGAGGTGCCACCAGCGTGACCATATTAGCTTATTTTGAGCTAAATTTAGCTTATTTGTTTCAGATTTAGCCTTAAAATTTTCATTTAGCTCTTAGCTTATTTTTTAGCTTTTTTTTTAAAACTCATTTAGCTTTTTTAGCCTTTTTTTAGTCTAAATTGCGTGTTCTCTAAAAATATATTAAAAACATAAACAACTGATAAAAATTATAATTTTTTAGCATTGTAAAATAGTTTACAAAAAATACAAAATGTAAATTATACGACAATTTTATAACAGAAATGGAAAGAAGAAAAATAGTAGATAGTGGCAGAATGGTTAGAATTCCAGTGGCATCAATTAACTTAAAACAAAAACCTGAAATAGCCTTAAGCCTGGATAACACTATGTACCGATTTTCGTCGGGCCACCTCAATAAAGTCATAAGTAATAAGCCAAAATGGCATTATTACTCAATTAATTCTGGAATAATTCTATATGGGCTTATTATCAATGCAGTGTGGCGCAATTATGTCCTTGTATTTCAATTAGTCGATAAATTAGAGCAAAATCTTTACTTATGACTTCATTTCACTGATCTGACGAAACTCGGTACATTGTGCAGATAGTGTGATCCATGCTTTACCTTAAATAGCATTAATTCACTTAAAAAGCTTTCGTATTTTAGTATAAATGTTTTTACATTTTTAAAAACTTTTTAAGATTATTTTGGGGAATTTTTTGTTTTGTTCTTCATTAAATCTAAAATATAATAATTAATAAATAATTTCATTAAGCAAATATTCTATATGTATAATAAAAAAATATGTTTGTGTAATATTTAACGTTAGTTTAGCAATAAGAAACTATTGAAAAGTGATCAAAGAAGTGGAAAAAAGTTTAGCTTTATTTTCTAGCCTAAAATGTAACTTTTTAGCTTATTTTAGCTTTTTTTCAAACGTGATTTAGCTTAATATTATTTTAAAATCTGGTCACACTGGGTGCCACATTAAAAAAAATATCCACTACCAACGAACGACATTTGATTTTTATTTATGTACATAAATAAATAATTTTTTTATAAGTAAAAAAATGTTTAAAAAAAAATTCTTTTGACTTGAAAACTGTGTTTCCTAAGTACATACAAAACTGCGTGTGCATATTACACATCCCGCTTTCTAAAATAAAAAATATTTATTTTGAAATCACGCTTTCTGGCGCTATTTTCTCCAAAATCCCGCTTTTTGATCGATCATGTCCCGCTTTTTGCAAAAACCATCTGGTCACGTTAATTATGACTCATAAAGTCTAATAGTGGACTTTACTCATTTCTCAAAATGATGTCAGTTAGGTCAGTTAGTTAAAACAGCGACGATATGTATGTATGTGTGTATTTATTTAATTAATTTAATTTAATTTAATTCAATTTAATTTATTCATTTCCATTTTCTATATAACAAGATGAAATCTTATATTTAAAGTATATAAATGTTTCATCCTTACAAGGAGATTTCAAGGCACATAAAAATATTTAAAATATAAAAATATTAATATAAATATATAAAAATAAATTAGGTAAAAAATTGAATATTTTTTAAAAACTTAAGGTTAAGAATAAAAAATATAAAAAAATACAGATTTTTCCGAAAAAAATTAAAGTTAACTGAAGTGTGTAAATAAGAAATTTTTACATATTGTTGCGTTGCTATTAGTTTGTTGCGATTGTGGAAGAAGATTCCAAAGGCGGGTGGCATGCAAGTAAAATTGCCATTCGGACGCAAGATAACGGTGGCATGGAATGATAACCTTTTTTCTTCTAAGGGACCTGGCAAACTTGATTTTCTCCAAGAGAGGTGTTGAGGTGTTTGCGTGTTAATAATCTTATGTAATAGTAACAAGACACGAATTTTGACTATATTGTCGAATGTTATTCCGTAAAGTTGAGTAGCAAAACGAGAGACCTGATCGTACTTTCTTAACCCTCCGTTGCCACATGCAAGTGCAAGTGAAAAAAACTTAATACACTCACATTTTTTTTACTAACACTGCCACACTTTTGCCACTTGCTACAAAATTTCAGCTTGCAATGAAATTTTGTAGCAAGTAAATTTTTACACTTGTCGCAAGTAAAGTGACAAAACGATAAACAGTGTTGCCGAGTAACGAGATATTTCATTAATTTATATATATATATTTATATATGTATATATAAAAATGATATTGAGAAATTACACAAAGGCTAATTTTAGAGCTAAGTTCTATCACAAATTTCATGTTTTAATGAAAGAAATATATTCACAATCAATTAAAGTAAAATATTGAATACTTGGCAACACTGCACTAACTCCAATTCTGCTAGAACTTTAATTGCTGACGACATTTTAAAAATGAACTTGCACTCTGCTGTGCAGCCACTAGAAAAATTTTTGGGTTTCTTTTACATTTCTCCTGATTTTCGTTAGTAATACATATACACTACTTGCAAGTAATTACTGGCATGTGACAACGATGTCTAACAATATTGTTAAACAGAACATTCAATTTGTGTCTGCTAACAGAATCGCAGCTTGCAAAACGTTCACAGCCATAGAGAAAATCTGGAATGAGGTACGATTTGGCCAGATTTGTGCGTTTAACAAATTCCATTGGAGAATCACTTTAACCTTTAACTATCAAGGTGAAATGATTTATCCTTAAAACATTTTGTAATCAGAGAGCTAAAGTGTTTGCTGGGAAAGAACATATCTGACATAAGCACACATTTCAAATTGCTGTAGCTTTTATAATGTGGAGCAATTTGTAAAAGAAACAACAGAAGCAGCAGCAGCATTAAGAACAACAACAACAACAACAACAACAATAACAAAAACATTTCCACGAAAATAGTTTGCTGCTGCTGTTTGTTTTGTTGCTGCCAAGGAAGCTTGTCGAAAGAAGGTTTATGGATTAAATGGTTTAATGACATTAAACCATGCTACGGAGAGGTGAAACACGTAAAACTAAAGTCTTTTTTTTACACATTCTACATGTACGTACATACATACATACATACATACGTACACTTGAAGAGATAGATAATGAAAACAGTTTGTAATTCTTATTTTCTTTTTAACAAAAGTCATTAAAAATATTTCATAAAGTCCAATAAACCGTTTTTATTTATATAAAACCAGAGATGAGTTTGAGTAGGTACGCGAGTGAGGAGAAAAACTAGTACATACATAAATTACTCAACTCACTTGGATGTTGTAAATATTTGTCACCAAGTTTAAGTAAGACAACTTTATTAACACAAATATTTCCGTTGTTCATTTATTACATGTTATGTACGTACTACATACATACATACATACATTGTATCTAAAAGTTTAGAAACTTATTTTATCTAGAACCGGAATAGTTGTTTAGAAACACATTTGTGATAGTACTTCACTGTTTTTCATCACGCAACACTCACACTTACATAATATTATTCATCTAATTGATGAAATAAAAATACTTATGATCATGCGTTATCACACATGTTCGCTCGTGCTGCACGCGATCACTTGACCGCTGCCCATCTCTATGGATACATGCCACACAATGAAATACTCGTACACACAATGTTTCGCCACTAACAAACTTTTGGACATACATACATAATGGGTGTTTTTTATTGAGGTATAGAACTTTAAGTTGGCATCACTTTTTTAACTGGCGGCCATTTTGTCAGCTGTCAAGTGATTAATATTTAGTTTGGTTTGCCATTTCATCATGAACAGGTTGACAAAAGAACAACGCTTGCAAATCGTGCAAATTTATTTCGAAAATAATGGTTCAGTTCGCGAAGTTTACCGCAAGCTCCGTCCATTTTATGGTCGACATAATCGTCCATCAGAGCAATTAATTCGGTTAACCATGGATCGTTTTCGCACTACGTTTACTCTATGTGATAATACGCATCCGCAGAGACGTCGAACAGTGCGCACCGAAGAAACAATTGCCGCTGTAGAGCAAAGTGTTGAAGAGGACCCGAATGAATCGATTCGCCACCGTGCACAGCAATTGGAGCTTTGTCCATCAACTTTATGGAAGATTTTGAAGATTTTGAATGTGGATGAGTTGTGGTTCCAACAAGACGGCGCTACATGCCACACAGCGCACGTCACAATCGATTTATTGAAGGAAACATT